>SKFK01000006.1:1200000-1570000 GCA_004919595.1 Kodamaea ohmeri
ACCGCCTCTTCCAGTTTTCTCAGGGCTTCTTCTTGACTACCCCCTCTCAACTGCTCGATCTGCTCTTCATAATACTGCTCGTTCTCTTGGTGGGCCTGCAGCATCAAGTCAATCAGATCGCGCCATTCTTCGCGTGCCTTTTCGAAGTCAGCTTTTTGCTTCTGGAGCTTGTGGTCTTTGTCGGCGATCTCTGTCTCATACTCCTCCAATAATGGTTGGAGCTCGTTGACTGTGCTACGTAACTCGTCGAGAATCGCCGTCTTTTCTTGCATCTCTCTTTGCGAATCTTCGTATTTCTGGCGCATCTCCACAAGTTGACTCTCAAGAGCAGACACTGCATTTGAATTAAATTGTGTGCTCAACCCGTTACCTTGGGTCCCAGTTATACTTTCTCCAGTTATCGACGAAATTCCAGTTCTCTCCGTTCCAGTCTCAATTCCAGATCCTGTAGATACTGCTCTTTCGGAAACCCCAGATATTCCTGTTCCTCTCTCAGCTCTTTCTGTTACTGGACGTCTTCGAGACCAATCCTTTTCTCTAGCCCCATTTGCTGGAGACCATGTTCCCAGGCTCCTAGACCGTTCCATGCTAATGCGTCTGTTGCCAGGCGAATCAACTCTCTGACTGAGTTGAGGACTCGCGGGAGATTTGATTGTAGACATTCGTGACGACCGCGACGAAACGGAGCTTCGTGCACTACTACTGCGCAGTAGTGAGTCCAGCAGGTTGGCAAGTTGTGGGTTGAGCTGTATCAAGCGCTCAATCGGGAGAAATAATCCCGTCATCGGCACATCGACCTCAAAGTATTGTACGCCATCGACCGCACCAGAGTTCTTGCCTCGCGATGTAGCCGTAGGACCCATGAGTTCAACTCCTCCAAACACACCATTCTTTCCGCGGATCCCTCCATAGTATCGTAACACGCCGTACCCACGTGTACCTGGGATTAACACTCTAGTCCCTATGTAGTCGGACATTTGTTTTCGAGAAACAGACGAAAAACCTAATCAAATATAGAGTTGTAGAGACTGAAAATCAATATAGTGATGATTATCACGGTATAATTACAACCATAATATATATATATTGATACTACTTCGTATATGAGGTTGATCACTTCACTATGAGTTAGAATTGATGTCATCTACCCATGATAAATTGATGTAATCAACAAGACAATTGACTAACAATTTGCAGAAAACCTACAAAAAACCTACTAATATACTTGAAAACGGTACCAACGCGTAATTTTGATCTGGTATTAGTGAACTGAGCGTAATCAATGACAGATAAACCTAATTTACGTTATCATATGTTCGAAGGTTAACATATGCTGTCAAGTTTATGCTGTCGAGATTAACATTGCCGAGGTGATTCCTTGCCAATCGTCTCGTCTAAGTACTCCACAAAATCTCAATAATGCCACAAAGTCCTCGATTCAAAAATCCTGCATGTCGCTGCACTAACATACTATCGTTCTTTATGCTAAACATGTATTAGGTGAAATAGAAATCTTATCGCTAACTAAACTCCCTTCTTCAATCCTGCTTCTCGCTTAAAACTCTTCTCCTATACATCAACCACTCTTTCCGTCGCCTTTACCTTTTTAGCCGCTTCCCATGCTCTGTTAGGATTCAACACAGTTTCCTTTGGTGCAATCTTCTTTGGCTCCAAGTTCAAAGACAGTACCTGTGTCACAAGATCCTGTACCACACGCTGGTGGTGTTGAACTTCTTGACGCACCTTGAATACTGCCTGCTCGTACTGCTTGGCCGACACTTCCAGGACAGTAGCCCTAGCCTTCAACGGCATGATTTTGGTCTGGAGATCTTTCAAGAGTGTCTCCACATTAACATACTTCTGACTGATACGTGTGCGCATCGTGTCATTCACTACATCAAGCGGCCGGTTCTTCAACACCTCCAGCTTGTTGTAGTTACGGTACATGTCGATCTGTGCAAAGAGGCGATCGATACCAATGACCGTATACCGTGTTTGCTCAATCAGTGCTATAATATCCTCGAGACGTGCATCCTCTGCGCCTAATTGGGTACGCATACTCACAACCTGTGGAGAAGCCTTCGTTGCCATGGCTCTCACATCACCCGCCGATGACAACTGCCATTTGTTGGCGTACTTCAATGACTCCTTACTAGAGTACACAATGTCATCACGCAGCTTATGCGCCTCTACTAACTCATCGACAATCTGCGCGTTTTTCCGCAAGATATCTACCAATCCCATGGTCTCCATCAATATGGTGCTAATCATCTTCCAAATCTCATTAGCAGGCTGTCCTGGAGGAGTGGGGACGGGTCCAGCAAGCCCATCGTACAGGTAAAACGGTTTTCTTGCTGGAATCTGGTTCAGAAGAAGGCTCTCTTCTTCCCTTTCTTCTGGCGAAAGAACCTGTACCTCTTTCTTAGGTAAGCCATCAGCATCGGTTTTAGATTGGATATTTGTGGCCATAGCAACATTACCCTTAGATGTC
Organism: Kodamaea ohmeri; assembly: GCA_004919595.1. NCBI lineage: Eukaryota > Fungi > Ascomycota > Pichiomycetes > Serinales > Debaryomycetaceae > Kodamaea > Kodamaea ohmeri. Next base: position 1,202,492 of record SKFK01000006.1, read on the forward strand.
TCCTCAGTAGACCCATCGTCCTTATCATTGACTTTCACATTGCTCGTAGAAGATTTGTCATTCAGAGCTGTCTCAGCCTTACCGAACAATCCTTGGGGTTGTATAGATGCAGTAGGGAATGCAGGTTGGCCGAATAATGGCTGGCGTTGCTCGGTTGGTCTCGGACCCAAAGGTTTAGCATCATCAAGAGGTTTAGCATCATCAAGAGGTTTAGCATCACCAAGAGGTTTAGCATCACCAAGAGGTTTAGCATCACCAAGAGGTTTAGCATCACCAAGAGGTTTAGCATCACCAAGAGGTTTAGCATCACCAAGAGGTTTAGCATCACCAAAAAGTTTGGATTCGCCCAAAGGCTTTGACTCCGATGGCTTTGGCTCCGATGTATTTGATTCCAAAGGCTTCGACTCACTAAAAGGTTTGGGTGTAGAAGGTTTAACATCACCAAAAAGTTTGGATTCACCCAAAGGTTTTGGATCCGATGACTTCAACTCACCAAAAGGTTTGGATGGAAGCTTGCTATTTGCGTCCGCCTCTCCCCGTTTGGACGATGTTTCTTCTTCTTTCTTAGTAGATCCACTGAGAGAAAATCCCTTCGAAAATCCGGTCGACAAGTCCTTGTCGCTGCTGGTTGGGGTAGGCGCCTTTGGTGCTTGTTGGCTCGGAAAACTAAATCCAGGTTTCGGCAACGTAGGTTCTTTGGGTGTATTGTCCTTCTGTCCAAAGGTGCCACTCTGTTGCTGGCTAGGAAGACTAAATCCAGGTTTCGACTCAGATTGTGCATTATCCTTCTGTCCAAAGATGCTACCCTGCTGCTGACTAGGAAGACTAAATCCAGGCTTCGACTCAGATTGTGCATTCTCCTTCTGTCCAAAGATACTACCTTGCTGTTGGCCAAAAATGCTCTTCTTTTCTTGGTTTTCCAGATTAAAAATATCTTTCTTTTCTTGGTTATCCAGGTTAAAGATATTCTTCTGTTCTTGGTCGTCCAGGTTAAAGATATCCTTCTTTTCTTGGCCCTTTCCTTGACTGTTTCCATGATCAAAAATGGAGGCCAGTGATTGCTTGTTATTCAAAAATGAGGATGTAGAATTGGCAAAAGACCCAAACAGCGACTTCATTGTACTAGTAGCTTCCTTTGGCTTGGGTGCTCCAAATCCTCCGAAAGATGTCAGTCCAAAGGAAGGTTTTCCAAACCCTGACGAAGACTGGGAGCTGTTACCAAAGGAGGTTGGGCCAGATGATTCAACTTGTGGTTTACTACCTAAAGTGCTCCCTGTGACACTTGACTTACCAAAAGGACTATCACTTGGCTTTCCAAAAGGACTGTCAATGGGTTTTCCAAAAGGACTATCAGTTGGTTTTCCGAATGGATTTTCACTTGGCTTTGGAATTTCGTTTGGCTTTCCAAAAGGACTATCAGTTGGTTTTCCGAATGGATTTTCACTTGGCTTTGGAATTTCGTTTGGCTTTCCAAAAGGACTATCAGTTGGTTTTCCGAATGGATTTTCACTTGGCTTTGGAATTTCTTTTGGCTTTCCAAAAGGACTATCAGTTGGTTTTCCGAACGGAGTTTCTGACTTTTTAAATGCACTCTGTGGCTTCTCACTCTCTGAATTTCCAGAGGCCTTCTCTTCTTTATTTTCAAAAGTGCTTTCTGGTTGCTCAGTTTTGGGTTCGCTCTTTGGAGCCAGGGTTTCAGGTTCTTCAGTTTTACTCTTGGTCTCATTGATTGTTTCATCACTCTTGAGGTTCAACTTTTCAAGCTCATCCACATCTTGCAGTTCAAGTTTTTCAACTTCTGCTTCTGCTGCCTTACTATCCTCGACTGCTGCCTTGGCCTTAGCTAAATCAGCAGATCCTGCCATTAAAGCTGCGCGATCCACTATCCACCAGCTCATGAGGGTACCATTATGCAAAAGCGTGAGCAACCTTGGCAAGCCCTTGTAGTCATCTACACCAGCACAAGGCTCTTTCACGACTGTATCCTTACGGGTCAAATCCAATGCAGTACCGACCACCAGTAAGTCGTCGGAGGTTTCATCATCCAATGGAAACACAGCTTTTGCAGAATCTTCGGCAGGCACAAGCACATACGGCGGTAACAAACCATCCTCTGTGCTTTTTGGTCCCGAGTATAAGGTTGACCATTCGCTCACAATAGCCGATGTGACAAAATGAAGGGTAGTATCAGGAAGCCAATTGTGCAATGTATGTGTGTAGTATGTTGCCACGCGCTCAATAGCCAGACCAAATGGCTGTGAGACATCAGTATGGGTTGCAGTTCCCGTTTTAGAATTCACGATAAATGGCGTCAAGAGATGGTCGTCCAACTCGGAGCTCTCGTCTTCATACACAACAAAGTAATCGTCTCCGAAATTGGAAACGTGAATAGGATGGTAGGCATCAAGATCTTCAATCGTGCTCTCTTCGAGTGCTTCAGGGGAGAAAACCACTTTGACCGTCTGGTTGCCGACAAAAATATCCTTGGAGGAACGCTTTGTATAGAAATACGTGAGATTCGAACGAAGTCCATAACTTGAAACGTCCTTTGATATAATTGATCCATTCTCATGAAATAACTCGTTAGTTTCTGTGAGGTATACGGCGTCTTTTCCCATTTTAAACGACTTCACCTCCCCCACGACTTCGTGCAAGCTTTGGTCGGCAGTTTCAAGGTATTTCAATGTACCATTGGCGAGAAAGTAGAGTCGCGACTCTTCGGCGTTGAATGCAATTTGTGTGATTCGAGTTCCCACGTCAGGGAGCAGGACTAAGTTCGTCACATCATCGAGCAGACCTAACTTAATGCTGTGTGTATTGGAGACTGCAATCAATTTGGTAGAGTCACCAATGGCAAGGAGATTTAAGTCTGATACAGCAAACTCCTCGAGAATGATTGGATCGACTACGGTGGTCCCATTGGTACCACTTTCAACCTGAAAGGCATAGTCTTCCGATAACTCTTCAGGTACCATGGCCGTAATGTGTTTGAAAATTGATTTCAAAATAAGGTCACGTGAAGAGAAGAGAAAAAAAAGACGGTGGAGCCTGCAATGGCATGAAGTTGAGAGAACAAGATGGGGGAGGAAGTATTGAGATGTAAGATAATGATGGAAAATGAAGGAAAATGAAGAGTTTATATATCCCTTATATTCTTGAATTCCTTAAATTTTCATTAAGAATACTGAAAATTCATTCTAAGTAGAAGATCTCCCATTCAGTATGGCATTCAGACCCTTTTTCCAAATGATTTCAAGTTAAACTTTACCCATGATTTCTAGGTGAAACCTTTAATGAAATGATTTCAAGTCTACACCTTCAATAATTTGCGATTATCTCATAATTCTGATAGTTGAAAGTAGCCTTTATTCATTATGGTCTTTTTTATGATTGCAAATAGGGGTCCAGATGGTTGGTTCATAGCTAAATTGGGAGATTTGGTGGACACGCATCTAAGCCGAGACGTCAAATGTATAGTAAAAACTGATCAAGAACCAAAGCAAATAAAAGCAAGGGAAGCTGTTTTCATGGGCTCGTGTACAAAACCTATGCACATCTATCTAAGCCCAGACGTCAAATGTATGCATGTTCAGACGAAAAAAATGGACCGAAAAGAACTAAAGCAAGAAGAACCAAAGTTGATGTTGAGCGAGAGCTTCTACAACAGATCATACTCTCGACCCCTTTATCATTTAAGTACCAATAGAGTACCGAGTATTGTCTTCATTAATGCAACAATTTAACTTTTTAATCAATTTAACTTTTGTCCATAGGTTCCATTTTGCTGAAAGCGTATGTCCGTGTAATCACCTGTCGGTACTTCCCCCACCACATTATTCCCGATCGGACAAACTATATGTTTGTGACACGGACTGAAAGGCAACGCAGCCGCTCATTCAGAGTGCCACCATTCGTCAGAAACTCACGCAATATGAAATATGTGACACAAACCCACTAATTTCTCCGTACGGGAAAATACTCAAAAAAAACGCAAAACAACCCACGCAACGGCGGGAGTCTCATGTTGATGCGCTTGGATCCATTATACTGGACCAAAATACTGATGCGCTCTTAAAGATGGCTTACATGAACCAAGATAAGCCTTAAAGAATCATTTACCATTAGTATAACGGTATTGAAAATGATTACTAGAGAGTATCACAAAATTCATTGCCCCAAGATGCCCCCACATCCACGAATGCCGAGACTTCTACCAACACAAAAACGGAAGGAATCTCCCGCAACTATCACCACTTCATGCTGTAACACATGATATACAGGGTAACTACAAGCCAGATTCGGGAATGACATAACAATAATTAACCACAGCAATGGTTTAAGCGCATCATTCTGACGTGGCAACCTAAAAAAAAGTATGCAAATGAGCAAAATTTTGCGTTGAGAAGGTGCACGAGATAAAGGTAAACCATATAAACCATAGAACACAGGTGTCTATGGAGAGGAAGGTTGTACCTCAAAAAGAATACAACATTCTTCTCCCCCACAGGCTATGCTCCTGAAATGGCAGTTCGAGCGTGTGTTATGCACGGCTACTTGCTGGTATACGGGACAAAAGTCGGGGCTTTAAACAGGGCTCCGGGATTTTTTTCTTCCCTGTTTTTCCGAGCAACGAGATGATATTTGCTGAGGCGAAGTTTCTTTTTCAAGTGGATCCGGAATGGAAAACGGAAGGCGGGTAGTACTCAGTAACTGGCGGGGTTACGTTGGTATATGCTCCTGTTGAGTAGGTAGTAGCATATAGAGTAGTGTACCTCATTATATGAGTGACAAAAGTAGAGGAGAGACGGCGTTCACCATGTTCTTGTTTTACTCCACTCGCATTTGTGAGCGAGTTTCGTTTTGCGTTTCATCCGTGCTCATAATCGCCAGAAAACAAGGAATCTCCAGATAAAAAGCGATCGAAGTACAGAAAAAAAAGCAGCAAAATTTTATATCACGAATGTTTGGCTCCGCATATCGAGGCCAGGGCAATGCCCTCTCGACCACGCCGGCACAGTTCAAAGAGAATGCACGTAACGCCATCTACCAACAGCTTCCACCAACAGTAATAAAATCTAATGGCGCAGCCTCGATACGATCTGCACCGCTGAAAACTTCCACACTGCTGAACGGGTCGTCTTCGTCCCTGATATTCAGCAAACTCAGCGGGAGAAGATCTCGGTCGATTAGGAGTGCACCGTCGATTTATCTGACCTCCACAGCTACTATCCCAGAGGACGCCGAACCCATTCTGATAACTGTGGAACAACTCGTTCAAGACATTATGCTCCATGAGAAACACTTTAAAGATCAAAACAACAACTCTTCTCGTTCAAGTGGATTCAACGGTGTTGACTTTGATGACGAAGAAATGTACAAGATTTCATTGGGAAGTGACCTCCAATACCAACATAACGAATCTCTTGTTGACTGGAATTTGAATGTGACGCGTTGCAAGTTGCTCTTAGTACAACTTCCAATGATGTCTACAGTCGATGGGTGTTCATTCCAATACCTGCAAAATATTCTCCCGCAACTTGTAGGGGATCTCGCACAACTTTGCCAGATTGTTCTCATACAACCTCACATTACTGACAAAGAATTGATTTACACGCTCGTGCTGCTGAATCTCTATGAAGAGCACGATCTTGATATTGACTTCAAGAAACTGGTGGCAGAGATTTCGGTCAAGCAATCGCGCTTGCTACAGATCAACGAGCGGAGCAAGTCGCAGGCGGCTTCCACCGCGATCTCGCAGCATTCATCTTTCCTCAAGTTCAAGTTTAAGGAGATTGCCATCCGTAACTACTTGATAAACCTTGCTGCCGCAGCAACGACTGCACGCGAGTATAAAGATAAAACAGAGCAGATGAAGGCGCAAATGAGAGAACAGAGTATGGGTGGAAAGGTCAAATTATCAAAGGAGGCCAAGAAGATCTTATGGGAAGAAGTCCGTCTGGATGTATTCAGAAGGGCAGGTTTAGAATAAGGACAAGGGATTGTCCAAGTGCATTTCGCGAAGCGATATTTATGATTTGTAATGAATGAAGTACATGGGATTAAGCGTAACGAGTATTACTGTGCAGGCCGCGCATTATTTTAAAAGGATGAGAAATATCATACTTTGGAGTGCGGGGCAGGAAAAAATCAAATGCGGACTTAGACCCGGGGCCCGGAAAATCCGTACGGATAGAAACTGTTGCATGTCCCACATCTCCAAGAAAGCGTGACAGAAATATTTTTGTACAACGCATGAATCGCACGCAATACTGGGGTTGTGGAGAAGATTATGTAATATCCCGTCTTCATGAACCGTGAACTCAGTAAATCTTTAAAGACAAGGTGTACAAGAACGTTTGATATAGAGTAGAGATTGATTCAATAGGATGTAGTGATTATTTCAATACAATTTCATTTATATTGACTAAGCCCACGCTTCCTGCAAAAATACTTAGATTGAAGGTGGAGTTGTCCCTAAGGGTCCTCCATTGGACCGACAAAACTACTCCTATAAACATGAAAAGCGCCACGCAGAATGATAACCTAATAAACGAACTAGCCGGTCACACAACAATGATACATTGGGAGTCTAACGTAATTCAATTCTAGAGTAGATTTGTAGCCCATAATTAGGAAGAACCTTTCTTGAAAAAAAAACGACAACTGCAGGATTCGAACCTGCGCGGGCAAAGCCCAAAAGATTTCTAATCTTTCTCCTTAACCACTCGGACAAGTTGCCTTCTCTTGGTTGAAGAGCTTATTGTGGGAGTGAGTTGACATCAATTTCACCGTTTACCTGAAAGCCCGAGAGTTCGACGAGAGCATAGCATGGGTTAGTATTTCTTGGTCTAAAGCTTTATTGCATTCATCAAAAATAGTCCTTATAGAATTTCCTGTCTTTTTAAACATCTGTTTCTTCCTAGATCATTTCAAGCCAGAAGTGAGATAAAATTCATCTCGGAGGTGACAATCCCTCTCTAATTCTTCTATCCTATATCATTCTTCTATCCTACAATTATCCTTCCCAAATCTATTATTATGCTAGGCCAAGAGGCATGTTATATAACATTTGATACTTCTTTCTTCTGAGATGAAAACTTGAAGACTTGACATATTTCGTCTGTTCTTGAAGATATCTAATACCTTCTTCTCTTTTCCCTGAGTTTCTGATAGAACTCCTTTCCTCCACTTTTGCGTTTCTCAGTAATCTCTGAATACTTACGCTTGAAGTATTTGTCCGTTTTGTCATCCTTCAACACCTCATCGACCAAAGATACACCTCTGTCCTTACGCTTCATCCGAGCGCTGTAGAATTCAGTGTTACCTTCAATAATAGTACCCATTTGAAAGTATTTGGGGATCTCCCAGTTATCTTTCTTATAGTGTCTTTTTGGGTCCAATGCACTTCTGTTTTTGATGATCATTAAATCACGCTTGACCTCCGGCGTGATTTCCATCTTCTTCATGTGATACCAATCCGCACCAGCATCAGTAGGTTCTTCCTTTTTGCCAGTTTTTCTTTGTGCGGTGATTGGGTCGTTGATCAATACTATGTCCTTCTTTTGCGATGCCTTCTGAGCATCTTTAGCCATCTTTTCTTCAAATTTAGATTCGAGCTTTGGAAGATTGTCCAAAAGCTTCTTAACCTTCGAAAGGTCTTGCAGATCACCTGCCTCTTCGTCGTCAACTTCAACTTCGTCGTCGTTTTCCTCCTCTGCTTCTTCGATTTTTCCTTCTTGAGCAGATTCCTTCAACTGTTTGGTCTTGCTAGCGAGAGCCCCAAACAATGCATCCAACGAAACATCAGTCTCCTGTGAATCATCGTTACGCCTCAGTTCAGATGAGAACAGTTCGGTCTCAGAAGTTTCTGCTATGGTAGGCTCTGCCGTACTCATTCCACTTCTAGTTAAAACCATGCCGGTAAGGAGATGAGCTTTTTTTTCGCACAAGTTTAAAATCACAATGGTGAAAAATCATGATCGAGGACATGAAAAATATAAAGATTCAGGACCTGAACAATCAAAGTGATTGAGGACCTAAAAAATCGTACATTGAGAACTTCCAATTCACGTTGAGCTGAAGTAACCTCTAGGTTTTATTACCATAAATGAATTAAAACACATACACATGTTGATACGTGAATTTTTTCTCAGTTCTATGTATATGCGTACACATATTTCTACTTACTCTTGATATACTCTGAATTAATAGACCTCATTCAAGCGCACTTTCAAGTACGTCACTTTTTGTATATGTAGTCCAAAAACTCCTCTTCCTTCTATCTTACTCAAATGCCATCAGAGAAGCCGCCAACAACGGACTTGCCGAAACCACCCTCCTTCATGGCCAACTCGTAGTAGCCATATATGGTTGTGACAGCCAACAAGATGGATGTTCCGCTACCCAAAGTACCCATCATGTCACAGAAGACAGATAATGCACCGATGGTAGCACCACCAAAAGCGGCGGCAGTTGGAATGATCTTCTTTAATTCCTTGTAAGCAGAGGTGTCTCTGTGACCAGCAATAACCAAGCCTTGAGCCTTGAACTGCTTGGCAACATCCTTTGGAGAAGAACCGTTAATCTCGGTCCAAGTTGTGGAGAATAACGCACAACTACCCAAAACAAAGGAAACATACAAGATTGTCTTGACTGGATCAACCAAGGATTCCTTGAAAGAGTTTGGTGCCTGGATGTAGTAAGACAAACCACCAACAGCAAACAACTGAGCCTGGCCTTGCTTGGCATCCCAGTTACCCAAGAACTTGACAAACAGGTTGTTTGGCCATCTGGTGAACAACAATTGCGAGATCAAGAAAATGTTGGAACAGAGGGCACTGTGCAACATAATAGGGATGTTAGAAGTGTAGAACAAGCGAATTGGGTAGAGGCCATATGGTCCACGCTGTCTGGTGCTCTTAATTGGCAATTCGATTCTGAAGCCCTGCAAGTAGACGACAACGAAGAAAACGGCCACGGTAGCCAACAACTGGAACATGTTAGGCAAGTTCTGGCGGTAGAAAGCCTCGATCAAGGCACGCTTCTTGTCTCTTCTAGAACCGAGCAAGTGGAAGAAGGAGACCACAGCACCCTCGAACTCAACACCTCTACCGAAGTTAGAAGTGGTTGGAGCAAATGCCTTCCAGAACACCTGTTCACATGTGTTAGTAGCAGTGAAGAGAGAAACAGCAGAACCTAAACCGTAGCCCTTCTGCAACAATTCATCAAACAAAATAACAACGATACCAGCAAAAACCAACTGCAAAACAAGCAAAAGGCACACACCAACACCAAGGCTCAGAGCTGGACCGTACATACCAGTCAACACATAAACAGTGGCCTGGCCAATGGCAAGAATAATGGCAAACAATTTTTGAGCAGTTTGGAATTGTTCTCTGTCCTCTTTGTTGGTCATGTCGACATGGATCAATTTTGTTCCGTGCAACAACTGGAAGACCATACTTGCTGAGACAATCGGTGAGATACCCAACTCCATCAAGGTACCTCTGTTCAGCGCAAGCATCATACGCAACCAAAAGAGTGGGTCACTCAGATCACTCAGCACAATACCATAAAGTGGGATTTCCGACATGACAAGGAAGATCAAAAGAGTGACTCCCGTCCATATAACTTTCTGTTGGAACAGCACCTTACGTGCTGGTGCCACAACCTCCGGCACAAATGGCTCGAATGGCTTCACGAGATCGAGAACGCGAAACGACGATGTGGACATTCTGGGTCTTGCGAAAGAAGAATATACAAATTGGCGACTTTTTTTCAATCCAGTAACGTGACGTGGCCGATTTTCACGATACGTGTTACAGATGCGACAAACGCGACATCTGCTGCGACATAACGCCTTGCGCGCGACACTGGTCGTGGATTCTAGGGCTGGTAATGTCTATTTGCATATGAATGTCTCACAAGTAGTAATTCTATTGAATGGATCGAATGGGGTCAAATTCAGCCAGTCTTCTGAAGTTGACTCTCTTGAATGGTTTTGAGTTCCTGGGCATTTGAACTATATTTCCTGCAGATAAGATTCAGATGGCAAATAGCAGCAAATTATATGATAGCAGATTATATGATAATAGATGTTGATAGTAGATATATGATTGTAAATATATGACAGTAGATTTAATGACGATAGATGAAATGCTTCATCTCATAGAATCAATCCAACTGATTTGCCTGCTATCTGTAATTCATTGAATCAACAAGTTCCTAAAAATTGTGTAATACTCTGTGCAGAAATACACGAATGTCTAAAAAAGTGGTTCGAGACATTGTGGTTCAATCGAACGGCGGTATGAGTTTGTGCACCGTAAAAGTTCCGATGACTTCCATCCCGCCTCTGACTTTAGTAATTGACACACAATACTCTGATTGACACACAATGATCTGATTGAAGTAGCTGTAATCGAATGTTCAATTGAACCTGGTCTAGATTCAATGAATTACTAAGTTAGTATCTGTCTCCTAATAACTTATGCTCTTCGACTTGTGTCAAATCGGCTGAGTTTCCGCTAGTCATGACTAAGTAATCTACCGTTACTAACCCGGGTATTTATGTGGGGGCTCGGGGCACAATGTGTGCTCCGACAGTTGCGCAAGGACAGCAAGCAATAAATTCAACGAGCTCACGACATAAGGACCTACTTGTCTCGATACGAATAAGGTACAGTTATGATTCTCAAGAAATTGACAGCGATCGTGCCCGAATTTAGCGCATTCTCTCCGCAGAAACTCCCTTGAGCCGGCAGAAAAGGAAACCCCGGACACTTACCGAAATGACCCAAATATCCCCGGGTTGCTTTTTTTTTTTTTGCGGTGATAAGCTGGGGTAAGTATAAAAGACGTGGCTGCCGTACTTTAAGGAATTCTTATTCAACCCGTATTCTTTCACTGCGTTCTTTAAAATTACATAAATAATGACTACTGTCGCCAATTCTATGAATGTCGAGACCGACATTATCACACTCACTAGGTTTATCTTGCAAGAGCAGCAAAAGGTTGCACCGACTGCTACTGGAGAGTTGTCACTCCTTTTGAACTCACTTCAATTTGCCTTCAAGTTCATTGCTCATAACATTAGACGTGCTGAGTTGATCAACTTGATCGGTATCAGTGGTACTGCTAATCTGACTGGTGATGTGCAGAAGAAGTTGGATGTTATTGGTGACGAGATTTTCATCAACGCCATGAAATCTTCGAACAACGTCAAGGTTTTGGTCAGTGAGGAACAAGAAGACTTGATTGTATTTGAAGGTGGTGGCCGTTATGCTGTTTGTACCGACCCAATTGATGGTTCGCTGAACATTGATGCAGGTGTTTCTGTTGGTACTATTTTCGGAATTTACCGCTTGAAAGACGACTCTGAAGGAACTATCAAGGATGTCTTGCGTAAGGGTACCGAGATGGTGGCAGCCGGCTACACTATGTATGGTGCATCTGCTCACTTGATGTTGACAACAGGTTATGGTGTTAATGGTTTCACCTTGGACACTCAATTGGGAGAGTTCATCTTGACTCAACCAAACTTGCGTATTCCAAAGGAACGTGCTATCTACTCGGTCAATGAAGGTAACTCATACTACTGGCCAGACTATGTCAAACAGTACATCGAGGATTTGAAGAAGCCACAAGAGAACGGTAAGCCATACTCTGCTAGATACATTGGTTCCATGGTGGCAGATATTCACAGAACCTTGCTTTATGGAGGTATTTTCTCTTACCCTGCAGACACCAAGCTGAAGAATGGTAAATTGAGAATCTTGTACGAATGTTTCCCAATGGCCATGTTGATGGAGCAGGCTGGTGGTGCTGCTGTCAATGATAAGGGTGAGCGCATTTTGGAGATCTTGCCAAGAGGCATCCACGACAAGTCAGGTATTTGGTTAGGAAGCGAAGGTGAGATCGACAGATTCAAGAAGTACATCAAGTAGATGGAAATGTATAGACATGGATGACATGACATGATACGAAGATCAAACAGATGTAGAAAATGTGGGGATACATACATTCTTCTATACAGGATTTCTGCAAAGAACTAAGTAGATACGAATACTGCAAGGAAATCAAGAGAATACAGCAGGTAATATGGAAGATCAAATCGGTAACACAGTGAAATATCAGAGTTTGGAACTGTCCTCCAGTTTGAACTCATTTCTCTGCCAAATCGGTTTCTTGCTTTCCATTATAAATGAGTTTGAAAGAATGTTACGTCACTAAACTTTCGTATTCTTCAATGAAATCATCTCGCATCCTTTCCCATCCCCTTTCTTCGATTATGACAACCTGAATCATTCTCTGTGGGTTGCCTTTTTCCTGCATTCATATCCCTTGATTCTCTTTTTTCTGATCTCTGACTCACTATGAAAGAAGGTCTTCACCGAGTTGGGATTGCAGTGAGGAGATACCTCCTCTTGCACTTCGAGCTCCATACGCTCAAGCAACTTGCATTTGGCATTTCACTCGGACTGTGTCTTCTGGCAGGTCTGATCATTCTATTCTCGCTTTTCCTGTCGTCGTTACATGAAGGGTTGGGGTTTTCATACCTAGAGATCAACACCATAGCACTGTCACTGGCTATCGGAATGTACTTCTGTTTGCCTGTGTTGGGTTATTTGGCCGATAGTCATGGTCCTACGCTTCTACTGATTTTGTCTATTTGGTTCTTTTGCCCGAGTTATCTTGTGAACCTGTGGCTCGTTTCGAGTTTATCATCCGCACACAGAAATGCTAGTTCATTACCAGACCTTCCACAATCCCCAAGCTCACTTCATGTATATGGGCTCAGCGTGACATTCTTTTTCATCGGGTTGGCGACCTCGTCACTCTATTTTTCTGCATTGATTACTTGTGCCAAAGTCTTCCCTGAGCGCAAAGGTTTGGCTATTTCACTTCCTGTGAGTTGTTACGGTCTCTCCTCCCTTATGGGAGCGCAGCTTTTAAAGCTTGACTACTTTTCTGCACATGATGGTGACTCTTTGGACCTCGCAAGGGTGTTTGGGTTTTTCGCAGTGCTCTACTTCCTTGTTGGAATACTCAACTTTGTTTCCAACTGTATTGTCATTGTTGAACAGGATATAATTTTCAGTGACGAAAGAGAGCAGTTATTGGATGTACTGGATTCTGAGTCCTTGATGCCCACACGCCTGGTGGAACCGGAAAATCATCACTCTCGTTATATACTGTTTTTGAAGGACCCTCTGGCTTGGTTACTTTTGGGTGCACTCGTGCTCAACTTGGGTCCTTTAGAAGCTTACCAAAATAACTTGGGTCTGATCATCAAAAATACCACTTCTGGTGTGTCTCTTCCAAGTCAGGTCAGTGTGATGGCTACGGCGTCGACTTTTAGTCGTCTTGCATTTGGTGCAGCTTCTGACTGGCTCTCCAATCTGAAGCGGACTTTCCCGATCTGCCGTGTATGGCTTCTCATATTAGTGATTATAGTGGGGGTTATTGGACAATCGGTCCATTTCCTGCTGTACTCTCTTACAACCACCCTCAACGGAGTGTCTTACGGAGGTATGTTTACAATTTATCCGACTTTGGTCGCTCTGATTTGGGGAATCGATATGATGGGATCTACATGGGGTTCGTTTATGGTAGCTCCAGCAATTGGCCTGGTGACATACCTGTTATTCTATGGTAAGCAAGTTGACCTGAAATGTCTCCATGGAGGAAAGGACTGTTTGAACTTTTACTTTGGGATTACTGGTATTGCTCTTGCTTTTAGTGCAGTATTGGTGTTTGTGACTTGGAAGGCCATTTGGGCCAAACGTGGTTTCAAATTGTTTTAAACTAGCCTGAGACTTGATTGAAGAGGAAGGAATAATATTAGCACAATAGACTTGATTGACATTTGAGGAATGATATCTCAGACTTGAATGATAAAGAATGATGACATTTTATTTGACTTGAATGATAAGGAATGATAAGACTTCATTTGACTTGAATGATAAGGAATGATAAGACTTCATTTGACTTGAATGACAAGGAACGACCTTCCCATTTGATTTGAATAACGAACAGTCATTCCATTACTTGAATAACGAACAATCATTCCATTTTGAATGACTTTGACTCGATCATTTAATTTACGAATCACCACATGTGACATTTGTTACATTTAAATTCACGACTATCATCACACGGATCATGTTTCTTGTAGAATTATTAATGTTTATGCATACAGGATACGATCATCCAGTCTAATCTAATTCACTAATGTACAAAACGGAAATCCAACCGTTTGTTACCCTCATCGGTAGAATTATGAACGTAATCTTGTCTCTCCTCTTCAGTCATTGCATTCCACTTCTTTTGCTTTTGCCTATTTCTGAAAGGATAATAGAGCCTTGCCACAAAACACAATCCTAGGGTTCCAAATGCGATTCCAATCAAATCTTCATTACCTCTGTGGTACAATGGAGCATCATCGTCTCGGTAGATATTCGAAGATACAATGGTTGCAAGCTGCGAAAACATGTTAACGACCGCAGCAGACACAGCTCTGCTTCTAACAGAATTACTGTTCGATGAACACCAACTAATTGTAACTGGATACATGACAGGAGCACTCAATGCTACGGTAAGCAAGGCATATGTTCCCCAAGCATTAACTTGTGCACCAGGCCAATAACGTAAAGGAAACAAGCACGCAAGGATCCAAATAGAGTTGGAAATTAAAGTCATACTGCGAGTATGGAAGTATTCTGAGAAGAATCCCAACGCTAACATCGAGAAGATACTCGCAACGTTATAAGGAATAGTCAATGCATTTGTTGCAAAAGTTGAAAAGCCCAAGCGGCGGAGAATGATTTGAAAATATGTGGCTGCGGGATATGCACCTATATCACCTAAGAATCTGATGAAATAAATAGGTACCAAATCATAGTCAAATAATGCAATGAATAGTTCTTTGAAACTCACTGGTTCTCTATTATGCATATCACCCTTTTGAGGGTCATCGCGCAATACTTTGTTCACAATTATCTTCTCTTCGCGATCAGTGTACCAACCTTTTTTACGGTACCATGTCTTGGTTTGCACCACTGATGCAGGCATCTTAAAAAATGACAAGATGCCTACTAGCAATGTAAATGCACCTTCAATGAGAAAGAGCCATCTCCAGCCTTCTTGAATAGCACCAGCTTTAATCTTCAAGAGTGCAAATGCAAGTAATGACGACCAAACAGCTGTCAAAGGGAGAGATATGTAGAAGAGCGAAAGCCGCATGGGGAGTTCAGTCGAAGTAAAAAAGTAACTCATCCAAAGACAAATATCACAGATGAATCCACCTTGTAATAAACCTAATAATGCTCTTGTGGCGTAAAATCCATGTACATTAGTCATTGCAACTTGGCACATAGATACTATTGACCACAAAGTCATTTGCGCGGGAATCCACACATCGGCACCGATTTTTTTGGAGATAAGCTGCGCCGGAATTTCCGCTGCTAAAAAGCAAACTAAATTGATGGTATTTCCGGTATTCAACTGGTTGGCAGAGATGTTCAAATCCTCCAACAAATTATCAGAAAGTGCTTGCTGTAAATTGGACCGGTCAAAATTCAAAGCAGTGAACATAATGAAGCACCAAAACGTCACATAATAGTCATTTTTCCACACGACTTTACGTTCTTCTTGTGGAGTCCAAGTGAAATCCGGATCAAATAAGTGCCGACATTCATACTCATGATCATCATAGATTTTGCGATAATGTTCCGCAACAACTGGATCTAAGAATACATGATCAAGCAGCTTCTCTTCAAAGGATGAAACTTCTAATTCCAGAGAAACTTCTTGCTTGAATTCTTCCTTTTTATTTGGTAGTGGATCATTTGTAGTCGTGACGATTTGCTCGTCTGTACCGTTTTTTACTCCCACCATGTAGTCTCCTTCAGTAACATAGGATTTACCTTTAAATATATATATATATATTCTTTACGGCATTTGCAGTCATTGTGCTCCGTTTTAGGTTTCATGCCATTTTAGGAGCCACTTTTCTAGCAATCTAGGTATCCTTGAGCAAGGTAACTTTGATCCCTGAAGCTCCTGTGTATTAACATTTCTTGACATCTTTAGGGCATTTTCTTTTTTGTTTGCGACAGTTAACGTGATTTTTCGCAGCCGTTTTGAAATTGTGGAGCCCTTGGAGCCCTGTTGAATATCTAGGGGTCCACAATAAACACAGCCGTGTCTTTCAAAGACAATTTTCAACATGTAGATGAAAGCTATACCCAAGAGCTTATAGACAATTCACAAGAACTGTCGAGAATAAATGCTACATCTTTGATATAGCATAGAGATTAAATTTTTCTAAGTAAAACAACCTGATAAAGCTATTACTGCGGCTTCGCCTTCGCCAACATTGACCAAGAATGGAAAGTACATGAGAAACCATGGAAAGCAGAGATCTCAAACTAATTAGCGCTATTGTTCTGTCTAATCAATATTCATGGTATAATTGGCCACATTCCCCCCTGTAGTTAACATGAATTTCCAATTTCGTTATGTGGCTTCATTATTCGCAATCCGAAATTACAACGATAAGAACAGTATTTTAAGTGACAAAAATGCATCAAAAATCTAATATTTAAACTTAATGCATCAGTATTTAAACTTGAAGTCTAATCTCTTATTTCCCGACGTTGGACTGTTCAAGGTGTAGGCTTTCCTTTCAAATTCTGACATGAGATCCCAAGTTTTAGCTTTCTGTTGATTTCTCCATTGGTAGTATTTACGACTACCAAGGCACACGAGCAAAGCGGTTATCGCAACAAAAAACAATTGGGTGTTTCCTTTATGATATAACGGAGCATCGTCTTCACGGTAAACATTCGCTGATACAATGCCTCCTATTTGTGAGAAAATGTTTACCAAGGCTGAGGAAACTGCTCTCGTTCGCACAGAATAGGAATTTTCTGAGCACCAACTGATTGTCAATGGACTTGTTCTGGGATGGGCCAAAAGAACAGTCAAAATTAGATACTTCACCCAGATACTTGAATCTTCCACAGGCCCATATCTCAAGAAACCAATACAACTACCAACCCAAATTGGAATAATCAGAAGTGCAAATGCGTAAGAATGTGAATAAAGTGCGGCATAATTGACTGCAAATAATGTTGCAACACTCAAAACGTTATAGGGAATAGTTAACGCATTTGTTTTAAATGTGCTAAAACCCATACTTCTTAACGTCAACTGGAAATAGTTCTCCACAGGACCAGAACCAATGTCCCCAAAGAACCTCACTAAATATATCGGCAATAAGTCATAATCGAATAACGTTTTCAAAAGTTCTATGAAACCAACAGGCTCTCTATTGTGCAGATCACCTTTCAGAGGATCATCACGTAAGATTTTGTTTACTAAGATCTTCTCTTCACGTTGAGAAAACCAGCCGTTGGGGCGCCACCAAGTCTTCGTTTGTACCACCGATGCAGGCATTTTGAAGAATGATATGCAACCAATCAAAAATGTGAATGAACCTTCTACCAAGAACAACCATCTCCAACTTTGAGGCATAGATTCAGTCTTGATACGCAAGAGGAAGAATGCCAGAATTGATGACCAAACCACTGTCATCGGATTTGCAATGTAAAATATGGAAAGCCGCAAAGAGAACTCACGAGCACTATAAAAGTAGCTCATCCAGAGACATACTTCACAAATGAAACCACCTTGCAAAAGTCCAAGAAGTGCTCTTGTCAAATAAAACCCTTGGGCAGTTTGAATACGTGCTTGTGCAACCGTTACAAGTGACCATAAACACATTTGTGTTGGTACCCAAATGTCTGCACCTACCTTTTTGGAGATCAACTGAGAGGGAATCTCGGCTAAGATGAAAAAGATTAAATTAACTGTGAGACCCAAATTGAGTTGATTGGTAGATAATCCTAAGTCATCGAGAAAATTGTCAGCAAGTGCCTGTTTCAAGTTCCCCCTATCGAAATTTAATGCTGTAAACATCACCAAAGACCATAGTGTTACATTCCAGTCATTTTTCCTTGTGATTGCATGTTCTTCAGATTTGGACCAGCCAAAGTCTGGATCAAACAAATGCCGACATTCATACTCATGATCCTCATATAACTGGTAGTAGTACTCAGCAACTTTGGGATCTTGAAAGATATGATCTTCTAGTGAATCCACACTGTCATCCTCAATATCCACAATCGAATCATATACTTTATTCTTTCCTTTTGATTGCCTCCGAGATTCAGAAAGCCTATGGAGGTGAATATTGTCACTTCCGTCACCCATAGTCGTGAAACTGTATTCTATGGTCAGGAGAAAAAGTGTCTTATAACTATGTCAATGTGTGGATTTGCAGCCACCTTTGTTGTATTGCACGTGACCAGAACATTGTACAGTGCATGGTTACCAATACAAAACACAAGTAGTAAGAGGTCGCTGGAATGAATACACAGAAGCAGTGAATGGATTCTACGAATCAAAGATGATGACTAATTAAGCTCAACGCAATTTGATTTCATTTCAGCTCATTGATCCACACAAAATACGATCTTGGTAATCAGGCATTTGACATGCATCACGATCTTCCTGATTAACTATTTAACATACATGCAATATCTTTTTGTCATGCATTTTCTTGAGGTTACCAATAGGCAACCTGAATCAATAAGAAATTGTTATGAATCTACAGTACGTATCTAATCATTTATTGAATTGCTGTGGACTTCACCCCTTTTCTGCCCAGAGAGAACAAGCTCACGATTACTGTTTATGGAAGTTGCAAATTGGTTTTGTGTGCGATCAGCAATATCTTGATCAATTTCAAGAATATGCATAAAAGTTGGTAGGGTAAATTGTGTGATTTCATTTCATGACCACATTCAAGATGATATGCATTTAGATGAATATTGAAGCCACTCTATTATTTCGTCAACTTTCTGGGGAACGAGTTAAAACCGTCGATCAGATCTATGAAAACGACTTATGTGGATTTGATACGAGACCATCACTACTAAGTGTACATCTTGAATTTATTCTTAACCCGTGCTATATAATTAGTGCTCAAATCTAAAGTTTAACTTCTTGTTACCATCGTCCGTCGTGGTAAGAACATACTGCTCTTTCTCCTCCTGTGAGAATTTGGACCACTTTGCTTCCTTTTGTCTGTTTCTGAAAGGATAATAGAATCTAGCGAAGAGACAAATACCAATGGCTCCAAAAGCAATTCCATACAAGTCTGTGTTACCACGCTTGTACAAAGGTGCATCATCTTTACGGTAAATGTTAGCACCGATGATAGCAGCCGTTTGCGAGAAAATATTCACCACAGCTGCAGAAACAGCTCTTGTTCTCACAGAGTTAGAATTGGAAGAACACCAACTGATGGTCAATGGCCATGATGGTGGATGTGATAAAAGAACTGTCAATAATGCATAGGTTCCCCAAACATCTTTCTGGGCACGAGGCCAATACCTCAAAGCGAGCAATCCAACTGCTATCCAGATTGGAATGCAGATAAGACCAGTTGAACTACTCTTGGTGAATTTTGCAACATAGTTGACTGCGAACATAGTTATCACAGTTCCAATATTGTATGGAATCGTTAATGCGTTCGTCTTGAAGGTTGAAAATCCCATTTTCCTCAAAGTTAACTGCAAATAATTGGAAACTGGAGAAGTACCAATATCAATAAGTAATCTGACAAGATAGATTGGAAGCAAATCATAATCAGCCAAAGTCTTCAATAATTCCTTTGGACCAACAGGCTCTCTATTATGCATGTCTCCCTTCTGAGGATCATCTCTCAAAATCTTGTTCACGAGAATCTTTTCTTCTCTATCAGTATACCAACCCTTCTTACGATACCACGTTTTGGTTTGGACAACTGAAGCAGGCATCATGAAAAATGACATCGCTCCGACAAGGAAGGTGAATATTCCTTCGACAATAAATAACCATCTCCAACCATCAGGATGAGCTTCAGTCTTGATTTTCAAAAGTGCAAATGCGAGCAAGGAAGACCACACAGTGGTCATTGGATTGGAAATGTAAAAGATAGATAATCTCAATGGAAACTCCTTGGAGTCAAAGAAGTAACTAATCCAAAGACATACATCACAGATGAATCCACCTTGAAAAAGACCCAATAAAGCTCTCGTCGCATAAAACCCATGAACGTTTTTAAGACCAAACTGAGACATTGTGACCGCACTCCACAAACACATTTGCATGGGAATCCAGACATCAGCACCCAACTTCTTGGAGATCAATTGGGAAGGCAATTCTGCAATCAAAAAGCAGATCAAGTTCAATGTGTTTCCGGTATTCAATTGGTTAGTGTTAATTCCAATATCCTCCAAGAAGTTGTCAGAAAGTGCTTGATTTAAGTTACTTCTGTCGAAGTTCAAAGCCGTGAACATGATAAGAGCCCAGAAAGTAACGTGCCAGTCGTTTTTACGGGTAATCTTGCGTTCTTCTTCCGGAGTCCAAGTCAAATCTGGATCAAATAAGTGACGACATTCGTAGTCATGTTCCTCATAAATTTTGCGGAAGTGATCAGCGACTTGTGGGTCACGAAACACATGGTAAAACAGTTTTTCACTTGAGCTTACGCTTTCAAGGTCTATGACTTCTGACTGAACACCCTGCTTCTTGTCGGTACTACCGACACTGAGGGCTCCAGAACCATCACCAACAGACACTATACTCTTCTCAGTCAAACCCATTATTCTAAGTCGCTGTTCTAGTAGGAACTCTGTTTCGTATTCTCAGATGCGAACAGATTAGGTCTATTTTATATAGCCGAGATACTAATCTTGTGAGCAGCTGCAAAAGCCAAAACGTGAAAATTGCATCATATCCCATGTATGTGATTTGCAACATTAAGGAGCCATATCCAATTGTGCCCTAATTCGGAGTTCTTGCGCGATTCTGCGGTTCAACACTGCTTTGGGGGACCGAGCCACCACAATTTGTCGTTTTCGCAATCATTGATTTGTGTCACAAGAAAATTGTGGCTCAATTGGGAAGCTTGCAACCATTAACGTTAGAGGCGTCCCGTTCGCTTCAACCACTCGGTATCTTCTGACTAATGTTTAGCTCAAAAGTTCCGAAATCCGTTCAGTAAACCTCACTCATGGTGGGGTTTGATTATAATATCTCCGTTGCATTTCGTTCAAAGAACATCCGGGAACAATATCCTGCAAAAAAGAATTGATAAGAATTGTAGTGTGGAATCCTGCAGAGATTTACTATTAATTGACAGATTACTAGACACTTCAAATAAGACACTATTTGAAATGTATTACGGGAGTCAAAAGATGAAAAGATGAGAGCTAGTGTTGTATATTGCAAGCAATGCACATCACAGCCTAATGTAAGTTTTATGCATGTGGCTCATCCCCAGATAACTAAAGCCTCATTCTTGATCTCTTTAGTCATAAATCGTGATCTTTCGCCGGAGTCATATTTCTCTCCCGTGATAAGAAAACGTTATAATAAACCTGATTGGGTATTCATCAGCAAGGAATGGCGAAAAACTGTGTAGCTAGCACATTTAAGGAATGTGACCTTTGAGAATATCGTCATCTTGGCAAAAAGGCTTTTTCACTATCCCTGATTCATTTATGGGTACTGATCCACAGTTGTCCCCTGTACTCGGAAAATACCGGCAGACTGGTTTTCATTCTATGACAAATCTCGCACTCTGAGGTAAAACTCCCATGGACTATGATCCTCACGGGCTATAATAACGTTCTTCATGATAAGAGACTTAATGAATTGTTCATTATACTCATTGGGAGCGACAGAAATCCAGGGTTGATTGGTAGATGAAGATTTTAAAAGAGTTACCAATATTTTAATGTTCTCTTGAACCGCATTTCGCAGGCTATCCAAGTTGTTGACTTCGAGATACTTCTGTATCACCTTCCGCAAGTTCTTCTTGAGGGTTTTTTCTCCGTCATCCAGGTCCAATTCATGTGCACCCGTGGAATTAGACTGTGATCTTTCGTTGATCAATGTTTGTATGTGGGTTATAATTTCTTTATAGTCTGCTAATGCTATCTGAGCCAAATTGTCATCCGAAGCCACCAATTCGTTGTGCTCTTCCATCTTCTCGATCATTAGCTCTTGTCGCCTAAGGTTGTTGTTCAACAAATGAGATGCAACACTTGCATCAATGGTATTATCTTTTTCAGGAACGTACAGAATGGTCGAGTAAGCTTTAAGCAATGCCTTAATAGAATCCGGATCACTCTTTGTGGATTCATTTTGTGATGTCAGACTTGATCCTTGTTCGACTTCGTGCAAATCATCTCCATGATTACTGCCATTTCGTACTTTGCAATCCTTACCAACCAAGCTTATGGCGGCATCAGCTTGTTTGATATAATTCCTCATGAGTTCGATTTCTATTTGGAGCTTCTTCAAGTAATCATAGTCCACATTGGTCTTGTCTTCAGGTAATGATTTCAGTTTGATTATGGCATCTCGTAGCTTGAGGCCATCCATGTTTGTGTCGAAAATTCGCAGTCAAGTGCTCTAAAAAACCAATCGAAAATTGAAATTTTAAACACCATGAGCTCCATCTCCCCAACCGCTTTGAAGGACCTTAACGAGTCGTCTAGGCTGGAAATTCTCAAGTTCGTCGAATCTGAGAACTCCAAGTCTAAGGTTCAGATGTCGATTCACAACTTCACCGATATCTGCTTTAAGAAGTGCAACAACAATAAGCCTATCACATCTGGCCAGTTAGACAATCTTGAGGAACAGTGCTTAACAAACTGTGTCAACAGATTTTTGGACACCAATATCAAGGTCGTCAAGTTGTTACAGGGACAGCAGGGTTAATGAAGAATGATGCGGCTGTACACTCATGTATATAGAAGGCTCAATACAAGTAAAAATTAGAACTCGATTTAGTATGAAACAGTTATTCACGATATTCATATCCACAAGTGATTGTTAATAGTCAGATTCAAGTGATTGGAATGCTATTAAGTATACTTGATACCAAGTGATTGTGAATGCTATCAAGTATACTTGATATCAAGTGATTGGAATGCTATTAAGTATACTTGGATTCAAGTGATTGTGAATGCTATCAAGTGATTGTGGATTTCTGTAGCACACCTCCAATGTTCATTCCACTATTTAATCATGTCGATTTACAATATTCATTATTATCCCAACAACAATGTTCATGCCAATGCTTTGTTATCCCATCTATTCTTTATAGAATCACTAACCCATACCTTTCCAACTGAGTCCTATCCAGTTCCTTATACAACTCTTCAAGAATTTTATTATGCTCCGATCTTGATGCATGGACCCTCTGTAAATCATTAAACTCTGAAATGTTTCCTTTTACACGTTCAGCAATACCACTGTAACGCTCACGAAATTCTGGGAAACGCTCTATA
This sequence comes from Kodamaea ohmeri, assembly GCA_004919595.1. Lineage (NCBI taxonomy): Eukaryota > Fungi > Ascomycota > Pichiomycetes > Serinales > Debaryomycetaceae > Kodamaea > Kodamaea ohmeri. Next base: position 1,225,903 of record SKFK01000006.1, read on the forward strand.
CGCTTGCACATGACAACCCACACTCCTAAAAGATCAAACCTATAGTTGAAAAGAAGGTGTGCGTTTTGCTCGTTAAATTGTTTGATAATAGTGTTTTGGCAGTGAAGGGCCTCTTCTATCACTTTAATGCCATTTGCAATGTCATCCATTATATATGGATTAGTAACAGCTTGGTTTATGAAGAACATGACTCGAGACATCGATATGAGAAGAATGTCCAACCTTTTGGTAAAATTATTTAACTGAGTGAATAATAGTTGAAGCACTGGAAATGCATCGCGATTGCTTAATAAGTACAGTATTGAATTGAGCACATTCGCATTAAGCACATCCACCGAAGTCATTCTATCTGGTTCCAACTCGATCAATTGAAAAATGCTCTTATATCCTGCCTCTAGCACCTCGAGGGAGTCATTTACAGGAGTAATTGGGGGGATATGTGCCAATGCCTTCCTCGTCATCTCAAAATACTCTCCTATTAATCCAGACCGCTGTAGAAACTCTTTTCCTTTGTGAGTTTGGGTAAGTTTGAGTATTAAGTGACAATTTTGTGCTTTGATCCATGGTTCATAGTCTCCACCAACATTTAGAATAAATGAACTTGCAATAGGTATAGTCGTATCTGGTCCAAGCTCAATCATGAACCATATCAGTGCAAGCAGTATTATATTCCTTGATTCCTTCCACTTTTTTCTAGCATCTTCCTCCATGATTTCATGTTTGGCACCTCCATAGCCCAAGCGAGGTCTAAGGCCGCCATGAATTTGTCTTTGTTTAGGGAGAACTAACAACTCAGGCTTCATGACTTCTAAAAAGTTGTTCCAGTCGATCTCAAGGGTATTTCCTATATCCATTGAAATTTCACTGTGTATTTGTGAAGACCATGGTACATTGGGGTTACTATGGATAGATGCAAATCGGGCAATGCTATTATCAGAAGGAAATTTCTGTGCTAGAATTCGAAGTATTCTCAATCCAAAGTAGTAGTTATCCATCTTGTAGTGATCTTGTATTCCAGGTATATCAAGCATTTCAAAGACTTGTGATCGCACATCAATAAGTTGTTCTTCATCATATTTACCATGAGAAAGCTGCGCTTCCACAAGGAATCCTGTAGTAGGAGATATCTTAGGAATACTCACATCCGCTGATGCGACTAACGTTTGGATTTCAGCTGGAAGAAGACATCGCAGTCCAACGGTATCCAGAGATATCATGAGGTCTATGAGTAAGTAATTGAAAAAAAAAACGCGATCCATAAAAAAGTCTCATCAGATCTTCCAATGACTACGCGAATAGCTGCAACTACCCTTTCCCGTACATTCAAGAGGCGTATGCTGTCTCTTGTGGTATCTGAGGAAATCAAACAAGCCCTCAATGACAAATCATTACCTGTGGTATCATTGGAATCCACCATTATTACTCATGGCCTTCCCCACCCTAATAACTTGGAAATGGCACGGTCAGTTGAGAGCATCATTAGAAAAGAAGGTGGTATACCAGCAACTTGTGCGTTCATAGATGGAGTCCCGCATGTTGGCTTGAATGACAAACAGTTGGAACGGTTGGCATCTGCAGACAAGGTGAATAAAGTATCTCGTAGAGATATCGGATATACTATGGCAAACAAAATCAATGGAGGCACTACAATTGCTCTGACAATGATCCTCTCACATATGGCTGGTATTCAGGTCTTTGCAACTGGTGGATTAGGTGGAGTTCATAAAGATGGCCAGTTGACTTTTGACGTTTCTGCCGACCTCACTGAGTTGGGACGTACTCCAGTTACTGTGGTCTGTGCAGGACCTAAATCGATATTGGATATTGGGCTCACTATGGAATACTTGGAAACTCAGGGTGTGTTTGTACTGACTTACAATGAGGATAGTAAGAGTGATATTCAGATCCCGGGTTTTTACTGCCGGGAGTCTGGAGTTCTTTCGCCTTATTCTTTTGGGTCGTTTAGCGAAATTGCAAACACAATCTACCAGCACAATAACGTTATGAATTTGAAATCTGGCAATGTCATATGCATACCCCCACCACATGAGTCAGCGTTGTCTTCAGATTTTATCAATGACATAGTAAGTCGTGCAAATGAGGAAGCTGTGAAGTTGGGAGTGCGCGGAAAGGAATTGACGCCATTCCTATTGAGCAAAATCGCACAAGAAACTCAGGGGAGATCTGTGAATTGCAACATTGAGTTCGTTTCGAACAATGCAAGAACCGCCACCAAGATTGCAAGAGAGTTATTGGACTTAGAGGTACGTAACTAAATTGATGTTTGTGGAAAATACTAATCTTTAGAACAAGCATGTACACCAATATGTAAAGGGAACTAAGGAGAACACTACTACAAGCATTTCATCAAAGTCATCTACCAATAATATATTCAACAATAGTCCAACGAAATCAACTGTTGTCAACAATATTCCAACACCTCCAGTACTGGAAGTTTTGAGTCCTAATGTTGACACTCTTGTCATAGGCTCTGTTGCAGTCGATACAATTTCCACAGTTGGGGGAATGACAAAGCAGCAGGATTCAAATCCCGGATCAATAAGGACCTCTATTGGTGGAGTAGGGTTCAATATCAACTTGGCATGTTACTATGCTAACAATGGCTCCTCCAACACACGAGGTACTAACAAACTTGTTTCCTTGATTGGAGAAGATATGGCTGGTAAGACCATTCTCAAACAGATGGAACAATTAGGCCTCGATACTAGTGGGATTCTTGTTCAACGAGGGAGTCTGACTGCACAATATGCATCTACACATGGAAGCTCGGGTGATCTTATAATTGCAGTGGCCGATATGAAGATTGTCGAACTGCTCGACTTTGCAGAGCATATAATCCAGCAAGTGAAGATTTGCACACCAAAGCAAATAGTCTTCGACTGCAACCTATCACCCGAAGTCATTTCGAAAGTCCTAAGTCATATCGAAGGACAAACAGAAGTAATTATTGATCCAACTTCCTTTGCCAAAGCATCTCGAATCGCGAAGGTGAATCTGGGTGTATTTCCTCATAATTCAGTCAAACTCATAGCACCTACAGTGAACGAACTAGAAAGTTTATTTGAAGAATCCACATCGAGAGGGTTATTTGAAGACTACGATTCGTGGTTTCCCGTGCTTGATTCGTTGGGTATTAATAGTGCTTTCAGAGAGAAATTAGTTACAGCTTCTCGCAAGCACAAGGTTTTAGAAGAGCTTATGCAAAAGGGTTCACTTCAACAGTCATTCCAGCTCTTACCTTATTACCAGAATATCTTGTTAAAAGTTGGAGACAAAGGTGTTGTTCTTATTAGCCTTTCTACAAGTATTGACGATTGGAAATCGATCCCAACTTCCTCGTACTACAAACCCGATATTATTATGTGCTCTCAAGGACATCAAGTTGGTAATGGCCGCATGGGTGTGGTGGTCGAGTACTTTCCAATCCCACAAGAAAATACCAACTTGGAGATTCGCAATGTAACTGGTGCTGGTGACTCTTTCTTGGGATACCTTGTTGCACAACTACCTTCATCTCAATGGCACCACACTGAGATCGAACTGGTTGAACAAGTTTGGTCAAAATGGGAACTGATCTACAAAGCACAACTCGCCAGTGGAGAGAGTTTAAAGTCGGATCAAGCTATCAGTAGTGAGATTTCAAGAATATAGTAGAGTATTCTAGTATATAGCGATATTAAGCATAGCCGAGACAAGCTCGAACTAAGATCTTGTTAATTCACATGAAATACATACAAAGTAATGAAGTAGAGATGTATGTTAAGTAACCTTTTCAATGACAATCATTCTGAATGTCATTCACGCTCCGCAAGTTTTAATCAATTTAACTCAATCTGATGTTATATCAATAATTCTTGGTACTACCAAAATCTCTTTTCGAATCAGTCCACCAATTACTCCAATGTTCAGACAAGGTGTGAGAAACATTTTAGGAAGAACTCTTAACAGAGGATTCTCAACTGCTGTACGTCAACCACTTCGCTCGAGCTTCTTTACTCGTGGTGCTGCTGTTGGAACTACGGTAGCATTGTCGGCAGTTGCATTGTCCTACAATATATCGAACGATAACCAGATCGAATCTGCTGACTCTATCAACAATACTGTTAGTGTTGACTCTTCTATCAATGCATTCCCCCGTGTTCTTGTCAAGTCCCCCACCAATGAGCTTAATGCTGACTATACTTTACTCGGATATGGTGTGAGGACAGTCACGTTTGTTCTGTTCAAGGTCTACGGAATCGGATTATACATCGCCCAAGCAGATGTAAACAAGGCCCAGAAGATCTTGGGAAGTTTAGGATCGAAGGATGATGTGAGAGCTCTTCTCTCAGATCATGAGAAGTCTGTGGATGTTGTCGATAAGTTGTTGACTTCTGGTGTGCGCTTTTTAGTTAGAATCAACCCAATTCGCAATACCGATTTCAACCACATGAAGGATGGTTTGGTCAAATCTGTTTTATCACACCCTATTAGTAAGGAAAACCGTGACACTGTGGGTGAAGGATTGGATCAATTGCGTAATGCATTCCAAGGTCACAGAGGATCATTCCCAAAGAATGACTTGCTCTATTTGGAATCTCAACAGGATGGAAAATTGCGTGTACTTTGTCAGAACAAAGAAAAAGTTACACTTATGGGTGAAGTCAAGGAGCCATTAGTGTCGAGAGTTTTGTTGTTGCTGTACACCTCGGGTAAAAAGCCTTTGAGTGAGCCATTGAGAAAGAACACAGTGGAGGGGATGCTTAGGTTGTAAAGTCATGAAGATACAACTTATCAGAAGTCAATAAGAAACTACGAAGCTGGATTATGATACAGTCCAACATGTATATAAGGAATAATACGTAGGAATTGATGGCTAGATTGTAATTAGTAGAATTATAGCTAGATTTGTAGGGTGATCCAGTGATATCAATGACAACTATACACTCGGTAAAAAATGCATTTTGGGTTTCTCTTCAAAGAATGATATCACGGGTTAATATCAACTTGAAACAATTGATTGCGGTAAGCTTGACAACGTACAGTTAACCCCTTACATCAACCCCTTACGTCTACCCCTTTGCAGGAAAAAAAAAAAAGAACTATAAAGGTCAGCAAAAATCCCTTTGTTCTACTGTTCATATTCATTGACTGATGTGTTTTGTAGTTGTGTGCGTGAAGTTCTTCATTGCTGAGCATAAGCTCAGTAATCCTGTTAAGCTTATTTTTCCTTGGAATCCTCTTGATTGTACCTTACAAGTCTCAATTGGTAGCTATTCCAGTAAGGACTCTAGCGAAGTAGGTTCAGCAGTTGAAACCTCTAAAGGAAGGATTGCTAGCAAGTGGGAGAAAGCTCATTGTAGGTGCAAAAATTATAGGGGAGTGTTTCGAACTCCTTGTGAGCACCACCAATATCAGTCGATTTCGTCACTGGAAAAGGATTTACCTGTCAGCCCAGTTACAACGCAGGTATGTGTGAGAGATTATATCAAAAGAGATATAATCATATCATTTAATATATACTACAAAGAACCATCCAAATGGAAACCGAAACCAGGACAATGGATAGAAATGGTAGATGCTTTAGCTGATGAATTTGAAGATTTGAATACTGTGCAAGTTCCACTTGACCTTTTGGAAATGACAGAACTGTTTCGGTTCAATGTTGATAGTACACTATTACTCAATGTTGCCCCGAAAGTTGATACTACCACCAGAAAGTCGCAGAATATCATCCTGAAGTTAGACTTTCTTGACGAGCTCAAGAACTTAAAGGTTGATTACTGCAAAAATTGTATCTTTATCCACGAGACGGTATTCTATGACAAAAAGCCGGTTTCTAATAGTCGGTATCCAAAGAGAAAAGCTCTTTTTCAGAAGAATCCGGTTCAGGAAGTCAAAGAAACTGTGTTTGGTGCCCTTTGGTTTCTTGGTGGGGCTATGATCAGCTTGGAAAATCCAGAGCCTGAGATAATCGGTAAATCAAGTCTCTCTGTAAACACCACTAGCTGCAACTTCAACCAGTTCTTATCAGATGTAATGGATGAATTAGATAAATGTTCAAAGAGAGGTTCATATTTGGTAATGAACAATGCTAGTATCCACAAGAGCAAAGCTATCAAAAAATTGATTACGAAAAGGGGTTATAAGGTTCTTTACTTGCCACCAGCCTCGCCTGACCTCAATCCAATGGTTAAATTTTGGAACCTAGTCAAAAGTAGTTTTAGAAAGGATACGCAACAAGATAAGATTATGGCTACAAAAATCAGTGATGCTGCAAATTCTATATCTATTAATAATATACAAACTTGTATTAAAGATTCTGTAAACTGCTTGCAAGAACTTGAAGCAAGAAGACCTCTTTAATCGATTCTCTGAAAACTCATGTTTATATGTAATTTCTACTTCTACTAGTTTGCTCAAGTTCGGACAATTTCTTTGGGTGCAAATTACAAGCAGTTTTTCTTTGGTGCTGCAACTTGTTCTTCGCGCAACACCAACTTTTTAAGCTATCAAAAAGACTGTTTTTTATAGTGATTAAAACATACAATGCTTTCTGTCATGTAGTCTATATGTAATGTAGTCCATATGTAATGTAGTTTCCATTGTAAATATTTCATAAACCGAAGGTTAGCAAGAAACTGTTTGTGCTTCAAGCTTAAGAGTTCAAAAATGAGGAGGTTACTTCAGATGCTCAACATACTTATCTTCCGATGAGTAGGACACCGAATGTCATTGTCTGTCTGTCAAAACACAACAGCTGTATTCATTTTTAGAATTAAAAGCCTGTCGGCCATAGCCGTTTATTATTAAGGTACATTTCACGGGCTCAAAATCATGAAGATACAATCTATTGTGTTGAAGAGTTTGACAGATTCTTACCACGGGTCACGTTATAATCCCACGGCATCTTTCGTCTAGAATATCTACCTGCAAGATGTGATTCTGTGGGTTTATGATTTTGTAGTTACTGTATCTATGCAAGTGCTGATCTTTTTAGAGGTGCTTGTTATGCGATGCAACATGAAGTTCTCGTGTCCATTTTGGGCCTTTTAGCTTCCTTTCCCGAAAAATGTCCGACAATTCGAGACAAGCCAACCGACACAAAATTTTACGCGTCTGAACACGTCACGGTTGATGTTTATATCATGTCACGTGTCCACACGTGGAAAGTTGTGGCCAACGTGTTGAAGCACAAGTGATTGGTATAGTAAGTATGATGGGGATTTCAGTGAGATTCAAGTGATTGGTATAGTAAGTACTATAGAGATTTCAGTGAAATTCAAGTGATTATTGACACATGATGTGAGCGTGGTGCAATCTTTTTATTATACACTTTTTGGTGTGGAGTTCTCCGAAGTAGAGTAGAATGAATTCTTGCAAATATTTCCACTACATTCAACTTATAGAAAGACCTCTGTGAGTCCGGCTCTCAGATTGTGCTATATACTACATGGCCATACCCCTTTGTAATTTAATTTGCGACGAGATCTCATAGATCTTCGTCAAATCTCCCCCACAAACTTCGGAGATGCAGTACAATTTGCCAGTTTCATTAATCTGTATTAGAGCCCCATGACCCGATTGTTTATAAAGTACATAATAGAAGTAGCCTTATTTACATAATAATGGCCTCCTTCTCGACGTTGGAAGAAATGGACTTGTGTGGCAAGACCTTGGCACCGTTGACGTAGATCTCGTTCTTGACCTCGACATCGTCACCCAAAACGGTAACACCCTCAGTTCTAGCCCACTTACCAATTCTGGAGTTCCAGCCGACAATGGTAGACTTGACCCAAGCGTGGTCCTTGACCTCAGAGTTGGCCAAGAGCACAGATCTCTGGATTCTGGCACCCTCACCAACAACAACGTTAGGACCAATAGTGACGTTAGGACCAATCAAAGCAGATGGGTGAATCTTAGCAGATGGGTCAATCAAAACGTTACCACCGTAAACAAACTTCTCCTTGCTCAACTGCTCTGGGTGCTTCTTAGACAAAGAGTTAAGGTAGAGAACGGTACCAGAAAGGAAGTCCTTTGGCTGACCGACATCCATCCAGAAACCCTCAAGGTCGAAAGAGTACAAAGACTTCTGCTCAACAAGGATTGGGAAAGTCTCCTTCTCGATAGAAGTTGGCTTCATGTCGATCAAGTCAATGACCTCTGGGTTCAAGATGTACAAACCAGCGTTAATTCTGTTACCGACGAACTCGACTGGCTTCTCAACGAATCTGTCAATCAAGTTTGGAGTGTCTCTGTCGTGGACAATGACACCATACTTGGATGGCTCATCAACCTTAGTAGCGATGATAGTACCCTTACCACCGTGAGCCTTGTGGAAATCAGCCAACTCAGCAAATGGGTAGTCGCAGATAACGTCAGAGTTCAACACGAAGAATGGAGAGTTGTCCTTCTTCAAGACAGCCTCAGCCAACTTCAATGGACCAGCAGTGCCCAATGGCTCCTCCTCGACGGAGAAAGTAATAGAGACACCGTACTCCTTCTCGTACTTCTGCAAAGCAGAAACCATAATCTCTGGTCTGTAGTTGACAGCCAACACAATGTCGGTGACACCAGCCTTAGCCAAGGCCTCGATCTGGTGCAAGATCATAGGTCTGTTAGCAAACTCAACCAAAGGCTTTGGCAAGGTCAAGGTAAGAGGTCTCAAACGAGTACCGTAACCACCGACTAAAATCAAACCTTTCATGTTTCTATGTTATGTGTTAGTATCTAAATTCGTTAAACAAATTCAGCTCAAAGAAAAGTTAACCACGAGGGAAAGCCCAGTATATATACTTTGTCCACTTGAAAAAAAGCGCCAAAAAAATATGTACGTAGAAAAAGAAACAGATCAAAACAGACAAAAGTGATAAAAATAACGAGAGTAAACAACGTGAGGCTGGGGCTACATGAATAACGCCACGGATACGTGCTTGGCTGTAGCAACCTCTCTTTCCTCGATATAACTTTGGTATTCATTAAATCCTAAGATTATTCATATATTTTTGTTACGTGGCATTACACCCACGTTCATCACTCCGAGAATTCACGGCAAGTAACACGCCAGAGACTGCGGTCGTGACACGACGCGTTTTCATATTGTGACATTCCTCTGTTTTTGGGGCGCTTTTTTTCTTTTCGCGACTGCGAAATGGCTGGCATGGTTATCGTTAGGAGAAAAACCGGAAAACAGCACGATTGGCCTACAGATGAAGCAGGAACAAGCCATCCACAAAATCTATTTAGCATGTACAAGCCACCAAACTTATCAGTGTGATCATCAATATGTATGTCAACCATAATTTAGTCACCAGCATTATCTGGGTTCATGACTCACAAGAGAGCCCAGTTTCTTTCACGTTTCTTCTCATAACAAAAACAGAGGTAGATAAACCAAACCAGTAGTAAAACCAAGCCACTGGTAAATAAACCGAACTGTGGTAGATGTCCCTACTGGTACGTAAACCAAACCTCTGGTATATAAACGAAACCACACTTTTAACACTTTTGGAAATTAAACCACAACTGGAAGAAAACCAGCTGCATGGTTGCTGTACATAAACGTACAATTAAAAAACCGATAATCGAAGGATCTACATGCATCTCTTGTTATGATTTAGTTCTGATACTCAGACACGGCTGTAATTCAACTTTCTATCATTTTATATGGCTGCAATTTTCCTGCAATTCTTCAATTTGATTGCAGTACAGCTTATGTAAAGACCTTTCCTAAATTGAATCTAACTATATGGCTTAGTTTCACTCCTTTCGTGATCCGATGATATATTTCTCTTAAGTTCTCGATAATGCTAAGGCCATATCTATAACCTCATTAATTGTAGGACGTTCCTCTGGATCTAATACAACACACCGCTTCACTATTGCAATGATCTCATCGGAATATCCAGGGTTTTCTGGAATAATATACTTACCTTGTGAAATGGCAAGTGATAAATTAGCCCCACGCTCTATCTCTAACTTCTCAAAAGGTGAAAACCCAAAACAAAGGGCATATAAAAGACATCCAAGTGACCAAATATCCGTTTTCTCCGTAATGTTCAGGTTCACCTTGACGTCAAGCAACTCAGGTGCCCTGTAAGGTAATGTGCAGTGTTCCTGTGCATAGTCCCCTAAAGTCAACGCTTGTTGTTTGTTGCGCACGTGGATACGTGCACGTGCGCACGATCCCAAGTCGACTAAAACGGGAGTTCCATCTTGCGAGAGCATGACATTTGCTGGTTTGAGGTCTCTATGAGCATAAGGAATAAGTTCATGGAGTTCTGTTGAAGTTTCTGCGCCAGGTAATCCATCTTCATCATCACTATTTTCTGGTAAAAGGTTATCTTCTTCGTCGTCGTCGGCCAGCGACGTGCTGGTTTTCTTGTAGCTATGCATTGCTTTCAAGCCGCGACATACTCCGATGAATATTCGCAAGATTTCCGACTCTTCTATCTTATCATTGTTCAAGACAAGCATATTGAGGACATCATGGAGTGACTTTTCGAAGTAAGGCATGACGATATAGACTGTTTTCAGCCCGTCGGACTCTGTAACGATACTTTCCTCGACAGACAGTACGATGAAGGGGGTTTTGGCATTTGCAAACCGATGGAAATTCCTGATTTCCTTAAGTGCATTTTTGAATGAGATATCACTGGCACCGAAAGGGCAGCTAATCTTCTTGAGTGCGTATAATTGATTGGACAGGTCGCTCACTAGATACACATACAGAAACCCACCTTCTCCTAGGAGTCGTATGATACGGTACTTATTGTTTTTGATAGCGATTGATGGTGCTGATAGGCTCGGGAAGCATGGTAAGCATGCGCTCAATACTGACAAGAGATCCATTGTACAGTTGAAAGTGAAAGCCAGAAAAATGAAGGAGTCCAAAAAAGACTATACCGAAAACCGCTCCAAAAACAAGTGTTTGACATCAAACAAATAGACTATTTAACTCGAGATATCTAACGACATCTAACTGGGAACTCGTCACTGGATCATAATAGAGGGATATTCAATAGGCTACTAGAGGATATTCAAGAAGATACTAGAGGATATTGAAGAAGATACTAGAGGATATTCAAGAGGATATTAGAGGATATTCAAGAGGATATTCAAGAAGATACTAGAGGATATTGAAGAAGATACTAGAGGATATTCAAGAGGATACTAGAGGATATTCAAGAGGATATTACAGAGATTTTGAAACATGAGTTTATCACCTCAACCAATGCAACTTGAATCAAGTACGGCTAGTAGGTCACCAAAGGTAGATCCTGCACCAGAAGCTGAAGAAGAAGAAGATGTTATACAAAAGTTACGAGAGGTAGAGATACTACCTCAGTTATTTGGCTTGTTACAAAGCTTAGAGTCGGGTAATATTCTACCAAGAGATTTTGGAAACAATGCTGGAAGTATTCGTTTGAAGTTGAATACTTTAAAGCAGTATTTGCAAGAGGTTGAGGGTATTAATGAAACTATCGAGGAACGAATTGACCGAATCGAATACTTAAGGGCAAGGAATAGGAAGAAGAGTGAATTTTTGCGTATGGTCAAGGAAAGAGTGGCTCAAGTCAATACAGGAGAGAAGGTAGATGAGAAGGATGGAAATAATGAAGAGAGTATTGAAACTAAAGAAAGCATTAAGGAGGAGGTTGAGGAGAAGACTGAAGAAAACACTGAAGAGAAAGTAAATGGAGAGCAGAAGACTGAAGAAACTATCACCACTGATGTTGAGATGAAGGATTAATGGAGAAGTAAAGGATGAAGAATTTATGGAGAAGTATTACAGGATGAAGAATTTATGGAGAAGTATTACAGCATGAAGGAGAGAGAGAAAATAGGACTTGGGATCCTTGAAGAAGTACTTCAAGAGAAATATAAAAGATCACTCGCGAAGCTGGAAGAACTACTTTAATCCTCAGATCAGTGCACAAGTTATAGAATATCCAATTAATTTCATGATGGCTAAAGTACCAATTTGTCCACATTAGAAAAAGTTTGAGATCAAGGATTCATATAACTCAACTATGTTTAGTTAATGTTGTCGAACTTGAGAAGAGTATGTAATATTTAAATACTGTATCCAATGCATATCCTGTTAAGTACTTATATCCAATACATATCCTGTTAAATACTTTACCTAGCACTCTCTATAACGCTTTATCTTGTACTCTCTATAATGCTTTATCTAGTATTCTCTATAATGCTTTATCTTGTACTCTATCTACTTTATAGTACTCTATAGTACTCTATAGTACTCTATAGTACTCTCTTTTTGTTGAACTACTTTTGTGCTTATATTTTGAGTTCTGGTGCTTTTTGATGAGATCCAAACATTGATTTTCGCGTTAGTTTTCTGATTCCAATGTCCACTTCCTTCAATTGGGAGTTACCCACCTTAGCTACGCTTAAAAAGTATCCAGCTCTCACTGTGGGCTATGTGATCTTTACGTTCTTACTCCTCGTCGCAGATGCTGCTACATCTGGTGCATTGTCACGTACATTTGCATTATATCCGGGAGCGCCATTGAAGTTTGATTTGAACAGGCTCTCATTTTACTTGTTGTACCACAACGGTCTTTTCCACTGGGCATTCAACATGGTGGCACTTTTCACCCCTATGGCACGCTTTGAAACCACTCATGGTACCATTTATACTGGAATTACCTTGAACCTCATAACAATCCTTGCGGGTTTACAATACTGTATCGTCGGTTTGTTTCTTTACCCAAATGAGTATGTGGTGGGATCTTCAGGAGTTGTTTTCACCTTCTACACCTATTATTCCTACAAGGAACACTTGCTTAACCCTATTTTGCACACATTGAAGTTCCAGGGCCGTGAAATTCAGATTCCTACTTTATACTCGCCATTCCTCTTGTTAGTGGTTTGTGCGATTTTCATGCCTCAGTCTTCCATTTGGGGACACTTGGCTGGTATTTCCACGGGATACATATTGGTTTTGGGATACATGAAGGTGTTGTACCCACCATCAAAGGTTGCACTTTATATCGAACGTAAGTTATCTACTGGTATCACGCACTTGGGTGAGCTTGTGCGTTATTATAGAGAACTGGAACTCGTGGACGTTCGTGGCCAGACATATACATCAATTTTTGATGAGGATACAGTCACTACAACTACCGAAAGCACACCTTTTAGGGGTGAAGGTCATCAGTTGGGTGTGTAGAGCACACATAACTAGACATGCATGGCTGGACACGAATAGCTAAGCACGAATATCTAGCTTAGATTGTTCACATGTCACACACTAGCTGATGAAGTTTTATTGTATATTCTACTTGAATTGATCAGCTGATGGATATTCAAGTGTTACTGAATGAGTAGAGATGAATGATTATGAAAGTATGATGATACATTCTGGGGATATTCATGTTACACTGAAATATCGAGGTAAGATAACAGTATATGTATAATACTTCCAACACAAATATAATATGTCTAATTACCTTCAGTTAAAGAGTACTAATAGAGTACTTTAGTAATGCCTACCCATATAAAACTAGTACCTTCACAACTAGATACCGTCTTTTCTCAAAAGTTCTTGGCTTATCTAACTATTCTTTGGAATATCTCTATTCATCTTAACATCACTAAATAACTAATCACACCCAATCCAAGCTGTATTTTCACGTTCAGACTCGAACACAAAACCCGTGATTTCATCTTGATTCTTCATCAAACTCATACTTCTCCAATCTTATCTCTTTCAAGAAGTATGTCCATTTAGTATCATACATTACCCATTAAATGTCTTCTCTTAAATCTTATTATCATATATATCTTGTCCTTCTTAACGGCCACTGAATGCTTATCTAAGACCCCCACACTACTTTTGCAAAAAAAATTAACAAAAGGCTAAACAAAGTCACCTCGGCTCCATGACGAAAGGCGGTTCAAACGACAATGTTCAGGGTAGCTCGAGGCCTCTGCGGAACATTGCAAATGGATCCAGCACAGCAAGTGAGCAGTCACTGTTTGCCAATGCAGCCTCCTTGCTTACCACGAGATTCAAGAAAAAGCGGGGAAGAAGGCTAAGAAAGAAGAAGAACGACGAAGAAACTGCCTCTTCTTCGACTCCTGTTGATGGTAGTAGAGAGGGAAGTGGCCAAATTGAAAAGGTAAAGCCAAATGATGAGAGTCATCCAACCGAGGTACGCGAAAACATAGAAAACACCGGAGAAAAGAGACAAGAGAGCTCTGGAAAGAAGGAAGATATTGAAAAGAGACAACACTCTGAAAACACTCAAGAAGGCTCTAAGAACAAACAAGAAAGGAATAAACAAGAAGTTAATAAACAAGAAGACTCTGAGAACAGACAAGAAGATTCAAAAAGAACAAATAATCCTCAATCTATACAGAGTAATCTCGATACTATTCAAGAGAGTTCGCGAAACAACACTAATAGTTCTGTGAATAACCCTGAAACAACACCAAATAGTTCAAAAACTCCGAGTATCTCAAGGGACAAGGGACGTGAGAATTCAGAGAGCTATACAGGAAGTATAACTATAGGCGGTAACGCATTTGCTGAGAATAGAAGAACACCGCCCACTAAGACTGAAGATACAAAGTCCAATTATTCTCAGTCATCTAACGGAACAAGCCCAATGACTAAAGTTTCTGCTCCCCCCTACATTAATTCGAGTACTGATTCCAATGTGATGGGGAATATTTCAGGGGGTACCAACTTGGCTTCAGGGTCAGGTCTGAAGACTGAGTTTGGTTCGGGAGCGCTACTTTCGCCGAGAAAACAAACCATCCTTCGTTACAAGAAGAGTGATGACAATGTCAACGGCCATTTACTGGAATTCAAAGACAGGCTTAGACAAAAGCCTGAGGGGGAAATTATTGGCGAGTCTCTCTTAGATATGGAACAGAAGGTGACATTGTTCAAATTCAACTCCTCGCGGATATTAGTGTATGACGAGCAATTGAGCGATAAAAACACTACTTCTGGACGGCTTTTGAGTCATGGAACATTTGAAATATTCCAATTGCATAATGGAGATGTTACGTATATCTCGTGCGGACCCTCCTTCATATATCCACTTCTTCCCAAGCTCAAGATCTTGCGGATTAGTTTCAACCAGTTCATCCTTCCTCTCTCGAACCCGGAACGGTACTGGAAAATATTTATCAACTCGAACGAAACAAACGTGATACAACTTTTGGAAAGCACTTTTGACCGTGTGGTCCAGTACCGCAATTTGCACTTCTTGAGTGGTAATGGCGATAAGGAACCCAAAAATGACATCGACGTGCAGCCTGATGAATTGGGCAAGTTGCTGCTCAATGAGAAACCACAGACTCCACCGTCATTTGACTATCAACGCATTCTGAGCTTTATCCCGGAGTCTCCTCCATCTGCGCCAATCTCGCCGCATCCAGAGAAGCTCATGCGCGGAGACTTTGACAGTTCAAACCTCATGGAGCTTGATGGGTGGAATTTGAACAGGAAGCCATCCAACATCACAAATATTGCGTGTTTGGACGTAGATCACAATGAAATTGAAGATGGGATCAAAGACAAAGGATATACCCATGTTTCAAGCAGCTTGGGAGGACCTAACGGGGGACAGTTAGAACACAAAGGCATTCGCGATAGTCCTCACAAAGGCATTCGCGATAGTCCTCACTACAAAGGTGTGCATGATTACAAGGAAAGTCCTCACAACTACAAAGAAAGTACTCGTGGGCATAAGAAAGGCTCTAATCACAAGGGGGGTATACCAGGTTCTCATGATTACAAAATGGGACCGTTCCACAATCTTCACGAGTATAAATCTAGCTCGTTTGCTCAAACCCCTCGTGACTATGCTGACCGAGAATTTTCACAGGCAGGCCCTCCGGAATTTTACAATGGTTCTCATGTCCGCAAGTCTGGGCTTGAAAATAGCACCCAAGAATATGGTTCACAAGTGCACCGGACTTTACAGCCTCTATACCATGACGAGAACTATTCTGAGAGTGGTCCGCGTCATGATAACATAGTAGTGCACCATCCTAAACCTAAGAGGGTAGTCGCAGTTGACGAACTGTCTGAGTCATCTATGGATTCACTTCTTGATGAATATGATGAGGCAATATCACACTCTGTTATTGCAAGGTCGCGGCAGCCATCTCGCCAACCATCACGCCAGGCCTCTCGCCGGCCATCGATTGCGCTGACAAGTGTGCTCAACCGCAATCCTGTTAGCAAGTATTACAATACCCAACAAGAGTTTTCGGAGTTTCCGAGTACTTCATTGAGTGAGTATAACCGTATACACAATCAGAGCAGACAGCCTCTGCATGCAGGTCTCTCGCACAGGCTGAATAGCAACATTGTGACGAGATCACGGCGGTCTTCGAAGAGTGACTTGTACGCCTCTGAGAGTACATGGATGGAGCCGAATCCAGACCCGCGTATCCCCAAACTGCGGAGCTTCTATGGTAATGGCGGAGCAGACTTAAACCACACCTACCGCAATATTTACAGGTCGATCACGCAGCGCAATTTGAACACACATTTGGACGAGCAGCGTGCTAAGGGTGAAGCCAAGATCAACGCGGCGGATGTGTATAAAATGATTGCAAAGAGAGAACCAGAGCGGAGGCAAAGCAGTTTTGCAAGTCGGTTGTTTGGTTGGTGAGGTACGGTGGTTATCGGTGGTTTGATGATGATGCGGATTCTAGTGTGAATCTGATTGTAGACAACAATATTTTGGAAGTTTGAGAGTTAAACCGATAGTATCGGTAGTCAATGGACAAATGTGGCTATGTAAAATGTAAATAAATGTGACATGGATAGTGAATTGTTGATTGTTGAAATAGGAGATTTCTTTGTACGTACATTCTCCTCGGGGTGTTTTGTAAAGCTACATCCCCAGTTCTATCGCCAATTTGTTTCTTCTTTCTCTATGGCAGATATGTTTCTTCTGTTTCTCTTTGGTAGATATCATCTTTATTTCATCTCTTTGTAGATTTCTTTTATTACTTCATATACCTGAGGTACCACGACCACGTCGCTCATATTTACATCCTCATCCGAGGTTCTATGCTCATAACTGAGGAGCTCCAGGAACTGGGTTACCGTTTTGGTCAACCAAACCCTGCTGCATCATCATAACCTGCTCGTTACCAGCGGCTTCGACCTGCAAACCCAAACCCAATCTGGAGGTGTTCTTGGAGTGGTCGAGCTCACCAGAGAACAAGAGGGAGATAGTTGGCAAGACTCTCTTCTCTATGAAAGCGGACACCTTACCGGCAGAGTCGATCTGACCTCTGAAGACGGCGGTTCTGTACTCGTACTTAGCACCAATGGTGGTCAAACCGTCAACGACGGACTCGTAACCAGTCTGGACACCCATCATTGGGTCGACGATTGGCTTGACGGAAGCAGAGAGCTGAGACTCGACACCAGCCTCGACATTCTCACTGACCTTTCTCCAGTAGGAAGCAACGAGCGAACCCTGGGCAGTCAACTGAGCGCTGGCAATCCACTTAGGGGCAGTGTAACGGGCGAAGTAAGAAACAGCAGCATCAGGTGGAACCATCATAGCCTGTCTGGAGTACATAGACTCCAAACCGACAGCGAGGCTTGGGGACAAGGACTGCAAGATAGAACCGACGGCAACACCGGTGAAACCACCGTCAATAACAGATGGGTTAAGGGCCTTAACGTTGATAGAGTAGTCGGAACCCTGGTAGTCTTGTTCCAACTGGACCATAGATGGCTGACCATTGGCCAACTGCAAGGTCAACTTGGAGATGTTGTGCTTGTCCCAACCGTAGTTAACTCTACCGCTGAAAGAGTACTCATTGTCCATGTTAGCCTGGATCATGTACTCATCAGCAGCGTAGACAGCGCTGAAAGCGTAAGCAGGCAAAACCTGGGAACCAATGCTGAAGGTGTGAGAAGTCTGGAACACCGGGGCAATGGAGAAAACCTTGTTCAAGTCAGCTCTCAAACCAGTGAAGAAGTACTGGTTAAGGAAGACATCACGAGTGACCTCCTTGCTGAGGTTTTCGACGGTACCTGGGTTGACCAAGCCGAGGGACTTACGGTGCTCGGACACGGAGGTGTAGACCTGGTTCAAGTAGGAGAAAACAGGGTTGGAGGACCACAAGCCGTTGGCCTTTGGTGGCTCTGGCACAACTGGTGGGAGCGTTGGGACGCTCAACTTGGACAAGTCGCCAATTGGGACTGGGGTGGAAGTTGGGCTGGTGGACATGGTTGTGGATCTGATTACTGCTTTTTTCGCTGAAGGCAATGAAAAATTTTGCGGTCTGAGAACAACGCCGGTGCGTAAAGGTGGGTATGACGAAGCGAGAGGAGTGGAGGAAACAGGAAAGTGAGGACTAGAGAAGTGGAAGAGTAGGGTAAGGGGAGAAGGAGAGAAGGCATCGATAGTGAAGGAAGAATAGAGGACGAGGAGGGTGAGAAATTGGGGAAGAGAAACCGTGAAGGAAATGGGGAAAGATAACTGATGGAGGAGAAATGGGGCAAGATAACTCAGGGAGTAAGGGAATAAAGAGGGGTGGAATGAGGAGTGAGAGAGTAGTAGAGGTATTGGAAATCTTGAAAATGGATGGTAATTATAAGTTAAAAGATTAGACTATTCAGTATTTGATGTCGCTGACGATTTGTCTAAGTTGAATTTTGCATACAAATATGTCGGAGTTTTTAGGGACCGGTACAGCGAGAAGGAAGAGAACATTTATAGATAGGATAAGAAGAATTATAGAGACGATTAGAGAAGAATTATAGAATATTGAATTAGACGAAGGAACTAGTGAAAGACACTAGTTTTTATGGTGTTACTAGAAGAGTTCATTCGACTGCTAATAGAAATATCGGTAAAAAAAGTGCAACACTTAAGTTCCGGAGTTGGTATGGTAGAAAAGATTCTACGAATGCCAAGTACGCAAGTTTTCAGAATTTCATATCCATAGGGTCTTCATGTCTCTATCAATCTTTCATTCTCCACCAACTCTTCTTTTACTCTCCACCAACTCTTTATCATTCTCACCAGTAAACTCTTACTTTCACTCCATAACTGAATAACCATCATTACATAACTATCACTTCAACACTACCATTCTTCATCATCTCCCTCTCTCTACCTCTCCTGTGATTACTATCTCCATCACCCTTAATGGTCTTCCCCCTCCTTCTCTCTGTCGTAATCACGCATACTATGTACACTCCCACACTTTGTGTCGACATCGTCACCACTTTGTGCCGGTGATCAGATACAAATGATGTCAGAGAATCCCAAAAACGGCATCGTCAACTATTTCCTCTCTTCAATCTCCATCCTCTCCTTCAATTTCCATCTCTTGTTCATCTACATCCTCCCTATATCTCTAGTAATAATATAGAACTTCCCTTACTAACCGTACTGACTGACCACGAGCTCCTCTTCTGATGTCGGGGTCCGCGCTCGTAACCGCCGCAAAACATTGTTCCGAGCACGCAGCAAAAAAAAGCTCAGGTGACCGCAGTTACATATAAAGCACAGGCATTGCAATCTGAAGAACAGCAAATGACTACTCCCGTGGTAAATGGCTTCGCGTGCCTAACATTGCACGCACGCAACCAACAATTACGCGATAAGGCGTTAGGATTCTATACTAACATCCTCGGCCTTTTCATCCACTCCGAAACTGACAACTCAGTGTTTCTTGCCGACAGGGATGCTCTGGTCACAATCCTGTTGACTGTATCCAATGAGGCGTTGACTGAGGATGCCATCGCACAACGCACAGGATTCCTTGTTGACCAACTTAACATCAACGACTTGCGCACGCTCGAGCCGCTGGTGGCCTTGAAGGTCCGTGAGCTCAACCAATTGATCTCCATCTTGAAAACTGCAAACTTACACGTTCAAGTGAGCCCCAATGACTTGTATCCTAACGAGGTGTATACTATTGACCCGTTGGGTAACTTGGTCGGGTTCACCGCAGCAGAAAACTCCCTCACGGTGGTACCACCTGTGGAGAAGTTCAACCCTGCTTTGGAACAAGCGGGCTTCGAGTCCATCCCAGTGCTGACGTCGGTGTCGATGTCACGCGAGGAGGATGCTGCCACCACGAAGAGAAACATTGCGGTCATGACATCGGGAGGTGATGCCCCTGGTATGAACGCTGTTGTGAGAGCCGTGGTGAGATCCGCAATTTACCGCGGATGCAAGGCATATGTCGTGATGGAGGGATATGAAGGTTTGGTGCGTGGAGGACCAGAGTACATCAAGGAGCAGAGCTGGGAAGATGTTCGTGGTTACTTATCTGAGGGTGGTACTAACATCGGTACCGCACGGTGTATGGGCTTCCGTGAGAGACCTGGTCGTTTGAAGGGGTGCAAGCACCTTATTGATGCTGGTATCGACGCTCTTATTGTGTGCGGAGGTGACGGATCGCTTACTGGTGCGGACTTGTTCCGTTCCGAGTGGCCATCGCTCATTAAGGAGCTCCGTGACCTCGGAGAAGTTACCGAAGAGCAATACGAGAAGCACAAGCATTTGAACATTTGTGGTACTGTGGGGTCAATTGACAACGACATGGCCACAACCGATGCTACTATTGGTGCCTACTCGGCATTGGACCGTATCTGTCAGGCCATTGACTATATCGATGCCACGGCAAACTCGCACTCGCGTGCGTTTGTTGTCGAGGTTATGGGTCGTCACTGTGGTTGGTTGGCATTGATGGCAGGTATCGCCACAAGTGCCGACTACATTTTGATTCCAGAGAAGCCGTCGTCGTCTAAGGGCTGGCAGGACCAGATGTGCCACATTGTGGGTCAGCACAGAAACAGAGGTAAGAGAAAGACGATTGTGGTGGTGGCCGAAGGTGCCATCACCTCGGACTTGAAGCCAATCTCCGCCGATGACGTCAAGGATGTGCTCGTCGACCGCCTTGGCTTGGACACCCGTGTCACCAACTTGGGACACGTTCAGCGTGGTGGTACTGCTGTTGCGTATGACCGTATGTTGGCCACACTCCAAGGTGTTGAGGCCGTCAAGGCCGTGTTGGAGGGTACTCCTGAGACACCATCGCCAATGATTGCGATTGTTGAGAACAAGATCGTGCGCAAGCCACTCATGGAGGCTGTTGAGATCACCAAGAGCGTGGCGACTGCAATTGGTGACAAGGACTTTGAGCGCGCTATGTCTTTGCGTGACTCTGAGTTCACCGAGCACTTGGCCAACTTCATGGCTATGAACTCTGCTGATCACAACGAGCCTACATTGCCCGCACACAAGCGTAAGCGTATCGCTGTGGTTAATGTTGGTGCTCCAGCAGGTGGTATGAACTCCGCCGTGTACGCCATGGCCACGTACTGTATGTCCAAGGGCCACACTCCATACGCTATCCACAATGGTTGGGGTGGATTGGCACGTCACGAGTCTGTACGCCTGATCGAGTGGTTGAAGGTCGAGGGCTACAACTCGATTGGAGGTTCTGAAATCGGTACCAATAGACAGACTCCTGAGGAGACTGACATCGGCATGATCGCATATTACTTTGAGAAGTACCGCTTTGACGGTTTGATGATTGTGGGTGGTTTCGAGGCTTTTGTCTCGTTGGACCAGTTGGAGAAGGCTCGTGCGATGTACCCTGCCTTCCGCATCCCTATGGTGTTGGTTCCTGCCACTATCTCGAACAACGTTCCAGGTACCGAGTACTCTTTGGGTTCGGACACTTGTTTGAACTCATTGATGAAGTACTGTGATGTGGTCAAGCAGTCGGCCAGTGCCACTAGAGACCGTGCCTTTGTGGTGGAGGTTCAGGGAGGTAACTCTGGATACATCGCAACATACGCTTCATTGATTACTGGTGCCCATGCTCTGTACGTGCCTGAAGAGGGTATCACATTGGAGCAGTTGTCATTGGACATCGAGACCTTGAAGAAGGTTGTGCGCTCCGAGCACGGTATGAACCAAGCTGGTAAGTTGATTATCAAGTCTACCAATGCCTCGAAGGTGTTGACGTCGGAAGTGTTGGCCAGCATCATCAACCTGGAATCCGAAGGCTTGTTTGACACCAAG
The DNA here is from genome assembly GCA_004919595.1 of Kodamaea ohmeri. Taxonomy (NCBI): domain Eukaryota; kingdom Fungi; phylum Ascomycota; class Pichiomycetes; order Serinales; family Debaryomycetaceae; genus Kodamaea; species Kodamaea ohmeri. The sequence goes on from SKFK01000006.1 coordinate 1,247,964, forward strand.
ACTGCTATTCCTGGTCACGTGCAACAGGGTGGTATTCCATCACCAATCGACCGTACCAAGGCTGCTAGATACGCGATTCGCGCTGTTCAGTTTATCGAGGAATCGTGTGATGTTTTGGAGGAGTACAAGTACAGCGTTGACTTCCCAACCGACAACAAGAAGTTGAGTGCAACTGCTGCTGTACTTGGAGTCAGATCTTCGCACTTGAGGCTCGTTCCTGTCAGGCGATTATACGACTACGAGACTGATATTGGCTTGAGAATGCCAAAGAAGATCAGTTGGGAGAAGGTCAGGCATATTGCATGTCTGTTGGTGGGTAGTCACCACTTGGACTAGGTAGGATTGGATATGACGTTAGTATGAGGGTGTAGGGAGAGGGAGAATAAGATAGAAGAGACCATAGAAGAAATAAGATACGAGAACAAGATACGAGAATAAAATATGAAGTAGGAAAGAGAAATAGAGAGAACAGTGAAATAATGAAGATTTGTTAGTATATAAATCATAACTGAAGAAGCCAGTGATGATGGTAAAATGTTAACGAGTTGGTTTTTCTGACGGTTGTTAAAAACGATACATTTTTTGCGAAATTGTTGCAAAAAGTCAAGTAGCGGGAATGATGAAGGTGACAATATAGGTATGCTTAAACACACAGGTACTTCTAACTTCAGATTTCTAACGATTGTTCTAGCTTTTTCTCTTTAACTTTATATTTCTAACTTCAGGTTCCAGCTATTTGTGTTTATCTCTTGTTTTCCGTGTAATTTTTCATGGATCAGATCAATTCGGCGAAAGAGCTCGTACTCAACAGCCATGATAGAGACAACCTCCAAGCGGCTGGCCGCAAGGTGGCCGAGTTAAGTGCACAGAGCGTCCAATCACTTCCATCGTTTGAACAAAAGAGATGGGGACAGGCTGTTAATGATCTTCGTCAGCTCTATACTGCCAAAGAAGCACAATTGGTATCACGACGTTTCAAGTTTGAAGGCAAGCCGATCCCCAAACAAAAGAAGGGTGATACTGAAGCATTACACCAACCAAGTACAAAGACAGAAGAAAAAGAGCAGTCGTATCAACTGACGAGATCGACTGAGCTAGAGGATGGCACCAACTTTACGCACATTCGCGACAAAAGATTGGATATCTCCGACAGGCAACATGTACGTCTTGAGAACATCTACAATTCCACAGTAACACTCAGCTCTGTGTCGTCAGTTTCAGTACAAGGTGCTGAGTATTCATTGTTGCGCATCGACAGTACAGGTCCAGTTTTCATTCATGATGCCAGAAAATCCGTCATCTGCATACGAAGTCATCAAGCCCGGTTACATAACTTACACGAATGCGTTATTGTAGCTGAGAGAATAGGAAGAAACCGTATAGTTATTGAGAACTGTGATGATTTAAGACTTGTGGGGGAAGTTGCAGTCGATGACTTCAACTGGCCAACGAGTGCACTGAATCCACACTATTTAAAATATACGCCAGAGGAGGGGTTTTGGGCGAGAATTAAGGAGGGGAAACTCCCGAGAGGGATGAAAGAATGAGTCTGCGAAGAGAAAATATCAGCACTGAACTGCATTAACGATGCGAATGTGCGATTCTGCACAGAAAAGAAAGGACAGAGATGTGTTCATGATGGTTATGATAGATGATAGATATGGTGATTGCTGATAGATATAATGGAGCTGATGGAAGATGATGACGATAAATGTAGAGGACGTATATTTTTGCACAAAGTCTATATCGCAACGTTTGTGATTCGGCCAAAACTCCCATTTTGTGGTTCTACAGAAAGGTTTGCGCTATCGCATCAATTCCTGCATATCACCAACGGAGTAGTAACCGAGGTCTGAGCTTGGACGGATAGCCCTTCTTCCGAAGTTACGGTACTTTATTTGCCTTAAGAAGCTATTTCTGTATTACTTAGTTAAGCGCCTATTGTATCCTTCGGTTTTTTATCGAGGACTTAGATTTACGAATAACGGCGATTTTGCGCAGATGGTTTCCTTGTCTATATAAGCTTAAGTCAATATACATGCAAGCTTTCTCACTCTTGGTCACTTACCCAATCTACTATTATTCAGAATCCCATACTACTCCTATTCTGGACTTCTTATCGTTACTGTTGTTGTCTCTCGATCGCTAATTGGATATATTTCCCCGCGCACTCTGAGCTTTTCCCCACATATACCGACACCATTTAACCGAGAATCCGAGGTTCCAGTAGATACCGGAGAGATGATGCGCATTTGTATCGATGAGTGAATGATGACGAGCCCAGATCCATTTTCCGATCCTAAACCCTTGCATTCTCCGAACTTGAGGAAGAGTGGAAATTTGCTCCACGAAAATCGCTCTCAGTATAAATACCCCGGGCTTCGCTGTAAAAATTCCCCACGCAAATGTTACCTTCTCTCAGCAGCGAAAAGGGTTATGCCCCTGATGAATCCCCCTACATCTTCGACACTACTGGCAATGAGTCCCTCACCCAGATGATCGAAAACCATTTGCCTTTCCCGGACACTTTGAACTCGGCTTCGGTACCTATTCCAGGTACCGCCGTTGATGGCTACTCCGAAGTGTACAGATCGAAACACTTTCCTAATGGCTTGAAGAACTTCTTGGCCCCAGGTTTAGAAACCATCGACAAGGCATTTAACAACTCGGCTGTGTCTTTCGCTGACTTGAACTGTTTCCTGTACCGTGAGTACGACTACGAGACTAAGAAGTCCGCTGATAAGTATGTCTCGCTCACTTATCATGAAGTCAATGAAATGAAAAAGAAGCTTGGTTCTGGATTGTTGTACCTTTTGTCACTGAACCAGTACAAACAGCTGCAGAGATTCGAGTCCCATCGTAAGATCGACACTCACATCGACCAGTACAAAAAGTACAGCGATGACAACGTCTCGTTCATTTTGTCGATTTTTGCTCCAAACAGATACGAATGGGTTTTGACCGACTTGATGTGCGCATCATACTCCATCACCAACACCGCACTTTACGATACCTTAGGTGCTGACACTTCGGAGTTCATCTTGAGTACTACAGAGTCGCCTGTCGTGGTTACAACTCAGCAGCACATCGCTACCGTCATCGACTTGAAGCGTAAGAACCCTGAGGAACTTGGCGCGCTCATCTTGATTATTCTGATGGACCCGTTGACTCCTAAAGACTACAGTCTTATTGAACAGGCAAGGGTTCTTAACATTCAATTGGTTGACATGTCGCAGGTCATGAAGATTGGTGAGATTTTCCCACACCGTGAGTTGCCATCGAACCCTGATGCTTTGTACACGATTTCCTTCACGTCCGGTACGACAGGTGCCAAACCAAAGGGTGTTTCTTTGACACAGAGGACTGCTGTAGCAGGATCACTTTTCTGCTTGACACAGTTGCCAAACGAAAAGCGCCGCAAGGCATTTTCGTTCTTGCCGTTCGCCCACATTTACGAGCGTCAGTCGGTTCTTTTCCACACGACGTACGGTGCTGAGGTTGGTTTCCCACAGATTGGAGGTTCACCATTGACTTTGATCGAAGACTTGAAGATCTACAAGCCTAACGTTATGGCAAATGTGCCTCGTGTGTACACCAAGATCGAGAGCGCGATCAAAATGGGAACCATCGAGAGTGACTCGACACTCAAGCGTGCGATCTTTGGCCATGTTTTCAAGACTAAGGACGATTTGATGCATAAGTACCCAGGTACCACTGGTGACCATCTTTTCTACGACAATGTGATTGTTCCACAGTTGCGTAAACTTATTGGCTTTGATAATGTCGAGGTGTTGGTCAGCGGGTCTGCACCTATCTCACCGTCGTCGATGTCGTTCCTCAAGTCTGCGCTTAACCTCGGGTTGGCACAGGGTTACGGATTGACGGAGTCCTTTGCTGGATTCTGTATCGATGATCCTTTCAACCCAGATGTGGGTACTTGTGGTCCTATTGGTGTTACTGCTGAGATGCGTATTCGTGAGTTGCCTGAGATGGGGTACCGTTTGAATGACCCTAACGGTCCACGTGGAGAATTGTTGTTGCGTGGTCCACAGATTTTCCTGCACTACTTCAAGAATGATGAAGAGACCAAGAAGGCTTTTGATGCTGACGGATGGTTCTGCACTGGTGATGTTGCACAGATCACCAACAACGGTGGTAAGATCATCATTGTGGACCGTGTCAAGAACTTCTTTAAGTTGGCTCAGGGTGAGTACGTCACACCAGAGAAGGTCGAGAATGTGTACTTGTCGAACAACTCCATCTTGAGTCAGTGTTTTGCACACGGTGACTCGTTGAAGTCATTCTTGGTTGGTGTGATTGGAGTTGACCGTACGATGATTGTTCCTTACTTAACGGAGAAGTTCAAGGTTAACAAGTCGCTGCTCAGCAGTGACGAGAAGATCTTGGATTTCCTCAATAGTGTGGACTTCAAGAAGCAGTTCCTTACGAAGTTGAATGCAAGTGTCAGCCACAAGCTCTCTGGGTTTGAGAAGTTGCATAACATATACATTGAATTCGAGCCGTTGCTGTTAGAGCGCAACTTGGTGACTCCAACTGTCAAGATCAAGCGTCCAATCGCAGCCAAGTTCTTCGAGAAGCAGATCGAAAACTTGTACCTGAACGAAGGTTCCTTGATCAACGGTGCTAAGTTATAAGATACTAGAATAGATTATGTATAGATGGATGTAGAATGGTAAGAATTTAAAGCCTATAGAGAAAGAGAGTTTGATAGGGTATGTCTTCATGTACTCTACTTTGTATACTCATGCCACTTCCTGATTCTCTCGTTGCTTTTACACATTCATCTTGCTAACCTTTCTTCCTAGCTCTTTGCCCCTCTTATTTTACTAGCTCTTATGTTACTAGCTCTTATGTTACTAGCTCTTATGTTACTAGTTCTTATGTTACTAGCTCTTATGTTACTAGTTCTTCTCATGTTACTTTCTCTTCATATATCACTTATCTTCTCATTTCTTAGTTCTAAAGTTAGTTTTCTCTTCTATCCAGTTATATTCTCCTACCCATTCTCCTATTATCACGTTATTCTATATCTTACCCGTTAACCTTCACTCTTTTCATTTTTACATTTTTTCACAAAAAAAAACATTCACCAACAACAATGGTAAGTACAGCATCACGCCCAATCATTAAGTTCATACTAACCTTAGACTACCATCAGCACCAAAACTGAGACCAAGGATGTTGCCACTGGATTATCCCTTATAGCCGCACATTCGCATATCACGGGTTTGGGTTTGGATGACAACCTTCAACCAAAAGAGTCGGCCCAGGGTATGGTTGGCCAGCTCCAGGCACGTAGAGCTGCTGGTGTTATCTTGAAGATGATTCAGGCTGGTAAAATTGCTGGCCGTGCAGTTCTTGTTGCAGGTCCTCCATCGACAGGTAAGACAGCTATTGCCATGGGTTTGTCGCAGAGTTTAGGAGCAGAAGTACCATTCACCGCCATCGCCGGGTCGGAGGTGTTTTCTTTGGAGTTGTCTAAAACTGAGGCCTTGACACAGGTTTTCCGTAAATCGATCGGTATCAGAATCAAGGAAGAGACCGAGATTATCGAGGGAGAGGTGGTTGAGATCCAAATCGACCGCTCCATCACTGGTGGCCACAAGCAAGGTAAATTGACTATCAAGACAACCGATATGGAAACCATTTACGAATTAGGAAACAAGATGATCGAGGGATTGACAAAGGAAAAGGTCTTGGCCGGTGATGTTATCTCGATCGATAAGGCATCGGGTAAGATTTCCAAGTTGGGCCGTTCTTTCACCAGAGCCAGAGACTACGATGCTATGGGACCAGACACTAAGTTTGTTCAGTGTCCAGAAGGTGAGTTGCAGAAGAGAAAAGAAGTCGTGCACACGGTTTCGTTGCACGAGATCGATGTGATAAATTCGAGACAGCAAGGATTCTTGGCTCTCTTCCTGGGAGACACGGGTGAGATTCGCTCTGAGGTCAGAGACCAGATTAACACCAAGGTTGCAGAATGGAAGGAAGAGGGTAAGGCTGAGATTGTGCCTGGTGTGTTGTTCATCGATGAGGTACACATGTTGGACATCGAATGTTTCTCATTCATAAATAGAGCCTTGGAGGACGATTTCGCACCAATTGTCATAATGGCTACCAACAGAGGTGTTGCCAAGACCAGGGGAACGACATACAAGTCACCACACGGCTTGCCTGTGGACTTGTTGGACAGATCCATTATCGTGCACACATCGCCATACAACCAGGATGAAATTAGAACTATCTTGTCGATAAGAGCTGCTGAGGAGGATGCTGAATTGACACCAGATGCGTTGGCGTTGTTGACCAAGATCGGACAGGAGACGAGCTTGCGGTACGCATCCAACTTGATTTCCGTGTCGCAGCAGATCGCTTTGAAGAGACGTAGCAACAACATCGACTTGCCTGACATAAAGCGCGCATACATGTTGTTCTTGGACTCGGACAGACTGGTTCAGTACGTGGAGGAGCACGCTTCCGAGTACATTGACGATGATGGCAAGGTTGGTGGTGACAAGATGGAGACCGATTAAATAGGGAAAGTAGAATGACAAAAAATGAATATATCCAAGGATGTAGATTGACAAGGAGAACAATGAGGATTGAAAGCTTAGGTTTATAAGTAGTTTTGATCAATTGGGGTATTCTTAGTTGGTCGGCTCGTTAGACCCTATCTCTAAACCCTTTATCATTAAAACTCTATTATTTGAACTCTTTTGACCATTATCATTTGAACTCCTTTGAACTCTATCATTTGGTCCTTTACTACATCACTTAATCATATCTTTTTCCATTTCTACATCCACTCTACTTTAATCATTGTATATTAGCTCACCTTCATCGTATATTCCAGTATACTAGGACGAGCCCTTGGTGTTCAAAATCAAGGCAATAATCATACCGTACAAGCCCAAGACCTCAGCGAAAATCAAGATCAAGACAATACCCACAAACAAACGTGGTTGATGCATGAACTGCCTCACACCCTCGTCTCCAACGATACCAATGGAGTAACCCAGCGCAAGGCAAGCAAATCCAACGGAGAGGCCACAAGCCAAGTGCATGAATCCATTGAATAAAGAGTAATGTTCCTGTGGACCCAAGCCTCCTGCGATCAAAACGGCCACCACAAGACCGTAGACTGACAATATACCAGACATGACCACGGGGATGAGTGATTTCATGATTAATTCAGGTTTGAATGTACCAATACCAGAGATACCAATACCAGACTTGGCTGTGCCAATGGCTGCACCGGCGCATGAGAAGATCATGGCCGCAGCACATCCGGCAAATCCCAAGAAGGGCGCGAATGCCGGGTAGTATTCGTCAGAAAGCACTTCAGACATGATGGATTGGTTGTTGGTGATAATTTTTGTCGAGGGAAATTGTAAAATGCAGGAAAACAGATAACGAAAACAGTAGTTTACAGGATACAACAGAAAGAAGACTAGAACTATAACTATAAAACACCACTACATAATAGTACTATACCAAAAGGAACTAATAGTACACGAAATTACCTTTACACAACTGTATTAACACAGTGATTAATTCGAACCACTCAAGTTACTATAACAGTACTGAAGTCCCAACTGTAACAGTATTGAAGTTTCAACTATAACAGCATTGAAGTTTCAACTATAACGGTAGTGAAGTTCCAAGTATAACAATACTAAAGTTTCGAGTATAACAATACTAAAGTTCCAACTATACTATAATACTCCTGTTAACTATCCAACTTGAATCCATGAGTGAATACGACAAAATAACGCTTTCCAAACAGGACTTGCGCCATGTTTACGGGGAGCTCCTTGGAGAAACCATGGCTAAGCTTGATTTGCATCTCCCATCCACTCACAGCGATCCATTGAAGAATCAAGTGGCTACTGTGCTCGATGACTTTTTAAAGGAAGTGTTTGAGATGGCCAAGAGTGCTATGGTTGTTGATGGCGAGGATATGGAGGAGCTGGGACGAGCGATTCTGGAATTAGTATCTCTCAAGCCGAAGGAGATTGTGGAGCCATTTGATGTGGAGGTCAATAATCGTTTGCGCGACGTGCTACTCCAAGTAGAGCAGGAGACGGTTCTGTTGACGACTATGAGACGTGTATTACCGGAAAAGGCACGGGAGTTGTATGGAAGATTGGTAAGTGATACTGATGAGGATGTCTCTCGAGTATTAGAACAATTAGACAAGGAAGAAGTGGAACAGGGCGAGGAGGACCAGAACGAGATTGATGTGGACCATGAGGCTATTGAATCGTACGAGAAATACGTACTTTTGTTGGACGGGTTGAAGAATAGCGTACCGGAAACAAAGATGCGTTTGGATCGTTATGATCAAGCATTGGAATTTTTAGAGGAGGTTGAAGAGAAGAGGCGAAGAGAGATAGGAACAGAGGGAAGATAAGAATGAAATAGAATGCAGAGGAGATGGAGGAGAGAATGGAGAAATCAATGGTAAGGAATGAGATGAAAGAACCGAAAGGAGAAATCAATGGAGATAATGGAATGAGATGAGAAGGGAAAGGTAAGGAATTCAAGAGTAATAAGGAATATATGTAATATTAACATGGATATCATTTAGATCTAGAATAACTCTGAAACAATGGAAAAGACTGTAATCATGTCTAGTAAAAGAATAAATAGACATGAAATTGGTAGAGACAATTGAATAGATCTAACAAGAGTAATCTCATTAATCTTGACATAATCTTATATATCTTATTACTGATAATTATCCCGTCTACTAATCGTTGGTAATGCTAGCTCTTTACTATTCCCCTTCATTTATCTTTTCTTTGCTCTCCCCTCTCTTGACGTCTTCTTTCACTGCTCGTTTTCTTTTCCGGTGTTTATTTACATTCCCTCCCAAAACGGAAAACAAATCGTAATGACCCCAAGACTCAAATATATATACAATTCCCGTTATTTGCCCTTCAACCAACTTAATGGCGTCTCCTACACGCAACATTGCGCTGCGGTACTTGGAATCAATCGAGTCACCGCAACGTGCGCCACTTAAACCCACACTCAAATACAATGAAACTACACTCCCATCAAAGAACGAAGACTTGGATCGACTTGCTCAGGAAATTGCCGCCTCGAGCCCCACCAAAACAGCACTCTTGCGTTCACGTTTCGAAAACCCACTGGTAACAGTGTCAGCCTTTAAGACCCCAACTCGCTCACTGGGATCTAACCGCTCCCTGCGAGGGTTTGACGATTTTGGTAGTAAACGGCTGAAACAAGACGATGTCTCCGATAAACCATCGAAAACTAGCATCACCATCAACAAACCTAACTTGGAACCAGATGATACCCCGGCTTGGGCCCGTAGCAACTTCCGTGATAACCTTAGATCACCTAACAAAAGTCCGGTAATGAAAACCCCAGCAAAACCCACCACATCAACCAATACCCAATCTAAAGCATCCATAAACAGCCCTTCATCCAAGGTGGGCCTGTCATCGAGAACCGGAGCACTGCCATTTCTTTCCACGCCGGCAAATAGTGGAGCAACTTCTTCTGCTGGATACGAATACCTTTGTCGCATTGAGGCGGTCAAACAGTGGCTTGAGCAGGTTTTGGAGCAGAAGATCGAGCACCTGGCTGCGGAACTCATTACATACATACGCAATGGTATCCACCTTGCGCAGTTAGCCAACGTGATTCTCCCAACAAAACGCACAGTCTTCAGTAATGACTCTAAGCTTCAATTCAAGCACACTGAGAATATCAACAGATTCTTCCAGTTGCTTGATTTCATGAACATGCCGGACTTGTTCCGCTTCGAGCTCACCGATTTATATGACGCTAAGAATGTCCCCAAGGTTTGGTTCTGTCTCCATGCCATGTCCTACATGCTAAGCAAGATGTACAAAAATTTCCCCAAAGTAGCCAACTTAGTTGGTCAGTTGGATTTTGAAGAGAACGACATCCGCATTGCCAACAGAGCATTGGTTGGTACGGGTCTCCCAAACTTTGCAAGCGCTGATACAGGACCTACAGCAGAGGACCAGCCCAGCTCCAGCTTCATGGATAAATTATTGCGCGAACAGAACGATGGACGGGAAGCTAAACTCGATAGACCGGAGACAAAGCGCGATTGGCAGGAGAAAAAGCCTCGCGTGTTTGTTGAGAGCGCTATACAGACAGAAAACCCATTCCATGAGAGAAAGCAAAGAGAAGACATGGTGGGAAGGGAAAGAGTGACTGCCAGAGAAACCCAAACAGAAGATATCCGGACCCAAAGAGAAAGAGAACGTGACCGTGAATTCAAAGACTTCAGCTTGTCGACGTCTTATACTGAGGGATACGTGAGCCCTTACAAAGAGTTCCGTGCTTCACGCGCTCGGCGTTTGGGGTTGAACACGGACATCAGTGCTAATGCGTTGACCGCCAGCAAAGATTTGGAATTTACTCCTCATGATTTGCACCATGGATCACCCCGCAAAATTGAGACGGTGTATCCTGACGTTGACATTCACACACTCCATGTGATCAAGTTACAGGCATTGGCGCGTGGTGCCAACTTCCGTTACCGGATGTTCGTCGACAAGATCATGCTTAAGTCATTTTCTGACGAGTTGTCTGAGTTATTTGCAGTTGCTCGCGGAAATTTGTCTCGTAGCAAGACTGTTCACCGCAACCGTGGTGAGCTCCGTGTGTTTTCCAGTAACATTGTCGAGTTGCAGGCATTGGCACGCGGTAAACTTCTGAGGTGTTCTCATGGTGATGTTGATGAAGCCATGACCGTAAAACTCCAAAGTCTCGTCCGTGGATGGGTTGTCCGCCGCACCAAACGTGATACGCTTCTGAAGTTGGGCGAAGCTAGCCACAATGTGACTGCGTTGCAGGCAATTGCGAGACGCAATGCTGTGTATCGCAACACCAAGGTTGTTTTGGAGAACTACGACTGGATGATGCACCTCAAGTTGAAGCGGTTTCAGGCAGCATGCCGCACGCACTTGTTTTTGCGCACAATGCAGTCACATTCCACGGGTGAGGACAAGTTGGTGAGGCTACAGGCAAAGATTCGCGGTGCCCGTACCAGGTTACGGATTGCCCGAGTCGACAGGCAAGTGTTGTACAGTATGCCAGAGCTCGTGGAATTGCAACTGATTGCTCGTGGAGGAATCTCTAGACTGAAGTTATGCAACAACGTCTTGGTAACGCTTCTCTATGAAGATTCTGTGCTCAACAGCTTGTATGCTAAAGTCCGTGGAGACCAAGTACGTGAAAACATCTGGCGCACGAGACAGCTGTTGAAGATGCAGCCTGTGCAGGCGAGCGTCCTCAAGTTACAAAGTGTGTTCCGCGGTGTGTTACTGCGTTTCGAACGCGATATTAAGTTGGAAGACACCTACAACGAAGTGGACCATATTATCGACTTCCAGTCTGTGGCCCGAGGCGCGCTCATTCGTAATCGCATCAACGACATGTACAATTACTACGAGCAGCACATGCTGCAGGTGGTTCGTGCACAGGCAATTATCCGCGCTGTTCTTCTGCAGCAAGCATACCGGTCTCTCATTGTGTATCCAAACCCACCGTTGAGCGTGGTAGCTAGATTCGCGCATTTGCTCACGGACAACGACAGGGATTACCGCGAGCAAATGGAGGTGGCAAATCTCAAAGACCGTATTGTGGAAATTTCTAAGCAAAATGAAGACTTGGAAGGCCAACTCGACAACTTGGACATCAAGTTGTCGCTCCTTGACAAAAACAAGATCACGGTTGAGGAGTTCATTAAGAATAGAAACAAGTACAAGACATATCGTCCAGCAGTGACTCTGGTTAATGTGAAGAACATTGAGAGACTCGATCGGTCTCTGCGGGATCGCATTGAGCTCTATCAGTCGATGTTCTACTTCCTTCAAACACGCCCCGAGTACCTCTCACGTATGTACGACGGGATGGAGAAGGTTGACAGTGAGCAGACCTCATTCCAGAAGAAGTTGCTTGCGCTCGTGTCATCGCTCTTCCCTATTCATGATTCTCTGATCAAACACCACCTGCGCGAGGAGTATTACTTTGTGAAGTTGATCCTGGCCTTGATGCATACCGATATGGCTCACGCTCATACTGTGTCTGACATTACCAAGCAGCACTGTTTCTGGGTCGACTATTTCATGCATCTCAACAACCTCACTTACCAGCGCCAGCATCTCAAGTCACTTGTTGGCGGGGTTGTAAGCATGGTTGTGGAAAATGACGAGTTTGACTTTGAGTCAGACCCGCTGGTCATTTATGACACGCTCCGTGAACAGGAGATCAAGGTGGAAGGATTTTCTGAGCGCGAGGTCGAAGTCCCCGCAGAGGTTGCAATCAAGGATCCTGATGTGAGCGCGCGCTTCGTCGAGAACTTGATGTCCTTGCGTGAAATGACAACAGAGCTCATGAGTGTACTTGGTCAGAATATTGCAAGGATCCCATTGCATGTACGGGTCATGTGTCGTGAAGCTTTCGATCTTTCACGGGAGACTTTCCCTGAGAAGCTGGAGCAGCAGCACTTTGCCGTAGCAGGTGTGATATTTGTCAAGCATTACGTATCGATGATTTTACATGCACCTGAAAACTACGGGTTCTTGGTCAAGGATCCTTTTAATGCTACATTGTATAACAATAGAGCCAAGGACAATCTCCGCAACTTGGGCCGCGTGATGTTACAGTTATTTTCGATGAAATCTTTCAGCGACAACTTCCTCCGCCCATTGAACGAATACGTACAACTGTCAGTGGAAGCCACAAGGGAGTTGATTGCTGAAATCATCGACGTGGGAACACTCGACACGGAGTATGATCTCAACGACTACAATGACATCATCACCCACGAAAGACCCAAACTCACAATGGCCGTGAGTGATATGATCCTGTTAGAGAAAATCGTCAACGAGAACATTGATATCATTGCCCCACTGGCTGATGATCAGTTATTCATGGTTAACTCTCAGTTGTACTCATTAGTTCAAAATGCCGACGACTTTATGTCAATGGCAGATTTGGGCATGGTGACGCTCAACTTGAGTCCATCCACGAAAGAGGAGTCATTAGCTGACGCCAAGGTCGATCTCATGATGACACAAGCCAAGAGATGTATTTTATACATCATGAGGATCCAAGACGCACGGAAGGGGTTGCTTGAGTTGTTGATTTCTGCAATCAAGCCTGAGCACGAAACAAAATATCGTGCAATGGTGGAGAGCGAAAGCAAGGAGTCAGGTTTGGATGAAAAGAGAAGACCATATTACCGTGCACCACTTGGCGATTTGACAGCCATGTCTTTCCATGAATTGAAGAAGATGTGCTTACTGATCATTCTTGAGTTAGAGAGTATGGGTCTTCTCACACGCAAAAATTCGTTCCAGGAGCTACTCAACCGCATCGCAGTAGACATCAAGACCAAGGACACGCAGCGAGAAAGCAGAAGACAGCAGTTGGAAATTGCCCAGAAGACCGTTGACAAACTTAGTGAGAAGGAGAGGTTCCTTAAAAAGCAGCTTCTGGACTACAACAAGCACATCGAATCGGTGTTACTGGCGCTCCAGTCGAAGCCTAAGGACCGCAAAATCTTCAATATAATTCCGGTGTTCAGCAAGCAATACTTCTACCACCGTGAGTTGCGTAAACGTAACAGACTCCCAAAGTTTGGGTCCTACAAGTACTCGACGAAGAAGTTGATGGATCAGGGTGTGCTTGTGGACTTTGGTGGAATTATGAATAAGGCTGCACTGAGCTCATCGAAGTTAGACTTTATGTTTTCGTGTCATAACATCGGAAAGTTCACTATTGAAGCAGCAAATGGCAACGTCAACATCCCTGGCGCATGCAATCTGATTACCTTGGACCAGTTGTTGAGCTATCAGTACGAAAATAAGGAGAAGGTGGAGTTATTTGATGGAATGGTGACTTTTGATACCCATAATTTGACAGGATTGATCTTCAGGAAATTCTACGACTTGAAGAAAGAGTGAAAAATAAATCGGTGCGATATTTAGGAGTAAAATACACATCGGTACGATGTTCGGAATGCAAGTGTAGAAATATATCTCTGAAATTTTAAGTAGGTCGAAATATATAGTGGGGTTTTCAGAATTTGACTATCATCAGGATATATAATTCTTGTATTTTCTTACATTCATATAACACATGATACATTGAACGTTCATCAGAACCATTGAGGCTCGTTACTTCTTCAAAAGACTCTCGATCTTGTCTTCCAAGGCTGATAACCTTTCGTCCTTCTCCAAACCGGCCTGAGTCAATTTGACAACTTGAGACTCCAATTGTGTCACAAGCGAAGCCAATTTCTCAACAGTTGCCTTCAACGTAGGAGCACCTGAACCTGCCTTCGGAGTAGATGGAGGGGGTGTTGCAGTAACTTCTTCCTTCTTTGGTTCAGCAAGGGACTCAGTCTTCGCTGGTTTTGGCTCTTCCTTAGGTGCTTCGGCTTCTTTCTTTACTTCCTTAGGCACCTCCTTCTTCTCTTCTTTCTTTTCCTCTTTCTTCTCTTCCTTCTTCTCTTCCTTCTTTTCCTCCTCCTTCTTCTCTTCCTTCTTTTCCTCCTTCTTCTCCTCCTTCTTCTCCTCCTTCTTCTCCTCCTTCTTCTCCTCCTTCTTCTCCTCCTTCTTGACTGGTTCAATCAGAATTTCCTTCTTGTCGACATTGACCTCTTCCCATTCATCGCTCTTTTGTTCCTCAACTTCCTCGTCGTGGTCATGGTCATCGGTAACCTTATTGAGCAAGCTGTCAACCTTGGAGTTGCTCTTCAAGAGGTCGTCGATATTTTTGTTTGGTGTTGACAGTCTAGGTTCAGCCTTTTGTTCCGCCTCCTGTTCTTTCTTCTGTTCAGCCTTCTTTTCCTCGACCTTCTTCGCTTCAGCCTTCTTCTCTTCAGCCTTCTTCTCTTCGACCTTCTTCTGTTCCTCCTTCTTCTGTTTAGGACTTGGACATTGCTTGATTTCTGGCTCGGTTCCCTCATACAATGCCTCCATGCTCATGAGCAAGGGTCCATTGACTTCCTCATTGTTGAACCAGGCCGTGGCGGTCAACGCTGGCTTATCCAGGGGACAGTCTGGGTAGATGTCCCTCTGAAACAACTCGGATCTTCTAGGAACAATGAACGAGATGGGTTCGACAGCCAGATCACTCAGAGTCTTAAAGGCTCTCACAACTTCATTCTCTTTGACGTTCACGGTGTGTTTAGGTGCTGCACAGAAACCTCTCTGAGGGTCAGTCAGCGAGTATTGCGATAAGTCATGGAGAAAATCATTCTCAAACTCGTAATATCTAATGTTTCCATCACCTTTACCAGCCAAGTACAATACGGAGGTACTGTCGTCAAAGTATGGAATCAATACACCTGATGAAGAGTCCACCACCATGAAGCCATCAATAGGACCAGCAGGAATGTCCTTGACATTCCACACACCAACTTGACGGTCAGAAAGACGTGAAAAACCAGTAGTCACAATCCGGTCAGTGTCACCCAACCAAGCAACTCTCGAAGGTTTGGCTCCAGTGTGGCCAGGACCCTCAGAAATCACTTTACCAGCTCTCACATCCCAAATACGCAACTTCTTGTCACGAGAAGTTGTTGCCAAAAGAGAACCATTGTAGTTGAAACAAAAAGATGTTACAAGATCTTTGTGTTGGAGGGTGATTTCATCTTTACCGGTCTCCAAGTTCCAAATCTTAACTGTGTAATCAAGGGAACTAGTGGCCAAGATGTTTTCAGCACACGGATGGAACTCCGCATGACCAACTTTCCTGGTATGGCCCTTTAAAACCAATTTGGGTTCAGTAATGTCTTTAATCTCGTCGTTCTCGTCAACATAGTGATGGAAAGAGTAGTCCTCGGGAATTTCCCACAAGCATATCTTACCGTCATCCGAACAACTCACGACTTGTTGCTTGTTGAAAGGGTTGAAGATAGTATCCAAGATTGGACCGGCATGTCCTCTAAAGAGTGAGACCTTGTCTGGAGCCTTACCAACCTCGTTCAATGGGATAACAGCAAATGCACCACCACCACTAGCATCCCAGTTAACAGAAAGGTACTTTCCGTTGCACGCAATGATGTTGGAATCCCATGCATTCTTGGTGATCTTGAGGTTCTCATAACAGAGTTCTTTCTTTGCTGCTTGTCCGTACACATGGCGGTACTTGGACGCTCTAACGAATTTGCCGCTAACTGTTAGTAGAATATTCAAACTATGAACAAACGAACAGTTACTGGGACGCGAGTTCTTATCACGTTAGTGTGACGCGAGTTCTTATCACGGCAGTAATGACCCTGTTTCAAGTCAATTGGATTATCTCATTGGGGAACATCATATAAAAGAGGCTTAATATACAACGAACCTCAAAAAAATTCCATCTTCTTATCTTGGTTTTAATACACTCGTACTGTCAAGTTATGTTTACTGTCAAGTACTTCATGTTCATGTGGTCAAGTCGTAGTATGCTGTAAATTCACAGAAGCTGAACTCAAGATATTTTGTGTCTTCAATTAAACTATTCAAGCCTCATAGTCGTTCGTCTTTCACACAATTCCGTTCTTTGTAGTATCATACATACCTCATGCTGGTTGTTTTCGTTCGTTGGTTTTTTCAATTTCAGGCGCACTTTTCTTCCGCCCGGATTGGGAAACAAGAGACATGATCTGAAAATAGACACGGAAAAATAATGTCTTCCCCATAGTCTTGTCAAATCTATGCTTCAGTAGCAATACCGTAAAAATATATACCAATACAATCAAATACAAGTAATATATTAGCTAACACTCATTGTACATGTACTGTACAACTGGTCCTTAGAATCTGCCTTCTTCTGGCCTATAAATCTATCTTTTTCACAATCTCTTTCAAGTTACTGGCATACCTGTCGGTAATTGTATCACCCTGGCCAGCAGCAACCTTTAAGACCAACTCATTCAACTCGGCACTACCCAAGATATCTACATGGTCTGCAGTCTTGGCACCACCGCGAATATCAAAGCGGTCGGGTTCATCCTTAATCTCCACAATTGTCACAGGACTTCCACCAGGATTAAACCTAGACTCGGTACCTTTCTTCCACTCGTGGCAGATAGTGTGAGTCAATAAGGAAACAGTACCGTCACCATCACCAAAGAAAACGGGGTCCTTCAGCTCTGCGTCGATCACCATCTTGAGCTTTGTTGCGGCATCGGCTTCAGTGTACGTATACGCACGCTCAGTTGGCTTTCCAACACCATAGAAACAGTATATCTTCATATCTGGGGCGTTAGGAAGTGAGGCTTCCAATGGATTTGACCACTTCAGATGGTCGCGGTTGTTTGCTGCAATCTCTGCCTTGGTTTTGGCCAAACCAAACGAGTATTGCTCACGAACTCTCTTCGAATACCACTCAGGAGCCTCATCCAATAAAAGATCAATGGCCAGCTCCATTGAGTAGCTCTTTGGCTCAGCCTTACTCTGCTGATTGTACGTAATAAATGTACCGAAACTTTGGTTCTTCGAACCTTCCATAACAACTCGGCTGTTGTTTGTTTCCAATGTATTAGTGGGGTCGTCTGGTGAATAAGTCAAATTACCCCAGATAGTGGAACCACCTTTGGGGATCATACTAGCGATTCCTCCAAATGAACGCAACATATCCACACGCTCTCGTCTGGAGAAGAACTTCTCAAGTCCATAGACAGCAAGAGCATTCAACTGTACTGTGTCCTTCATTTCACCGGAAAGCAACGCTGTAATGGACTTTGGCGTACCAAGGGAACTGCCACTAATGTCTACGAATGACTCAATGTGATCATTGACCCAATTAGGTCCTCCGTTTCCATAATGCTCACCAGAAGCTTCAACCCACTTCATAAAGTAGAAAATAACTTGGGTACCCATCGAGTGTCCCACCAAAATAGACTTCTGTCCTTGGAGGCGCAAATTGAGCTCGATAGTGGTTTTGAGCTTGGAAAAGTAGCCATCGCGCTTCTCCAAGTCCAAGTATGCCAACCTCCAGTCATATGCCGCACTTAACATGTTATCTGGACCGTAACCAATAACGGCCAAATTTTGCAAGATTTTGTTCCAGATCCAATAGCCTGCCATAAAGAAATCTGCTGCTTCAAACCCCTGAGCCGCACGTAGCTTGATGTTGGGAGGATCCAAACCTGTCTCGGGGTCTAACATGATATGTTTCAACCAGCATGCTTTATCTAACACCATGGTGCGCAACATATAGAAAGATCCCCATAAACGCTTTCTGAAGTGATTGATCAGTGGGCAGTCACCATCAGTACTGACGGACCATGATTCAATTCCAGTAGAAATAACACCTGGAACCATTACCACATTTGAGTGAGCAGTGAGATTAAGCTGGGTTTTCATTCTTTTTCCCACCAGGAACAGTTCGGCCGACCCCTGAAGGTCACCTTCCTTGGTAATATCGTATTCAGAGAGCATCAGCAGGAATCCTGATGGCAACATGTCGGACCAACGTCCCCAGTCGTCAAACATGTCATTAACCGAGTCGAAGTTCACGTACCGGTCCAATTCAGTTTTCAAGGCAGTAGAGTTAGAGGTAGTAAAGAGTACAGCACCAAGTAATCCAAGAAGTGCACCGAGAACAAATACCACTCTACGAGACTCGTGGAGCTTTTTCTTGAGCTTTTCATCATGTCCATGCTTGTGCTTGTGCTTGTGCTTATGCTTGTGCTCATGTTCCTCGTCTTTCGACTGTTGTTCGCCTTCGGTAGTTGGTTCCAATTCGGGTTTCTTGACTTGTTTCTGCGCAAGGTTCTTGAGCGTGTCACTGGTATCCAGCGACTTGTGCCCAGATGTCACTGCTTTTTCAGACATTGCACAGACAGTGATGTGGTAGAAGCAATTGTTTATCGAAAAAATTCATGTGATCTCTGACAATAGATGGACCCTAAGCCAAATTGCCTAAAAGAGATGCGCACATGAGGAGATTGAACAACCAAAAACTATGCTAGTCCTCATTGAAATGTTCGACTATAGATCTAAAGGTTGATTATCCGGCTCTCTAAAATACCCTCCCACTACTCTCTCAGCTAGTCTCTATAATCTCCAAATCTACACCCTATCAATCTCTGTTCTATTCATTCTAACTTGATGAACGAACCGACCAACTACAATTGGTATCAGTCCTTATCTTCAATTGGAATATTACAGCGTTCCGATATCGAATTCCGCCATTAAATGTCTTTCTTCACAACGCATCCATCGTATAATCATACTCTATTCCGGGCGTCACACTAGCAATAAACTTCAAAAAAATCACCAAGTAGTGATCCACACGAATGCCTGTTTCCTCTCCTTCTTTCTTCGAGTGCTTCATCAATACACGCATAACATTCAGGTGCTTACAAGGGTGTATCGAAACCGACGTAGTGTTCTGTGCCACTGGTAACTGTTCTATGGTTGCAGTCTTATCCTTGTAGTCAGCATTGATATCTTCAAACATCTGCTGAGGTAACAAAGGGATACCATTGGAATTGTAGCCAACGAGATACATCTTCGGTACTCGGTATGAGGTCAGGTAGGTAATGTACAAGTCATAACGGCGAACTTTGTCATTGTTGTCAATCATTTCAAGGTCATCAAATTCCTCATCATCAATTTCCTCGTCAACCTCTGCGATCTCCTCGATCTCCTCCTCGGGCTTGGTTTGTGCGCGGTTAACGACCCAACCATCAGCATCAGTCTCCTCTTCGTCGTCTCCGCCAGCGGAGATCACTGAAGTTGCACGGTTATACAGTGGTACGTGTTTGGTGACGAGAAACTGCTTGTCGGGGGGCAAGAATGACTTTTGAAGGCCTTGAGGGCATGACGACCATTGCCATGTAGGAAACTTGAGCGTGAGATAATCCCCGGCAATAACAAACTCATCGGGGGAGATTTCTCCCGTTGTAGCAAAGTTCGATTCTGGATTGATAGGCGTGAGATACTCGCGAAGCAGTGATAATTTGGAGCGAAGCATGGTGTACAGAAAACTGATAAGGGATGACAGTCAAATCTAGCTTGGTAATCATCTGCTTGTGCTTATGTAAGTTCTTAATCATTCTTTTTACGTAAGCATGTCAGCTGCCCCACGCGCTATTAACCCTTATTGCATGACATTAGGTAAGTTTTTACCAAGCTCTGCAGCGGCTTCGTGTACCTCATCAAAGATCTCGGTAGAGCACGTGACGCTCCGTTTCGGAGGATGGATTGCCAGTTGACAACTGACCGGAGTAGGGACCAAAGACTGTAGATAAACAGATAAAAGGAAAGAAATAAATAAGAAGGAAGAGAGGTATGGGAGATGAAAGAAAAGATAAGTTGAGATAGAAGAGTTTCATTGTATATCGATGGAATTTGCGTCTATACTGTGCATTATACATCTTGTTACATGGGGTTTTACATTGTAGGGTTGCATATCTACAGCCTTGCTGAAACACTGGTAGAATTCGCGTATTGACTACTTTGCAAGTCTTGTTGTAAGAGATGGTCATTGTTCTCCTATATGTCTCGTTGCCGATCGTTTAGTCTATTCTGATGCACGTAATCTGTCAACAAGCAATTTTGGCGTTTCGTGCAATTTACATTATACGAATGATTCATTATCGCTTTAAATAGTTCAAACCGGTGTAGTATTGCGCATAAAACAATGGGATCAAAGGAATGCCAGCTTTCAGATCAACCTGTCATACTGTCATCGATATCTGCGTATACATCTTCATTACTAGGCTCACATTGCCATATGACGCCAGCACAGGACGAAAGCTAGTCTTGTCTCACAACAAGTGTACAAACACGTCGGTCTTCCTAATTTGGATGTTTCCCCAACTGGAAATACAAAAACAAAATCTCGACATGGCGCAGGCATGTTCACTGCGAAATGAGAGCTATACTTGTCTATATGGACAGTAACATGAGCGTAGAAGCCTATAACACGTTTTTTTCTCGCGTTCAACCGAGTTGTTATCGGTATATTCACGGTTCGCGAGCGGTTTGTTTTGGTGGGAGCGAAAAAAGTGCCATGGTAATTTTTACGCGAACCGCGCGCGAAAAAGATATATATATCGAAAAATCCCTTTAGTATTCCCGCCACTCACGATAGCATGTCAAACAGAGTAGCGTTGGCGCCCATCACGGATTCACGGTTGAATACCGGCTCCAACTCGGGCACACCGTTGAAGAAGAAGAAGCGTTCTCCTCCACCGGAAACGCGCTTCTCGCCAACCTCTATATCATCTGGCCCACTTAGCACTGGCATCAAAAGGCCCAGCCTCATATACTCCAAGTCGTTCCTGGTACGTCACCTTGCCAGTACGCCGAGTAAGAAGAAGTCGCTCAGTTTCTCGGATTATAGAACGACCGTCCTGCCCCACCACAAGCGGTTGAACAAAATCGTTAAGAACAACAAGGCAGGCTTGGCAGCAACAAAGTTGAAGTTGAAACTTCAGCTTGCATTATACAAGCTCCAGCAAACACGTGGTTTACAAACTGTCAAGTCAATTGAGATTCCAAGCACATCCAAGACATGTACAGAAACCGTTGACACAAAGGAAAAAATGCACAGCATGTCTGAATCTAAGCAGAATGGCTTCAAACAACCAAACAAAGAAACCAGTATGCGCTCCTTCGGATCACTCTCCAAAATAGCATGTCAAAAAAGCAAGCTCCGTTTATTCCAAGTCAAGAAGGACTCGGTGTACTGGCAAAAAAAGCCTGAGGCGGTGCCTTTAACGAAGGAAGAGCGGTTTGAACCAACGTCTAGTACGCGTTTCATTTTACCCTCTGTAGCACTTTCGGCTGAGGCTAGACCATCGCTTCCATCCATCAACAAGATCCTCAAAACACCGATAAAAAACGCTAACTCGACACGCAGTCTCATTACACATTCTCATGACGATACTACGATTGACGAGGACGGCGACGCGACCATAATAAACACGACACAGAAGCACCCTCTGCACGACGACGAAGAGTACCAGCAGGCCCTGGAGCGCAAGTGCAAAGATATTCTCTCCAGTTCACCTTTGCAAAACCACTTTGGGACCCCAAACAGCTTCTCTGTGGCAAAACTGTTGTTGCAGTTGGGCAGCTACGGCATGTAGCAGACATTGATGACTTACGTTTCCGCATGGGCTGGCTACGGCCATGTACGATAATTGCTGTATAATAATAATAGATAGAGGAAGGTACAGAGTGTAGAGTAAGAGGAAATCAAGCATAGTACATAATAGATGTTCAGTATACATTTGATGTTGAATATAACAATATAGATTGAAGAACGTATAGTGATTGTATATGTGCATATCTTGGAAGTGAGGAGCAGAGGATGATGGCTACGACGATGGCGCATCGTAGATATACGAACGATGTCTGATTACGAATTGTGATTGTGCGTTTATTTGCACCCGAGTCAACAAAAAAACGTACAAACACGAAAGCCGCGTCCTGAGGTCACGAATTATTGCAAGGACAAAACTGCACCGGCGATCCTCCACTTTGTCTGTCTTGGCTACGCTCTGAAGTCATTCGATGATACATTGTTTTATCGATTAGACAGTAATTCCCAGATCATGTACCCACTATTGACCACAAATTTTCAACTACTATTATCGGTAATTCGTATCTATTGATGATTATCCTCCATTGTTGTGTACATTGTCAACTGTCTCGTTGACTATTTTTATCCACCATT
Organism: Kodamaea ohmeri; assembly: GCA_004919595.1. NCBI lineage: Eukaryota > Fungi > Ascomycota > Pichiomycetes > Serinales > Debaryomycetaceae > Kodamaea > Kodamaea ohmeri. The sequence goes on from SKFK01000006.1 coordinate 1,270,686, forward strand.
GTTGTCAACTGTCTCGTTGACTATTTTTATCGACTGTTGGCGTTTTGAGTATTTTTCATCCTGTTCCCTTCGATCTCTGCAATCTGATTCTTTGTATTCCTGTCCGTTTACTCAATTTTAAGATACCCCACTATATGCTTAGCCAAAACCTTGTATCAGGTGTTTAACTTTCTCCTATTCACTCACCCCATGTAATCACCGACTCCAAGCATTTCCATTAAGTCCGGTCTCCTCATTCATCCATACCATCTGGAGTCGCGGATGCCGTATCAGGCGAAAACGAAGTGCCATTAAATCCTGGTGGCTGCTCTGATAATGGAAGGTCCTTCACATCAATAGTACCTCCCTTTGTCTGGTGGTACATCGGACATGTCTTCTTGGTCTTGATGTGGCCAAACGCTCCACACAGTGTACACCGTCTATTTGAGGCATTGCCTTTGCCTATGCCCTTGCCTCCGATAGCATACAGACCATCAGGGAGAATGACCGTGTTTGCATCGATGATCTTACCGCCAGCGGCAGCTGCCGCATGCAACGAGAACTTGGGTGGCTTCTTGGCTTTGGACTGCTTAGACCGCTTGATAAAGTTCGCCAACTTGTTCTCCAACGCACGCTTACGGATCTTGTTGAGCTCCTTATCATTAGTTGGCAAAATATCACCCACGTCGGCGTTCTTCAACAACTCGTCCTCAATTACCTTTCTGCGGCGAATGTACGCCTTGATGAGTCTTGGGTCCGTCACCGTCTCCACTTTTCTGTGCACAATACCGTTTTCATCCCGCACACGCCGTGTGATCTTGAGTACCTTGCCCTCATCACTCTGACCACCCTTGGCCTTCTCTTCTTTCTTCCAGTCCTCACGGATCTTCTCCTTAATGTACTTTTCATGATCCATGGGCTTGTACTCGTCGTATATCGTCTGCAACAGGAAGTCCGGTCCATGGTCTACCAACGACGACCGCTGCGAGTACCATATACGCTTGATCTCAGCCTCGTAGAGCTTCTGCTGGTGCGAGGCGGTATTGTTCTTCGGAAGCTCTTCCTTACGAGGACCAAACAACGGATGGAACCCATTCTTTTGCGTCGACCGCATGAGCGAGAATCCCAAACCAATACCTGATGGATCACCCTCACCGTTCAACTGAAGCATTGTCTTTGTCTGGTTAGAAATCATAAAGTTGCGCGTCAAGTTCCATGGAGCCAACTCCTCATCAATATCGATCTCGGCATCAGGATCACGTGGACGCCGCACCTTCTCCTTCTCCAGCTTGTCCTTCTTGGGCTTATCTGGGTCGTCGTTCTCTGCTGCAGCACGACCTTCTCTCTCCTCACGCATCTTCTCTCTTTTCTCCTTCTTCAACTCCTCTTTCTTGGAATCGTCACCAAAAAGCGTTTGGATGTCCTCTAAGAGCTGCTGACCATGTTGCATGCTGTCTAACAATGAGCAGTCCTCTGGAGTGATCATAGTTCGTATCTCGTCTTCGGTGGGCACGTGGTCCTGGCCCTTTATCTTCCAGAATCCTTGGTCATCACCTTGTCTTTGGTACTCCATGAACTCCTTGAGTCTCTGTCTATTCTGCATATCGTTCTGATCTGGGAAGTGCCGTGATACGTCTTTCACACTGACTCTTGCAACTCCTTTCTTATTCATCACACGGAACACGACCATCTTGAGTCTGTTCTTCAGTGTGTTGGTTACCTTACGCGAATGCGGCGCTGGAACCTCCACCGCAGGGAACACGTTACCCACGGCGAACATGTAGTTGAGCGGCCGCAAGAAGTGCCGCATATGGTTCCCTGCACCGCTGCTCTGGATCAAAAGGAAGTCTGTATTACGCACCTCATGCTTGAAAATCGGTGCACGCAACATGTTGTTGTAAAGCGTTGGTACAAAATCTCCAGGCGCAACTTCTCCAAAGTTCCAGAATGGAGACCGATCCTCCACTCCAAGTACGTGTGTCTCTCCCATCGGTGCCTTAGGCCGCGACGTATCGTCCTCCCGCTCCTTGCGGTAATAATTGATGAGCTTTGAGCACATACCGAAATTCGAGAGGATCAATGGGTACTCTTCTGAGTACTCCATACCGATCAAGCTGAGAGTATCTGTCGTGGTCAAGTCCGAAGACTTGGAGAAAATCTGACTCAAACTCTTGCCCCTGTCCTTCTTCTTCTTGCGCTGGCGAAGCTTTGAGAAACTGATCGTAGCATTTGGCCGCACCATAAACCGCAGTCTGTGGAAGAAGCGCGACTCCTCTTTTGTGAGCCGCACCTTGTAATATGGAGTCTGAAGACGTAATGCTGGTACTGAGTGCTCGATGTTGAGATTACTTAATTGCGAACGCTGTTTGGTGTTGTAATTGTTCTTGAGAATCTCGTACTCCTTGTCGTTGGAGAAGTTAAATTTAGCAAGAAGTTGCTTTGATGGTAACTTCTTGGTCTTCTCAGGATTAGGCACAAAAATAAGATTAGGGTCGTTCATATCCAACTTCACTACTCCGCTATCCACCTGTCCATTGAAGATAGCGTCGTCGTCGTAATCCTCGAGGTCTATTGAGTTTGTAGCGATCATAGCTCTCTGACTGGCATTCTGTGTCAGTTGCTTTGGGTCTTTCTCCTCCTCGGGACCTCCATTTATGATCCAGTCGTCATCCCAGTCGGTGGTCGAAAGAATCAAGTCCTTTGAGAATTCGATAAACTTATCCTGACTTGACCAGTCTCTCTTGAGGAACGCTGACTCCTTGAGATACAGATCCAAAGATCTTCCATTTATCTCCTCTATAAAGTCAAGGTCTGCTTGTGTAATGGAGCGGATATGTGGGTTGTTATCTGGCTTGGGGATGTTTTTCTTGAACAAGCGGCGCTCATCTGGTGCAAATTCCAACGTAAGCTTTGTGGGTACCAATGGTTTGATGTATGCACGCGATGATATCTGTGGCTGAGTGCCACGGTAGTAAAGTGGTGCTGGGTTGAAGAACAAATGGAAATTGAAGGGTTTGTTCTTAGAATATCCAGGGTAATGGTATTTAATGTTTCTTTTGAGTCTCTTAGCCTCCAATCGTTTCACAATCTGCTGGAGTTTCTGCTTCTTAGCAGCTCTGCGCTGTTCATCCTCGATTTTGCGCTTTTTCGTGACTTCGGGCGACTCGAATTGGAGCTCGTCGAATGGCTCGATGATATGATTGTTCTGAAGTTCGGGAAGTCCATCATCTTCATCGTCATCACCATAAAGCTGATTGAACTCGTCATCAGCTTGCTCCTGCATTCGTGCCTCGTTGTCATCTTCCCCAGGAATAAGATCTACAGACGCCTGGGGGAATAGGCCGTCATCCTCCTCCTCATCCGCAAGTTCATCGATATCCTCATAATCGATCGCATCATCTGCGTGTTCTGTGCGGCGTTCATCGAAGATGGCATCAATGATGCCATCATCAGGGACGTCCACGCCAGCGGGCATGAAGGCGTTGAATGTATCGCCTGAAGGCATGGTTGGTATAAAAAAAGAAAATGTGAAGACAAAAAGAACAAAATGGATTTGAGGGAAGCGAATATTGAATGGTGCGAAATGCTTGAAATTGGATAAGAATATGGGTTTTTCAAGTATAAGTAGTAAATTTATAGTAACCAATCTATTCACTATGTCAATTATTCATTATCCATATATGGTATTATCTACCACTTCATTACCTATCTTATCCTCTTTATATATACTATCCTCTATCTATTCTCTTTATATATACTATCCTCTACCTATTCTCTTTATCATTTGAACCTCCACTACAATTACTGAACATTGATTTCTATGTCAAATATTACATTTAAAACTACACATTCACAGAATATATGTTAATGCCATTATCTTCTGTAGTCTATATAATGATTTCATCATCACCATCTAATATTTTTCATTCTTACAACTTACCCTTCATCAAGTTCAAAATCATGTCCTTACCCGTGAACCATACGGTTCTCGAGAAAGTACCAAAGTCCAAAGTGCTGCTTATGACCTCCACAAAGCCAAATGGCAACATAGCTGGAATCCAACCACGGGCATATTCCATTGCAAAAGCACCACCAGGCATGGCGTACTGTTTAACATGGCCCTTTGGCAAGTGGTGAGTGTCACCTGGGTAGTAAATCTCTGGAGTCAAAGCACCTGGGTATGCAGCTCTTTGCTCACCAGTCAAAATAGTGAAGTAGTCATCAGCAAAGTGAACACCAGTGTGACCCTCAGTACCGATGGCAGTACCGAAGAAAATCAAGTACTCCGAGATAGAAGCATGTAAAATGAACATAGTACCCATGGCATTACCAGCATTGTTATAAACCCAGTCGTGGAAGTTCAACTCATTAGTGTACTCAGGGTATCTCTCCTTGATTTTAGGTGCCAACTCAAGCATGATGGCAGTAGCATTTCCATCTGGGTGCTTAGCGACGACCTCATTGGCGATACCTGCGAGAACGTCGTTGTCAAAAACGTATCTCGATGGGAGGAATGAATAGAATAACCTCTCAAAAACTTGGTAGATCACAAGTGGTAACACAACGTAGTAGAACAACTTCATGGTAATGTTGTTTGCAAATGGAAATTCTCAACTTTTATAATAAAATACGAGCTATACGAGGAAAAAGTAAACGAGCGGATCAAATTCAATTTTACTAAGCAGTCCGAACCGCAAACGATCCACACTTGAAGAGTTTCCTAAGCGATTTCTCATCCACTCTCAAGAAATATTCCAAAGGAATCTCACTTTATAATCTGATCTCACGCTATAATCTGATCTTCTTATAATCTGATCATCTCAACTACTGCCAATTCCATTCATTTGAAAAGACCACATTACGATGGCGACAGTGTCTAACAAGGACAAGATCAGCCAACTAGTGAATAGTGGTGCTATTTCCGCGCAGGTTCGTGAGAATGCAAGTCCACTGCTGGAAGCTATATTAGTTCAATTGTTTGAATGGGAGACTGCGCTCAAGAATGGCTCTAAGGAATTCTTTCCTGAAGCCAATTCGACACATTTCAAACAATTGATGGGTGGAAATAGCTCCAATCCAACCGATACGTTCATTCGTGTCAAATTCAACGACTTGTGTGGGGATTTCCGTTGCCTTGTAATGGACAGAGGTGATCTCAACGACTTGATGAATAAGAAAATGCTCCTAGCAAACTCATGCACACACACCGAATTGACGGCATTGCTCAATCGAAAAATTGAAGAGCTCTTAATTGCTGCAAGCTATGATTTCAAGCGTCTGAATGCCGTTGCATACGTGGAGAAATCACAAAGACATACAGAGATTTTCGATCTTATCAGCAAGAACCGTGTCATTCCGCGCGTTATATTCGATCGTTTTCTCGATGATACTACAAACGAGTACTATGATCTTTTTTCACGTTGTGACCGCAAGTGGTTGTATAACAACTTGACTGAGTGCAACTTAGTGATCTTGACGAAGTACTATAAATCCATTAGCTTTGCAACTGTTGAAAAGCTACAGGGTATTGGTGGTATAGAGGAAACTGCTGCAGCCATGATTGTTCAGAATAAGCTCCCTGTGAACTCCAAGGTAGATCAGTTACGTGGGGGGTTGATTATTGGTGATGAAGAACCTCCAAAAGGCATGAATGAGAAGGTGAGAGATGTGGGATTATTGGTGAATCAAATTGGATTGAACATAATGGAAGGTCATTGATACAAATAAAGGGATTGGACAAATTGAAGTTCATTGGGACCAATTGGGTTGAACATAATGGAGGATATTAGATGGTAACCAGATTTTGTGGTATAAAATTCTCTCCTCACCATGACATGATATGAAAATAGGGAATTAGTTGAGTCATTTACATGAATGGGCAATGAAGAGTAACCTGTATAATATCCCTTTATCAGGTACATATGTGACACTAAACAATCAGAACCTATTGGAAAGGTCTTTTTTCGAAGTCTATATGAAAGGTACTGTCACTACGAATCTTTACACAACTAAAACATAATATTGGAGAAGTATTTAAAACATAAAATTTGAAAAGATCGTGATTATAAGTATCATTATGGCGCAGCTTCTGGATAAATTTGGATTGTGGATTGTGAACCCAATTCTGAAATCTTATCAGACTCTGCCTTAGACAATTCGAAGGAAAAGATCTCCAAGTAGTTTTTGATTCTCTCTTCCTTATTTGAAGTTGTCACAGGAATAACCTTCTGTTGATGGACCCAGCGCAACAATACTTGATCTTCGGTCTTGTTGTACTTCTTCGCTAATTGATTCAAATAGTCGATCAAGTTCTTATTTTGCTCATTCTTGTTGGTGATTGGTGCCAATGAACTGAAAGCAGAAACCACAATGCCGTTGTCCTGGCAAAACTTGACAATTCCTGGGCTTTGGTTCTGGAGATTGGCCGAGAATTCAATCTGATTGACAGTAGGCTTATACTTAGGGTTTGACTCCAAGATCTCTTTCAAAGCTTCAACACTGAAGTTAGAAACACCTATGGACTTCGCCAAACCTTCATCCTTCAATTTTTCAAGCAGCTTCCAAGCATCAACAAGAGTATAACCATGGACTTCTTTCTTTATAAACTGCGAATGTAAGAGGTATAAGTCCACATATTCCAATTGATATCTTGCAAGAGAAGCTTTCAAACCATCGTAGGGAGTTGGCTCAGGAGATTTGAAGTCATAGCCCTTTACACCAACAAAATACTTGTCGGTTATGAACAATGTACTTCTGTCAACACCACTCTTCTTAATACCCTCGCCGACCTCTCTATCTGTATTGTAAACTTCAGCACCGTCAATGTGATTGAAACCTAACTTGATTGTATTTGTAACACAATCAATCAATTCTGCATTCGTTCCTGGTTGGAGGTACTTAAACCAGCGCGTACCAGCACCATAGGCAATTGCAGGAATCGTGTTACCATCTAAAAGTTTGAAAGTTGGAGGAGTCATAATTGTTGTTATTCTAGAGATTATTGATGTTTAACTCAATGGCATTACACCTCTTTATATAGATTTGATGGCTTCTCTCAATTACTAAGTGTCCTTGAGAGTTCCGTTTTTTGCATCCGCCACTTGCATATTTTACGATAACAGTAATTTCGTTAAACACTATAACAGTCTGAAGACAACAACGAAAACAGATGTTGTACATAGTTATGTTTGTTCTAGTGCCATGGTGAATTGCTATGTTAAGTGCCGATTTTGTCAATTGATCTCAGTAATGTCACTCAATAAGTGTTTTTGATGCTGACAAAATCATCATGCATGATACGGAATATCGTTTTATGTGCAGTCAATGTTTTTCCGAAACTCTGAATTTTGGAACATTATTTAAAAAAGATGCTTACTAGAAATTTAAAGGATTGAGTTAAAGGTAAGGAAAATGTCAAATTTCGACTAAGTCATCATAATTGGGTTTTAGACGAAGCCATAGTAAAATAAAAAGATTACTACGACCAGCGGTTTTTGACAACCCTTGATTAATTGACTATTTGGAAACAATTTTGGACAACTTCAGAATTCAAACAATCGGACTTGAAGATCTCCGCGATCGTCAACAATTTGATCAAACCTCGTCATTAAATTTCGTGTTTTCGTAAGGTATTTTCGTAGGATATAATCAATGTCTTCCTACACTACTTCGTTTGCCACTCCTCTTATACTAAATCGTTTTTCATCATTAGTCATAGCCCTAATTAATTTACCGGGTTCATCTATCTCTTCAAATTGCCAAGGGGTGACTCATGATTACATAAAATACTTAACTATAGGTTTCCTACAAGATAAGCAACATTTCGATTGTTATTCGTGATCTAGACTTAAGTACGCCTCTCTGTTAATGCTTATGATGATCTACAGTTGCTTCTTTATCTCTAACTTATTAACCACCGATCTTTCATTGGCAGCATATAACCGCGGTGCAGAAACGGTGAATTGATAAGTAGACGCCAATTTCCCAAATATTTGTTTCTGATCAACATCAATTGTTTTTCAATGAGAACAGATGGACCACATCAGAGAGCGGATGAATCGACTCATTTGCTCCCGCACAAGAGCTATGACTCGGCGGCAGACATCACAAACGATGAGATTGCTGCTTATGTTCTGAACAGAAGAACTTCAATTGTTCTGTTGGGAGATGGAAGATTACCAACGGCATTCGCCGCCAACCCCAATATCCCTCAGCAATTAATCCGTACAAAGTCACCAACTAGTGGTCCGACACATGGATCCGATAACATCTCTGAAATCATATCTACACATTCTGTTGGGGCGGAGCCAGAAACAACCATAAAAACAGAAGTCATCGCAGTATTGCGGTATTCCATTCCATTGATAGCTACATTCTTATTGAAGTATTCTTTTACAGTCGCGTCGGTCTTCAGTGTGGGCCGTTTGGGTTCGAAGGAACTAGCGGCAGTGTCATTGAGTTCAATGACAGCTAACATTTCTGGCTACGCTATCATTCAAGGTGTGTCCACGTGTTTAGATACGTTATGTGCACAAGCATACGGTAGAAAGGAATATATGATGGTGGGAGTACATTTCATTAGATGCGCATACCTATTGTTGTTGATGTTCATCCCCATGTTGATATTGTGGGTGTGGGGTTCTGAACCGATCTTGACTGCAATTGTGGGAGACGACCAAAAAGAATTATGTCAGCTTGCTGCAAAGTATTTGAAGGTTCTCCTGCCAGGTATTCCTGGGTATGTTTTGTTTGAGTGTGCCACTCACTTTCTCCAATGCCAAGGTATTTTCCACGCACTGACTTATGTGCTCTTCGTATGTGCACCTTTAAACGCGATTCTCAACTATTTGTTAGTTTGGGATTCCCGGTTAGGAATGGGGTTTGTGGGAGCACCTCTCTCCGTGACAATAGCAGACTGGGTGATGTGTATCATGATCTATGCTTATATCTTTTTTGTGAAAGGACATGAGTGTTTGCCACGCAAGTCGTTGTTAGACCCAATATACTTCCGCAACTGGAATAAAATGCTTGACCTCTCGATACCTGGTGTTTTAATGGTTGAAGCAGAGTGGTTGGCTTTCGAAATCTTGACATTCACGGCGTCAAAGTTCGGTACCACTGTGCTTGCAGCACAGTCCATCTTGACAACCACCTCGGGTTTATTATATCAAATACCAATGGCATTATCAATCACTACCTCAACAAGAGTGGCCTGGTTTATCGGCGCAGCGTCCAAATCCTCAGCTATCATTGCTGCAAGTGCACTGATTCGTACATCTGTGGTATTAGGGTTGCTCAATGGTCTGTTCATCATGATTTTCAGACATTCTTTAGCGCTGCTTTACACAAATGATGAAAAAGTTATCACGCTTGCTGCACAGGTACTTATTGTAATGGCCATCTACCAGGTTTGGGACTTCATCACTTGTTCTACTGCTGGTGTGTTACGTGGGCAAGGAAGACAGAAAATTGGTGGATATCTTAACTTGTTTTGTTATTACCTCATAGCTTTACCATTTGCTTTTACCTTGGCATTGTATTTCAAGCTCGAATTACTTGGTTTGTGGTTTGGTATGATCACGGCGTTAATCATGATTTCGTGTTTGCAATATTTCTTTGTGGCAACTAGTGATTGGGATTACATTATAAACCAGCTGGTGAACGAGGCAATTCTTGACGAGAACAATATCTCGTGAATCGATAGCCACCTTACATGAGTGTAAATGAGCCCTCATGTCCATCAAAGTAAGCTGTGTATATTTAGTTTACATTCCGAATGGTCTACATTCCGAACCAGGGCTACTTTAGAAGTTTATAGGTATAGTATCTCACAACCAAAGCTATAAACACGCCTTGAAATATTTGCACAAAAGGTGCTTATCAGATAAGTTGGAATACGAGGATTTAGAATTGCAGGACCCTTTATCTCACAGAGTAGATTTTTGACGTCATTGTATGCAATCTAAAATGTATAATTACTAAGTGGTTACAAGGAAAATTACACCTCCAAATGTGACGACCGACTGCTATCATGCCGTCCACCGTTTGGACCTTCACACGTTGGTAATCTTTATGTATGAGTACAAAAGAGATGTCTAAAATTAATTTTTCGAAGAGGGACAGCTCTTTTTGTGGTAGAAAACTTCTAAGCGAGCAAAAATATTTTTCGCTGCAGCTGTATGACAGGAGTTTCCAATCACGGTAGATGCCAGCTTTTATTTCCCGAGAAGGCATTGGTCCAAGACCATATAACCTTTATTAAAATGTAAATGTAAAATATGAATGTCGCGTGTGAACTAATTTCATGATAGCGATACTATTCGATTATTACATAGAACCTGATTTGAAGGATCTTTAATACTTGAAGGATCCTAATTAGTAGTAAAAGAATCCTAATTAGTGGTCGAAGAATTTTAACTAGTTGTCGAATAATCCTAATTAGAAGAATTCTAGTTGTATTAGAAGATCCTTATCTATTTGCTGAAGGGTTCTGAATTCTATTAAGTAGAGGATCTTGGATATTCTGCAGGATCCCACCTTCAGCAGCTGTAAGGACCCTGCCATGCATTTTCAATAGTTGGTCACAATAAGAATTAGTTCCTGTCCAGTAAAACTTTCAAAGAGGAATGGTTGTGTGCTTTGTAATTTTTATGACATCAATAATTCGGTAAAGACTGCAAAATATTTTTGCTGAATTCTATCACAATACGTCTTTTGCGATTTTGGATGACCCTCATTCATAACAATTGTAAGTATTGCAGTAGCAAGGCGTTATAATAGAAACCGACCTAGAGATCATCAGTCTTTAGGAAAAACCTATTCTCATAGTGTTTCTTTCTCACTTTTTACTTCTTTAAGTTCTTGACTAGTGCTTTTGAGTTGTCCTTCGAGATTACCGAGCTCCGCAAGTATTTCGTTCACAGTGTTAACTGTAACATCATCATTTGCCCTGGTCTTAAGGAACTGCAATTTTTCCTTTATTTTCACACCCAGCTTGATTGGAATGGGCGCCCGGTCCTGCATGGAATTTGTGGGCGTCGGTCCTAATTTGTTTTTGAGTTTGCGGTATTTGAGTATAAGCTTGTAGTAGCCTTTGTACAACTCTTGCGAGCGCTTCATTTCAGCAATATATTCAATTTTGAGTTCTTTGAAGCGTGCCTCGAAATCTGTTGTCAGGTCACCTTGAACTGCTGGATCATTATTCAATGATATGAGGTCAGAGAGGTGTCCTAAATACTCATTTTGGGCACGAATCTTCCGTATAGCCTGCTCTATAGAAGTCGATAAACCCTGATCTTCACTTTTTCGCGAGTATTGGTCTCTTAGAGGGTTATAGGTATGTCTAGGCTCAGATTTGAACTCCTTATCGAACTTTCCAGGATAGTTTGATGGAAGTGACAAGTTCATTGGCCTGGAAGTACTGAATTGGTCTCTCCTTGTTAAGTTGTCGACTAACGCGTCGTAATCTCTATTGAGATGCTCGTCTTCGCTGTCACTATCACTCAAGTTGTCGATCACATTCCAGTGTCGTTGGGTATCCAATGTATGGTTATAGTCCACCGTTGGCTCATTCACTAACTGAGTATCATCTCTGCTCCCAAAGAGGTACCTAATCATGATTGTTATGGTCGCGCGAAGATGATTTTCGCGCACAAATATAGCGATCAAAGATGAGAAAAGAATGCCCTGAATGAAAGATCGTAATGAGTAGAGAGTAAGACCAAAATGAAGGGACAATGAATACAGAATGAAATGAAAGAATAAGAGAGATTGAAGAGAGAAAATGAAAATAGAAGAATTCAAAAAGTACTGTGTCCACTTAAAATGTCCCATAAGCTATGTGTATCGGACATGAAGACTTACGAGTGGTGGTCTTAATCGGGGGACGAGACCATTGATGGAATTCCAGGAACAACGTCAAACAACAGAATGCTAGAACCAGGAACTATAGTAGTTAACTAGATAATTTGCACTAAGTGATTTTGGCTAACATTACCGAAGATAGTGGTGGTTATGTGAGAATGGTTAAGTTGATGGTATGTGTAGAGAAGTCATGGCGATGAGATATGTATGGAAATGTGAATGTTGTCATAGACATTGTATGGTTGTGGAATTGTCGTTGGATTATCATAGTAGTTTGGGATATCTAAGTAAATTGTGGGATTAATTAGCGATAGTAGCAAGATGGAAGAATCCGGGTAGTTGGAAGAATCGCTATGAGTTTTTGTTATCGCAGATTGTTTTACGGGAGTTTCTGTGCGTGTCAATCAAGATGTGCGACCTCGGGTCGTACTCCATTCACACATGGAACACGGACCGAGTATCGCAACGTGCCGCGCCAAGATCACTGATTTTCGTACGGATTGTACCCAAAAAGTAACACAAGATGGTGGACCTTTCATGCGCACAATTCAATCGGCGATAGTTAGCTTGATGCTAAGACTTGCCATATATATTTGTGATCATAGAAAACGATGAAGACGGCACAATAACAGAGGCATTCCTTACGACGTTACTTTGGGTTATTGCCTATGAAAAATTTCACCTGTCACGGAAGTATTTTTTAAATTGCAGGTAATCATCTGATGGGCGCATTACAACGCCTATCACACGCATACAAGATGCATGTGTTGCCAGCACATCAAAGTGCAATTGTACAGCATCCCGAGGAAAGTAATCGGATCGGAACCATCGAGGTGCTTCATTACATGAACTCTTAGATGTCATTAGTGTAGTTTTTGCTACAAGCTTATCTCTTGCTGGCGCAGTCGAAGAAAGTCAAAGAATTGATTAGAAATTGATGAAAGATCTCAGATGCGAGGGATTGATAGATAGGTGAAGGTTGATAGATAGATGAGGATCGATATATGGATGGGGTTTTTGAGCAATTTGATGTAAATTGGTTGATGCAATTGGTTGTTTGACTTGATTATTGACATTAATTCGTGTTTTTTGACGATCTTAATTGTACCTAAATGCCTTGCCGGACTTACGCTGGCATTTTCATACATTCAGGAGGAATTTTTCAACATACCAGAAGACAAGTTTAATCACATCTGATGTTTTCAGGTCCGCAGTCAATGCAGAGAGAAATGTCACTAGAATGTCCTGTCCATAGGTAGTATTCTCAAGATGACACGTCCTCATAACTCTCAATGGTTGCAAGGCCAGTTTTACGGTATAATTGAAGATTATTTTCCTCGAGTGCCCCATTGTTCTTATTGTGCATGTATCCAGAGCAAAGTCAATACAAAGGGAATTCAATTTGAGTATAATTGGGAAAGCATTTATCAACTGCCTGTAATAGAAGCCCCTAATAGCTTGATTACAATGGCAGCAAATGGCGCTTAGATCGACGGCCTTTCCTGCTATGGGGTATTAGATTTTTCAAAACAATTACACAAAACCACCATTGACTCCACGGATAACCTGAACACAAAGACAATAGTTGTGGGATAGGAGTATGAGTTAGTTACAAGGAAGATCTGAGGAAACAGCAATAGCGGCAGTCAATACAATGACAATAACAAAACACGCCTCATACTTTTAGTGAGCATTGATAATGCTATATACTTTACGGCGCGTACGCCGTGTCCAGTGCTTGTAAGCGAGAAATAAATTGGGGTTGTTGCGCTGGTCGACTCCAGTGCCTTACCAAACCAGGGGATTGCCCTCTTGCGATGCACAACGGTGTAACGGCACGCGTTAACTTTCCATTATTTTCGTGAAAATTGGTTATGAACATGGGGTCACCTGCGCAAAGTGACGCAGAACTAGAGATGCTGGGTTGGTGGTAGCGAAGTGACCCTTCGCGGTACAAGATCCCTCAAGAAGGGGTCTGTAGGGTTACAGAAGAAGAAAAAATCGAAGGGATGATAGCAGAGAACAAATTACATGGCAACAACCAATTTGGAAACGAAAGTTGTGGGCAACAGAATTGGGGCGTTCGGAGGACAATTGTTTGTTGCCGGTGGTATTTAACCACCGTTAAATTTGCAAACCCCGTGCCCTTACTTGCTGCATTTTTTTCGGCGGACAATGCGTATCACAAACGGCGATTTTGACACTGGTTGGTTGCACACCGATGGCATATGTGGAGTATTAGGAAAATGTAACAACTAGGAAATAGGAATGCGGATATCGTAGAGCGATGTGCAGAACCGCAGCGCAAAGAATGACACGGCCTTTCTCGTATCGGAGAAGTGGGGAAAAAAGAGGGACTACATACCACTGTGTGCCGAGGTGCCGTATAAGATAAGAGTCGGTTGAACAAGCGATTCACAATCTACAGCATCAAGGCAATTGACGAGTGTATGAGTTAAGCGCAAAAAAAAGTTGAGTACTGTTGATTAGGTAAACGGCCATAGACTTCGTAAAATGGGCAGGAAATGTTTGTTGGAAATGCAGCAGAATGGTATGATCACATTGACAGATGAGGCCTGACGACATATCCATGCCCGAATGGTAAATGGTACCTGGAAACAGAAACGGGAAATACGTATGGATGACACCAAGAATAACGCCGTGAGCATCGGCTAGAGTTCTGGCGTGGCTCGCCAACAGTTTACGCAACCGAACAGGAAGTAGTCGCGGCACATAACGAGGTCTTGGAAGTCTTTCCAATGATGCTTGGAAAGGCTAAAAATAATCTCTGCAGAGGTCGGTATGACTTGGAGTGGTCAAGACTAGGATTTATAACCCGCTGAAAATTTAGTACTAAATGCGGATACAAGATTTTCCCCCTTGCACATACATAGTTACCTTGTTATCAAAAGACTTTATGACACCGATATCATTATAGAGACGACTTTTGAAACAGCTCGCCAAATATTGCCTCATAAATGTAAAAGACATTCGCCTAACAAGCAGTGTCATCGAAAGCTCTCGGCTACTACCGTTGTTAATACCGCCAAAGTCGATCAAGGTGGTGTGGTTCTGATAGACGACAAGGCAAGATGCAGGAGAGTCCCGTCTCCTGCAGGAAAAATATCTCTCGTGTTCATGCATACCAGGGACAGAAATGGCACGTGAGCGCGGTCTGCGGGAAGGGAAATCATAGAGGTGAGCAGAGGGTGACGGGAATGAGATGGCGAAGATAACGGAATACCGCCGAGGCGTATATACTGCGTGTCTTGGCTGAAGAGAGAAGATCTAGGAAGTAGGTGCAACAAAGGCAAACCTAAAGTAGTGATGTCTGCAGACAAAACACGAGTGATAAGAGAAACTATAGTCTTGAAACCTACGAAATGTTAAGTGAGGAAGGGCTACAGAAATCAGAAGAGAAGTTTTTAGCCATTTAATGACACAATAACATTTCGGGCTACGAGTGTTTTCAGTGTTTGAGAAATGAATTCCCCCACTTGGTAATTAAGATATTTGTACCGAACCTTACGTTGTCCATTTGAGTTACATTGCGCTTGGACCATGCACCAAGTCAGGGGCGATATAAGTATACGACGGCTTGTTAAACTGATGGGTTGTTGAGAGTAAGCACAAAGGGAATTTTTGTGTTATAATCACATGGACAATTCGAATGCTTAAATTATCCAAATGGAGACCATTGTGAATGAGCACAGTTGCCAATCGGGGAAAATGGCAGAGAGTTAGTGAAAAATTGAGCTGACAATGGAAGAATAGAGTTAAAATAGAATTCGAAGAAGAAGTGAATGTAGATGAAGATAGGCAAAGAAAGAGGTCAAGAAAGAGGTAAAGGAAACTCGTAAAAGTAGGTAAAAGTAGATAAAAGTGGGTTGAGACAAGAAGTGAAGGAAAGTGGTAAATGTAAGAAAATGAAAGAGAGGGAAGTGAGAGCGAGGAATGAAAGAGAGAGAAGAGAGAGAGAAATGAAGGAATTAGAGCAAACAATTAAAGGAAATGTTAGGGTACGTTTGAGTTAAAGGTAGATATTTAGTAATGATTGTTACATTGAAAATGGGTTGGTTAGTAAAATTTTGATATGCCAAGGCAAGGTAAATTTGTGATGGACCTAAGCGAAACGTTTGTGCAATTGGACTTGTAATAGAGGTTATTTGAAATGTAAGTAATTGCACCGTCGGTGAGCATGAAGTCAAGTTCAATTGGGAATTTTCTGTAGAGGGCAGCCTTGATTTTCCAATTACTTCGAAGGTTACCGAGGTACAAACCATTAACCAAGCAAGATCAGGTGAATCAAGAGTTCTATAGACGAGAAATGATAGACGAGGGTGAGAAACGAATGATTGGCAGAACTATGCAGTTGAAAGGAAAAAGGTGATGGTTGTGGCTGATAATGCTATCAAGCTTAACCAAAGGGCATCTCGAGCGAAAGCACGAGCAAGTGCATATACGACCTGCATATGGGGTTTGTTTATCGGTGCAAGGTTTTGCCTCTTTTGCTCCCCAATTTTCTCCTTTTCCCAGATTTTTGCTGCAGCCATTTTTTTGCCCGATCGTCAAAAATAAAAATTTAAGCGCGCCGATATTTTTTTGGCACGGAGCGAAAAAATATCGTCTCACGGTAGTGGAAGAGCAGACACACAATCCACTCGTCATATATAACTTGCGCGAGCCCGATTTTTTTTGGTAGTTATCGAGTACTCGTCCCTCACATCATGAAGCACCAAAGCCATCCGTTGACACCCTCTGTGTTCGCTGAAGGCAAGGATGCAGTGCGCTTCACACAAGTCGACTACCCAGCGGCACTCTACGAGTCAGAATTGGCGCAGCACAAAATGGCACTCGAGCAGTACGAGGAGATCCACCACCATATGAGTCGTGCTCAGGAAGCGGCAAGGCCAAACCTCGACTTGTACAAACAGCAGCCGTACCTTACATTTCTGATCAGGCTTAAGCTCATTGACTTCCTCGTTAAGATGGCGATAAGGCTCAAGATCCTTCCGTTTGTGCTCCACAAGGCGGTTCGCATTTTTGACCGTTACTGCTCTAAGCGTATTGTCCTTCTCGACCAGCTGCAGTTGATCATTACCACTTGCCTTTGGTTAGCTGCCAAGATCCAAGGAGGCAACAACCACTTTGTGAACCTCAATAACCTCGACAAGGTCGAAAGTGTTCGCACCATCAATGACTTGGGCTATGGGCTGGGTGGTAAGTACCTCGGCCCAACAGAGAGGTTCCGCCTCCCAAAATTGCATGAGCTCGTCAAACTTTGCGGTGCTAAATGCAAATACGACCAAGGAATGTTCAAGCAAATGGAGCTCCATGTTCTCACAACTTTGGAGTGGTCCTTGAACGATCCACTGATTGAAGAATTCCTCCTTCGCAGTGAGGAGTTCCTGATTGTACCTCACGACTCACGTGCGGCTGCAATCATGGAGATGTGCAAGGTCAAGGAATATCTCAGTTATTCTGCACTCTACCTGTCTGAGCTCGTTGACGTTAGTTTACCACAGCTCTCGCAGGTGATTGTCGACCTCATTAACGAGCTGTTTGGGTTCGAAGAAGGTAGCGCACACTATCAAAAGCATGTTTACGATGATGGTAAGCCCGTGCGTATTGACCCGGCGACCTATAGTAGCATCAAAAAGCATTTGGTCCGTGCAGTGTTGAACAGCTCTGACTTCATGCTCAAGTTGTTCTGCACAAGCGGACCCCAGCACGTATACAGACAAACTGTTGCCAATAACAAAAATGAATGGGTACATGCCACTTCTCATGGCAATTCCTTTGGAAACGTCCATACAAGCTCGCATGGGAATGTGCATGGGACTCCCCATGGAAACACTCACGGGAACCCACATGTGACCCCCCATGGAAACATGAGTAACCAGTCTCCAAAATACCTGGATAATGTCAGTACACAGAACCTCATGACGCTTATCAAGCAATCGCCACTGCACTTCTACCAACAGCCATTCACGAGCACCCGAGCAAAATCGATTGGCGATAACTACCTGCTGCTGTCGCTGCTGTCTCTGCCATACGCCAAAACATACACGCCCAAGGCATTCAGCAGACCATTCCTGCCCAAGGGTAAGTCTCCATATAAGGCAAGCCCAAAGAGATGGTTGGGCAGTAGCCCACGAAAGCTCCCTCAGATCAACACCAACATAGTGGCACCGCCCAAGAAAGCAGGACTCTATCTGCAGAGCAGCTTGAACCTGAGTGTGAGTCTGCGCTCGCAGGACGAGGGCGGTGCTGGCGACATATTCGAGCTTGATTACAGGAAGGTTGGGACACCTTTAAGCGAGAATGAGCTGCCAATATACATGAAGCGCGAGGGTGGATACGCTGTGGTCTAACGAAATCGCATAAGAGGTACGGTGAAGCCTGGCTGGGTCCAAACACCGAAGAATTATAGATAGCATGCTCAATGAGCGAAGGAATAAAAGTAATGATGAATGAGGAGTGTAGATGAGTGAAGGAATAGAAGTGATGAATGAGGAGTGTAGATGAGTGAAGGAATAGAAGTGATGAATGAGGAGTGTAGATGAGTGAAGGAATAGAAGTGATGAAGGGGTATGAGTGTGGATAGGTGGGAATGAGTATGAATGATAGTGAAATGAGAGTATGTCTGGTGATGTATGACTAGTAGGTGGGCGGTATGTTCCTATCCCGCCCATTTAGCGCCTCAATTGAATTTTGGTTTGTGACTTTTATGAGTTATGCAAAGGTTCACCTTGGGGGGAATTTTGCTCCGGGTCAGGAGGCGGATGAATTAAGGAGAAAATGGTAGAGAAAACGATTGGGATGACCAAAGGGAATGCAAGGAAGAAGCAAGTGAATAGAAGGGAATGTAAAGAATATGAGAAGGAGGTGAATGGAAGGGAATGGAAAATGAAGGATGTTAAAAAGACTTGTATATGAAGGATGTAACAAAATGAGTGAAAATGAATATCCAAATAAGGTCCAATATGAATTCAAGATGAATGTGAATTGATAAAGTGGAAAGGGAGATAACAATTCTTGGATGAAAGAAGAAAAGACCATAAGGTTCATTCAATGTCTCACAAAAAAGTCTCCCGATATGTGGTTTTGTCTATACCGATGAATTATCTATACTAATGGTTTGCAATCTTGTGGAATCTATTAATGGATTTGAAAGTGGTTATTGTACTAATTGTTTGTAAATGTGAAATCTATTAATGGATTCAACTAGTGGTTATTGTACTAATGTATTGTTATTAGATGGGTGCATTGTTATCGATACTAGTTGTTTTGCTGTGATTTTGCCATCGAGATCGGTTGTGATTTGAAGCTTAGGAGATTTGCCTTTAAAGGTGCATCAGCGATTGTGTAATAACCGTGTCTCGTGTATGCCATTTCTCGCATGTTACATGGTGGAGTTGCATTCGCTAAACGAGATAGAAGATGTTAAGATTACAGTTATGTCTGGTGTCTACTTTATTTGACACACGCGCTAGACTATTACACTAAAGGAACAAGGTGATATACAATTGGACAAGGCATCAGATCTGAAACAAAGCGATAGGAATTGAAACAAAGTGATACGCAATTATAACAAAATGATACGCAACTGGAACAAAATGATAAGAATCTGAACAAATATACGCATTGGGAATAAACCACCAAACATCCACAAAATGATTGACAAGCAAGAGCTACTATGCTGACAAAAACGTGCTCAGAATACATCCATGAATACACATAAAGTTCCTTACAAGCTTATAGATGTGCAGCCCATAGACGGCTACTACAGTTACAGACGACCAAATGAAACTGTGCAACTATTACAGAGTTGCATAATGTACACCTCTGCAAAAAACTACTTTGCATCAACTCGGCAAAGCTGCAAAAAGCCATTCATTCAAGACCTAAGAATAAGGAAATCTTACAAAAGGTACTCTTGAAGTAATGATAGCTGCAAAAAATCATGGCATAGAACTTTGGTAAGACAAGAATTGCAAAGACTATAAAAAGCGTTACAAATACTATAGGAAGAGTTGCAAAAACTATAGAAAGAGTTTCAAAGACAAAGCAGGTACAGCTGCAAAGAAAGAACTCACAAACTGTAAACTCACAAACTGCAACAATGATACCATGTAGCACCTAGCAAGTTGTCCTAAAGTTTGTTTGTGAAAATTTATACTTAGACTTCTATTGCAGACACTCGGACAACTTCTTTTGCAGACACCAAAACCGGCATAAGTCTAATACTCTGAGCCCACTTTTCTCTCGCGTAATCGTCAAGTTCAATTCAGCCTACTCTGCGACTTCGGTACGCAAATACACGCCCATGCCTCGATTTAGCAGATTACATTGCGATGCCGCAGAATGTCGAAAAAGTCTGATGGGGCGACGGTTCACGTCTCCAAAGTTGAAATTAAGATTCCAATTGACAAAAAGTTAACTCAAACTTAGGAGCACGGATACGGGCGAGATACGCGCTAGTTTCCTAATGTGTTTGTATGCTGGTAGTACGGCGAGGGTATTCCGAACTCATTAATGCCTACTGGTTCAATCATGATGTTTACAAATGCTCCGAATTAGGTGCAAAAAAATCTTTCCAAGACGAGGTTCAACGAGATGAGCTTAGCAAAAGTTTCTTTGACATAAGTGACCCCAGTATGAAGCCTCAGTATGAAGCCTCAGTACTGGGTAGCCCCAGAAAGGTCACGCAGCAGAGTTTATTATCGTAATGTTCAGGTACATGTTGCGTAAAGCGCAGGTCAACGCCTCGGTTATTAAACGAACTCAATTTGGAATCTAAGATCAGCCCATTCCACGTCATACAACGTACCATGCCAAGTAGGTCTTGATCAAGAGAATAAGAACACAAGCCACGCACTGTTTTTGTCGATGACGAGTTGTTTGTTAATTGCATAATGACTGCAACTAATACGCCCTAATTACAACACACATCGAAAGCCAGCATGAACACCCCTAACAGAAAACTTAAACAAAGGCGGAATTACAAAGGAATGATTCTCATGTACGCAATAGGTGGTAAAACTTCACATTTGTAAAAATTCATTTCTAGTGCCGAAATAGGAAATACTCATCTCTTGGAAAATTGCAGTATTGCACTTGAGAGGAATCGAAGTGGAATCAATAGGAACTAGTAGAGGAAAGTGATGCTTGTGGACACAAAATGTCATGTGTGCGTATAACAGCATTATCGGTAGACTGAGTATTCGTCGCACGTGGGACAGATCACGCACAGAGTAGTAGACTGTCTCATTAGCTCATTCCAATAGTTACTCTAGTATGAGGGAAATTGTATGATCAAAGAAAATGGCTTTGCGATATCCAAAGCCGCAATCTACCTTATGTCACCCTACCACAATATCGAGCTTATATCACCCATATTGCAACTTATGTTGGGGGTACTCCCTTCTATATTGAAGCCTCTGCACCTGAATGCAGACCATATTGCTATTTTAAACGAACGATCTTAGATTACAGCTCATTGACACAAAAACAATGCAACGGCCAAAAGGGGTCGAAAAACTGATGGAACAGGAACTCATAGATCAGATTGAAAATGGGAATGTTGACATTTGTTGTCAACTCATAGTCCGACGTATGACGGGAATGTTGACATCTGTTGCCAGTAGTCCGAAAGAAAATTAACATCTATTGCCAGCTTATGGTCCGAACAGAAAACGGTCACAACGAGTCAAGGAAGGAGTAGCGCTTGAAGTACGTGTTGTAAACAATCGTGGCTCATCCATTTCAAGAGTCTGTAAATAAGTCAACTAGTTTACTCACTAAACTTCATAAATCTCTCATATTGAATCCAATCCAGTGTCTTTTATGAGTGTACTTCAGTATCCTCTTAATCACCCTTCGTAGGGTCACAAGACTCGCGTTATTCTTTAATCAACCCTTCGTGTTTAGTGTCGTCCTTGATCTTATATACAGGATTCACATTCCAGTCAGGAGCAAGTCAAGGTAGATGCTTTATCGAGTGTTAAGTTAAGAGATCATCTAAGGATATATGATCTAAGACGTCGTATAGAAGTTCTCAGTAATGTATCTTACCAATTTTTAGTCGCGTCTCTTGTATATTGGTCGTTTTCTTACCTGATGGAACACGCGTTCACGTGACCGTTCTTTTTTTGGCCACAGCCTCAAACATTCTTAAAAAACATACAGAACAATTGCTCAAGCAGACCATGCACCTTCGCAGTTTGTTTACGATAGGAGCGCTTGTTGCGCAGATTCAAGTCGCGGCCGCTGATGCCCTGGAGTTAGTTGGTACATGGACTTCCAAGTCCAACACTGTTTTCACTGGTCCTGGATTCTACGACCCTGTTGACGAACTTTTAATCGAGCCTGACTTGCCTGGTATTTCATACTCTTTCACCGACGACGGACACTATGAAGAGGCCCTCTACCGTGTGGTGCTGGACCCAAGGAACCACTCATGTGCTATTGCATCCGTCACATACCAACACGGACTGTTTGAGCTTTTGGCTAACGGGCTGTTGGTTTTGACTCCTTTGGAAGTTGATGGCAGACAGTTGTTGAGTGATCCTTGTGGAGACAGTGCAAGCACTAGTCAATACACTAGATATCACCAGCCTGTGTGGTTCAAAGCGTTTGAGGTCAGAATCAACGCGTACCATGGCAGATACTATTTGCAACTCTACCAGTTTGATGGTAGTAAAATGCAGCCTTTGTACTTGGCTTATAAGCCACCTTTGATGTTGCCTACTGAGGCCTTGAATCCTACAAATGATGCAAGTAAGAACACAAAGAGGAGTTTGGGTGAGCGTGTCAGAAGAAGCTTCGAAAACCAGTACAGAACCACTGCTGTCAAGGAGACCTGGGGTCACAAGATGAATACTTACTGGTGGATCCTGGTTGGAGGTTTAGGTGTGGCGCTGGCTATATTGTTTATGAAGTAACAAGGTATAGATGTGTGAGGAAATCGAGATAACACTCGTATGCACCGCGTGCGAGGGGATATAAGATAGTAAATGGTTTAAAGGATATTGATAGTAAGACATAAAGGTAGATAAGAGAAAGGAGATAGAAAGTAGAGAAAAGAGAGGGGAGAGGAGTAAAGAAAAGAGTAAGGAGAATATGGTAAGAGCATAGGATAAAGAGCATAGGATATAGAGAATAGGATAAAGAAAATAGGATAGAGGGTAAAGGGAATAGGGTTGAGAGAATTTGATGAATAAAATGCTAGTAAGGTTTATTGTGAAAAGGTCGGAAAGTAAGTTCCCATATGATCTCAAAACTACGGTTAGTTTTCGAGTTGGTAACAGAAGGATTTCCAATATATCACTGGTGATCATTGATCATCCAAAAACGTCATTTAGCACCCAAAAATGAACGATGACTAGAAGGTATTTAAATTGATTTTAGAATCCCTTAAATACTTCTATATTGATATATTGATATTCTAGGTTGATCTTCTTGATTGATTCCTAGATTGATCTCCTAATACTTTGTTGATTCACACCATATCCACAGTTTTTCGTAACTTTGTTACGTCTAGATTTCCATCCTATTTTCTGTCCCTTTTTTTTATCTTTTGCGCCACCAATCCCTTATCATGTCCTGGTTCAGTGGCTCAGTTTCCACTGTCGAACTCGACAACAAGATTGTGGAGGCTACGTCGGAGTCAATCCCTAATGGCGAACTTGAATTGGCCACCGCACTTGAGATTACCGACCTTATCCGGTCCAAGAAGATCCCCGCGAAACAATGTATGAGAGCACTCAAAAAACGCATGACTCTCGTGCACTCCAACCCTAACTTGAGCACATCAACTCTCAAGTTGATTGACTTATGTGTCAAAAACTCTGGATTCCATTTCCTTGTGGAGATCGCAAGTAGGGAGTTCGTCGACTACATCGTAGACGTTGTCTTCAAAACTCAATACAATACCAAAACCTACGAGCACGAAAATCAGGCAAAGTACACCGTTGGAAAACTTGTTCTCCTGTTGATTGCACTGTGGGTACATTTCTTCCGTGGACAGCTTCAACTTAACTACCTTGAGAAACGTTACAACCAATTGAAAAACGAGGGCTTTGAATTCCCCGACCTGGATGAAGAGGGAACTGCCTTTACTGATAGTTCCCGTGCATCAAACTTTGTTGATTCTGAAGTACCACCAGACTGGGTCGATAATGACCTGTGCATGATCTGTTATACTCCATTCCTGATGCTCAACCGTAAACACCACTGCCGTTCGTGTGGTGGGGTTTTCTGTCAAACTCATTCGAGTAACAATGTTCCGTTGGTGAGTTTGGGTATTCGTGAACCTGTTCGTGTGTGTGACAACTGTTTTATTAAACACAAGCCTAAGGAGGGTAAGATTTCGCGCACATCGACAAAGGCAGTTGATGATGACGATGACTTGAAGCGCGCAATCGAATTGAGTTTACAAGAAAGTGGAGTAAAGGCTAGCCCTGTAAAGAACACCCCACCGGTACAGCCCCCTACTCAAGAACAGCAGGCTGACGACGAAGATGAAGAAATGAAGAGAGCAATTGAATTGAGCTTGAATGAGTACAAGAACGATAGGCGTTACGATAGTCAACGCAATGAACAACCAAGACAAGAAGTTGCTCCTGCTGAGCCTGAAGATGATTTCTACAAAAATCTTTTGCCACAAGATATGAGTACAGGAAGTATTCAGCAACCGCATGGTCAGTACCAGAATGCTACGCCTGCCCCTGCTCAAAGTGCACCACGTCCAACGCCGGAATTACTTACTCAAAGAGAGGAAGAACAGATCAATTTGTACATCACACTTATGAATTCTGTGAAGAATGACCCAAAGAAAAGGAGCAATATTCTCTATGACAATGATTTAAGCGAGCTCCATGGGCAGATTGTGCGACTCAAACCGAAGGTGAATAAATCGTTGAGGATGGCGATTGAACGCCACGAGGCATTTTTGGAGTTGAACAACAAGATCAGTACTATACTGAGATTGTACGATCAGTTCTTGGAGCTGAAGTTGAGCATCGCGTATGGAGCGCACAATGTAAGTGATAAGGATCAACACAATCAATACGGGCATGTTCCTGCAGCTTTGCAGCAGGCAATGACTGGGCAGCCTACTGGTTCAGATTATGCAAATCCCGTTCACACGGGATATCACAATTCGCAGCCCGTTGGATACCACAATTCGATAAATTACGCAGGATTTCAGAACTCTACTCAGCATACGGGACCGCAAAACCCGCCTCAACATTCTGGACTCCAAAACGCCTCTCAAGAGGGATATCACGGTGCTGCACCTGGTAATGAGAACGGCTACTCCCAATATTACAACCGGGCAGCTGCTTCTCAACCCACGGGTTACGGATTCCAGGACCAACCTACGGGGTATAACAGCGCTATACGTCCATCTGCACCAGATCTGTCAATTTCGAATGCAATTCCTCATAACCCAACTGGATATCCTAGTCATGCAGAAGGTGATGTTAAGAGACAATCTACAGGGTATCCAAACGGTCTGCAAACATCTTTCCCTGTAGGTGCAGAAGCAGATGGTCAGGATTATGCTGGAGGTCTTCCTAGACAATCGACAGGGTATTCAGAGAACAGACAATCAGCTGATTATTCGAATGGAGGTGTTCGCAGACAACTGACTGGATATCCTTCTACTCAACCAGATGATTACCGCGAAGGGACTGTGCCCAGGCAAGCAACTGGGTATCCAGAGTACCCTAATGTAGATTACAATGTCCCATCAGAGCCTGTTTTGGATGATGATGAGCCCCTGACAGTCGCTCATGCACTGTTCCGGTACCCTGCATTCCCAGAAGAGCCATCAGAATATGGCTTGAGCAACACAAACCCTGCAGGAACAACTGTTCGGAGACAGTCGAGTACATTAGCAGATAACGCAGTGGAAGATGCGAGTGCGCGGTTCCCTGTGTTGGAAAACGAGGCCAAGGCCTCGGAATTGCCAGACATGCCGCTGTTGCCAAGTTTAGATAGCAGGAAGGAAAAAAAGTATGTAGCGGACCCCGAGCCGTTGATTGAGTTGTGAAGTGATGAATGGGATAAGATAAGGTAGAAGTTGTAGAGAAGAGAAGGTAAAAGTTGTAGAGAAGAGAAGGTAAAAGTTGTAGAGAAGAGAAGGTAAAAGTTGTAGAGAAGAGAAGGTAAAAGTTGTAGGTGAAGAGAAGAAAAGAGGGGATGGAGGATCAAGTTCTAATTTTCTCGAAGAAGGGTATATTTCCGAACATTGGCAGTGCAAGGAGAATATTTAGAGCGTGAGGTATTTTACCGATAAATGGTAATGTAAGAACTCCATTTTGAAGGTGAATAGAATGGAAGTATCTCATGAACTTATTATGGCTTTTCAAAGGGGCTGTCGGAGGTTCGTTGAAAAACCTACTTGAGATATATTTTTCCGAAAATTTTACTAGACAATATATACGCATACTGTGTACTAAGATATACATACTTACAAAGGGCGGTATTGGTGAGTATAAACAATTACCCCACAAGCCTGTGATTATGATTGTCGACGGATATCTGTTGTGTTTCTTTATCGACGCTAATGTACGCCTTGCATAATCTGGCCGTTTTTCTAGCCGCATACCCGGGTTCATAACACATAATTACGATGGGATATTTTGGAATGTTAGTCTTGAAGAGATGGAGAGAGTGGATGTTAACTACGAGAGATAGTATGATAAAGCTGCTTATTATGAAGGGATTGGAAGGGTATGAAAGATGAGAGTATACGTTTTGTGTAACTGATAACCCTGAAAACGTTTTTGCACAACCGTACCACAAGGACCCGTTTCATTGGACATGACTAATTCAAATTCCCGGTCAGATTTTGCATGTAATTGAAGAAGAGATGAAGGGAAAAGGTAAGAAGAAGGATGAGTGAAACAAGAATGTGAATATTATGAAAAGTAGGAAAGAAAATACAAGTTAAGTCTGTAAGAAGTGTAATATGTATGTAAGATAAGACGTAAGATAAGTTCAAGATATGTAGGTAAGATATGTAGGTAACACATGTATGTAACATATGTAAGATATGTTTGATTTGAAGACGTGCGGATTGAGATTTATAAGATTATAGAGAAGATTGGAAATGTATGGTGGTTGATGAGGTCATTGAGCCCTAGGGCTCAATTATGGAAATCGAGCAAACAAGCCATGAAAAATTGCTGTGCGAAAAATTTTAAACAGGATCTACCTTTTCTATAGAAGGCTTGTGCGTCACAACTTGCAGTAAGCCTGAAACCGCCTATTAACACGAGAGCTGCCGCTTGACTTGACTGATATAGCTCACACCTTTAGTGAGCTTAAAACTTCCCCCATTTTTGTCTTCAGGTCCCCCAACTGACGACAGTTGATCTCTCCCAAGACAACATGATTACACAACTTGGTCACGACAGAGACACGCTTCTCTGCGAACGCGGCGGCCAGCCGTTCCATGACACGGACTTCGCACCATTGGAGCCCGTTTCTGCGCACTCTGTGTTGCAGCAGCAACTTGTTGGAAATGCTCTCCGGACCCGGATTGAGACCATTGACCCCGACACTTGCGGGCCCGATGCGGAAAACTCGTTTTTCGTATGTGACCTTGGCGAGGTAGAGCGGGCGTACCATGAGTGGGTACGTGAACTCCCGATGGTGCATGCGCACTATGCTGTCAAGTGCAATCCCAATCGGGAAATTCTCGCGCGCTTAATGAGTTTGGGTGCAAATTTCGACTGTGCGTCGAGCTCCGAAATCGCCACCATATTGGAGATGGGAGTCGATGCCGATCGCATTGTGTACGCCAACCCATGTAAGACCAGCAGCTACGTGAGGTACGCGAAGTCTGTGGGTGTCAATTTGACTACGGTTGACAATGTCGCCGAATTGCACAAGTTGCACAAGTACCACCGTGACGGGGCGATTTTACTTCGGATTGCCACTGACGATGACACTGCTCAGTGTCGTCTCTCGTCCAAATTTGGCGCGACTATGCGCACTGTTATCGACGAGTTGTTACCCACGGCACGTTTGTTGGGTTTAGATGTGGCCGGAGTTGCGTTCCACATTGGTTCCGGAGCCGCAGACTTTACTGCATTGCAGACTGCCATCGAAGAGACTCGTGCGATCTTTGACCGTGGATTGGCCATGGGGTTTGCAATGCGTATTGTCGACATCGGCGGTGGTTTCCAACGCACTGGCTTCGAAGGTGCGTGCAAAGTTGTACGTGCGCTGCTCAAGGCGCAGTTCCCCGAGCACTACACGGCAAAGCACCAAATCCGGTTCATTGCAGAACCTGGCCGTTTCATGGTTGAACGAGCATTCACGTTGGCTACGCACGTGATTGCACGGCGTGAAGACGTGGAGCTCAGTAAGCTCTATGTGAATGACGGAGTCTACGGCAACATGAATTGTATCATCTACGACCATCAATACCCGCAACCACGTGTGTTGTGTCACGCGGGGCGGTTTGCGTACGGCGAATCACAAGGGAAGAAGGCCGAACATCAGTTTTCGGTCTGGGGACCCACTTGTGATGGTTTAGACTGTGTTGCAGCACAGTGCCATTTGACGCACGATGTTGATGTTGGCGACTGGTTGTATTTTGAGCATTTAGGTGCTTATACCAGTGCGGCCACCACCCGATTCAATGGGTTTATGGCCGACGTAGATGTTATTTACGTTGATCTGTACAACAGCTGTTAGAGAATGTGAATTTCGACTTAACCTTGACGACGATTTTTTTTCGATTGGATAGGCAGATGTTTTGATGAAACATCTGCTAGTTGGTTTTCTTTCGTATTGGTCTTAGTCTATTTTATAGTTAAGTTACGTAAAGCTGTGAGTAAAGATTTGTAATTTTTTCAACATTGATTCTAGCCCTTTTGATAGTTAACACATATACGATAGTTTTTATGGTCTATATGTTCTTGAACTAACTTTTGATGATTTAAGTACTTGAATACTTTT
The DNA here is from genome assembly GCA_004919595.1 of Kodamaea ohmeri. Classification (NCBI taxonomy): domain Eukaryota; kingdom Fungi; phylum Ascomycota; class Pichiomycetes; order Serinales; family Debaryomycetaceae; genus Kodamaea; species Kodamaea ohmeri. The sequence continues at coordinate 1,299,507 of SKFK01000006.1, forward strand.
CTGTTAAATTGTCACGGCGTTCGCTCATTAAAGCCACCACATAAGCCTTATATTCAATCATCCACACTTTCCTTCCACCAACTTCCATCAACTTCCCGAAATTTCTACTTACTTCAACCCACTAGCTGTTTCTACTGTCACCTACTTCCTCCTACTTTAACTTATGTTGTACGTCCATTTTCTCTCATTCACATTTTTCACTTCTCTTCACCTTTTCTTTCCCCCACCCAAACGACTATCAACTTCTATCATCATTTGTCTATAACAATACTATTTACTATTCTCTCTATCATTCTATTCCTATGCACTCTTCTTTCAACTCTTCTTTCTATTACTCTTTTATTCTTTTTCAGCTTTCTTCCACTACATTCTTTGCCATTTCTCATTCTTACATCTAACTTTTCCTTATCAAAAAAAAGTCAACATGTCTCGCGATCATGCTGCTCACAATAGGGCGCAAATCAGTAACGCGTTGAATGCTATATCGCTGAAGAAGCCTGGTGAGCCACAGGCTACAGAGAGCTTTGAAACGCCAGACTTGACGGTATACACTACCGATGATGGAGAGAAGATGTCCACCGTGGAACGTGCCGTGCCGCTGGTAGACCCACCAGCGACCTTTAAACCAACGGAGAAACAACTCTTTCTTCCCAATGGACTCCCGAACATTGCGTTCCTTCGTGAACATTTCATTCATGAAGGTCGTCTTCATGAGGAACATGCTATCCGTATTGTGCGTTACGCCACGGATCTTCTCGCAAGCGAACCTAACTTGCTCGAAATTCCCGCACCAGTAACTATTTGTGGTGACGTTCATGGTCAGTACTATGACTTGATGAAACTCTTTGAAGTAGGAGGCTCACCACTGGACACTTCGTACTTGTTCCTCGGAGATTATGTGGATCGTGGGTCCTTCTCAATCGAGTGCTTGATCTACTTGTACGCAATCAAGTTGAACTACCCGGACACATTTTGGATGCTTCGTGGTAACCACGAATGTAAGCATCTTACTGAGTATTTCACGTTCAAGAGTGAGTGCTTACACAAGTACTCAAACCAGTTGTATGAAGAATGTCTCCAATCATTCAATGCACTTCCTCTCGCGGCAATCATGAACAAGCAGTTCTTCTGTGTACACGGTGGATTATCGCCTGAATTGAAGACATTAGACGACTTGACGCGGCTTGACCGTTTCCGTGAGCCACCAACTAAGGGTCTCATGTGTGATTTGCTCTGGGCAGACCCTATCGAGGACTATGATGAAGCTGATATGGACCAGACTTTTGTACGCAACACGGTGAGAGGATGTTCATATGCTTTCACCTACAAGGCAAGTTGTCAGTTCTTGGAAAGAACTGGGTTGCTTCTGATCATCCGTGCTCATGAGGCTCAAGATGCTGGTTACCGCATGTATAAGCGTACTAAGACGATGGGATTCCCAAGTTTGCTCACTATGTTCAGTGCACCAAACTACCTCGATACATACAACAATAAGGCTGCAGTGTTGAAGTACGAGAACAATGTGATGAATATCCGTCAGTTCAACTCTCTGCCGCATCCTTACTGGTTGCCTCACTTCATGGATGTGTTCACATGGAGTTTGCCATTTGTGGGCGAGAAGATCACCGATATGTTGGTGAGTATTTTGAACATTTGTACCGACGAAGAGTTGGGCGAAGATACTCCATTGGAGGGCGACTTCCAGTTGGCAGAGGAGCCCGCTGCGGCTGCTGCAGGATCTACTGCCGCTATAACTGAGCCTGAGGAGCCTGTTGACGATTTGGAGGCCAAGAGGTTGGCTTTGCGCAACAAGATCATTGCAATTGGCCGTGTTTCTCGTATGTACCAGGTTTTGAGACAGGAATCCGAACAGATCGCCCACTTGAAGGAGATGAACAGTGGACGGTTACCCAAGGGTTCGTTACTGCACGGTAGTGAGGGCTTAAAGAGCACAATTCACAGCTTCGAGGAGGCACGTAAGGCCGACTTGAAGAACGAGGCGTTGCCACCATCGACAGAGGAGGTTGAACGCATGGCATTGGCACGTAAGGAGAGTATCAAGAAGGAGATCAGTGAGGAGAATCAGAGCCCTGTTTTCCAGCGTTTGATCAGGCGCTTGAGCCAGGGTGGCGAGAAGGACAGAGTGAGGAGAGCACGAACAGATAGCAGACGTTCAAGTGCAGAAGGTGTGTGAAGCTTTATCGTATAGATAATGTAGAAAATGGATGGACATGGATATAGTGATGAAGTACAGAATGTAACGGGTTGAATGATGTAGAAGAGATGACGAAGAATTGAGAAAGGGATGTCAAGACTTGGGGAATATTATATCATTATTCATTGTTTTCATTATCATTATGATCTACTTCTGAATTATACATTTCCATCTATTTTCACCTAATTGTAATCATCTCTTCTATAAGTGATAATTTTCATCTTATTTCTCTTTATCTTGTCTTTATATCTTCATCTCTATATCTCTCCTCTTCACCTCGATATCTACTCTTCACCTCTAATTCTCTCTTTATCCTTATCTTTTCTATTTCATCTGTCCTCTCGTATTTGCACGTGCCACGTGATAAAACATTTCCAACAATGATCAGGCTCGTGTCGCAGCAGCCGAACGTGGAGAACACCGTGCCCATCGGCATCTACCAGCTGCTGTCGCCAGAGCAGTTCTCGTTGGATGATGACAAGTTTGTTGTCTATGGTGGAGGTACCAACTACAAAGTCACGGTCGCTGCAAACGACCCTCACCACGCGCTCACGATAGCTCCAGAACTTCAGGCCGTCGACTTCAATGTGGTCACTGTTTACGTACTCAATACACTGCTATTGTTGTGGTTCCCCAGGCTGGGATTGGGGATTGAGTTTTCGTATCCAGGTATTGTATTACACGCTCTTAAAGGTCAAGATGTGTTACACCTTGAGGTGGTGCTGAGCGAATTAATTACGGCCACACCGAATGAGGTTTCCGACTTCACTAGTTGTGTGGAGTTGGAGCTTTCTAAGAACCCAGATCATGATTATGAAGATGCGCTTTTTGCACTGGGTCAGTCTGATATGGCTGGTATTTATAGTGCGATGAGCACGTGCCTGGCTTTACACCAAGACCTGGACCTGGATGTGGTGGATGCGGATGCAGATGAACCTGCAGTTCCAACCTCTTGGATCACTGCATTGGGTAGTGCTGGAGATGCTGATGACTTGGATGGAGGTGAGTCCGAGGGAGGTTCTGTCGCAGGAATGAGTGTGGATGTGGGCTGGGGAAGCGTTTTGGGGAAGAGAGGTGCTGCTGGAAACGATTCCAACAAGAGGAAGAGAGTTTCGAAGGAATAGACCAAAGCATAAGGAGTGATACTTAACAAAGATGAAAGATGATGATGAGAAGATTTAAAAAGGAAAAGATAATAATGCAAGAGGATGGTTTAAGTAGTGGACGAAAAATGATAGTAGGAAATGAAAAAGATTAGAAGGTTAGAAGTTGGTTACATGTTGATTAGAAGTTACAAATTGGTTAGAAGTTGATTAGAAGTTAAACTGGTTAGAAGTTGATTAGAAGTTAAACTGGTTAGAAGTTGAGTAGAAGTTAGTTAGAGTTGGAAGTTGGTTAAAGTAATTGATTAGATAAGTTGGTTAGAAGTTGGCCTTAGTAATATGAAGGAAAAATCAAAACCATGAGGATGAGGTGATAGTCAGGTGAAGGCAGTTGAGATAATAGTTAAATTCAAAAGATTAAAATGATAAGATGATACCAACATCTTTAAATACTCAGCTGTTCATCTTACCTCCTTCATTACTCACCTTTTTTCCTATGTTTGATCACTTTCCCTCTCGTATCTCCTTGATCTTTTCGTATCTTTTTTCTCATTTGCAACCAAGTACTATTAAAAAAAACGGACCAGATGAAATCTCCCGACGACAGGCTTCGACTCCGAAATCATCTCTTCAAGCTTTCTCAGGGACGATTGATACCACCAAGTGATACAGCTTTCTGGCTGGTATTTGTCTCCGAGCATCTCCTGGCCACAGACATCTTTGACCTTGCCTCCCCCGCTGAACTTCGCACCCTCACCGAACAGAATAAAGTCAATTTCATCATCTTTATCCGTGTTCTAGCCGAATCACTAGCCGGAGATGTCAATGTATCAACCACTTCATTCAGGCGCTTCAGCAAAATACGTACTCTCAATAGAATACGTTGGCTCACAAGGCTAGTACCATTTCTCTACGATATGGAAGACTACGACGACATCATCGAGAAAGAGCTCTTCTGGTCTGAAACATTCAACCCTTTGGCCATGATAGGTCGCTCAGAACCACTGAAAAACCCTACCAATATCATCCCTGAAAGAAATGACTCCTCCCCAACAAAACCCAACACCGAATCCAACGACGTACCCCCTTTGGCTCTCCGACTCGTGGTGTCCCTTGTGGAGCTTCTTTTCAAAGATGGCTTCACTGTCACTGGAATAGGTCTATGGGAACCTGGTATTGGCAGTGTACCTCCTATCAGTAAGTACAGCAGACCTAACCCCACACTTGATGCGCATCGAACAGAGATTTTGCGGCTTCTTCTCACCCTCACGTCACCAATGAATAAGCTGCCACTGACGGTGGTGGAATCAGGTAATCAATTCTTGACACTTGTCGTTTGTTTCCTTCCTCGTGGAATTCTTTTGAAATTGGTTTGTCTGTTGACCAATCTCGTGTGTCGGTCTTCTCGAGAAGACAACGCTCTTGTATTCCCCAATGCCCCATTCACAGAAGTGCGTCATTTGATGGTAACATATGCTATCCAACTTCTAGCAGCAGCCACGGCGTATCCTGTCCCTAGCGTAGATATAATCCGCTACGTATCGCCAAAGAAGCCTGTGAATCTCGTGCGCGGGTTTCTCAAGCTGCTCTCGAAAGAAAATGAGATCTTGTTCTTGGCAAGTGGACTCATGAGACATTTGCGTCTGCTGTTATCTACCCACAAACCTGGCCTCTGGGCGACAGAGCTGATTGTCCTCGTCTGGGAACTCATACAGTGCAACAAACACTTCCGCACCGCATTTGTGACCAAATTCATGAGTGAATTTGTTGTAATTCTTCTTTTCACCGTGTGGAACTTCCACAACCATCTCGCCCATCGCAATTTGGTGCGTGTGAGCTCCTATTTGATGCTCTACATCTCGCTGGACGAGACTTTGGTTGCGCCAACACTCGAGCCCATCGATCCTACATTCTACGACCTGCTTCCAGGGTGGTTTAAGACCAGTCCGCTGCCTGTCACAACTCGCGACTTTGTAGTGACACACTTGTGCTGGTTATGTACATCCGCGAGAATGGACTCTTTATTGGGCACTTGGGTGGACATCCTTTACAACTCCATTGTGGTGATCAAGAGTGATATCTGGGAGATTGATACTCCTGAGAAAAAGCTTGCCAACAGCAACCCAGGAGGTGGTCTCTCATATGCCCTGTGTCATACGATCCATACCCATCTTCTCACAAAGTGGTGTTCACGTGCCTTCCTTCTTGAGAAACAGGAGCATAGCGATTATTTGGGGTTATTAGTACGCGCACTTTGTACCGCAATGGTAAAGTACCCAAGGCCATCTAGGATGCTTTTGTATCTGGTACTCAAGTATGAGAAAGTGTACGAACGGTTGGCACAAGTCGTGGCTTCGCTTGATGACGAGTTCTTTGACGGTACAGTGGTTAAAAAATGTGGCGAAGTGGTCGCTGCTCTCGAGGATCCAGATGATACCGATGATGATAACTCGATCGCCTCGCTCTCAAGAGTGAACACGATTTCAAGCCTCGCATCTCTTAATCTGGATGTTCCTCCATTTCCGCCAAAGGATGGCGAGCATGAGGACGATTTTGACGGTCTGGAGGCGTTGTTCCGGCCAGAGCCTCTTACGGGGATGTCAGAGAATGCTCGAGAGAAGCTCCCAATGGAAAGCTCGATTAACCGTAGTTGGACAGGTCAGGACTCACTTCGGATCATCATGACCATCGTGATTCCGTATTTGAAGAAAACAGTGCGTACATTAACCTTGGAGAGCACATATGATGTTGTTCGCACTATTGAAGAAAGTGACTTTGAGCAACTTATCGGGACCAATACCATCAATTACGATTTTTTGCCCGATACACCTCTCTGTCTCCTTGTTCTTCACTGGTCAGTGGAGTCTTTGGGATATTATTTATCCTTCTTATATGCAGAGGTATACCGTGGTAACCAAAATGTGAAGACTTTCACGAGCAACAGCCGTATGATGAGCAACATCACGACATCCATTGCACAGGTGTCGAAGTTCACACTGAGTTGGACCAGTTTCATTAAGGGCACAGACCAAAAGAAAGAACAAGAGCAGCAGCAGGTACTCGATGCGCACTTGGAAGCGGCAAATGACGTATTAACTGCTATAAATCAATGGGCAGGGCCAAGAGTACGTTTGTTTAAGCCCGAGTTGGCTTCAACGGGCTTTTTCGGAAACAAGTTCGCTCAACTGGAAAATTTGGTTAGGAGATTCAGCAGGTTAAGCAGTCGTAGCAGTGTGTCTTCGACTCCTGTCGAAGAGAAGGAAATGCGGTTTCCAAGCAGAAATTCGATAGTTTCTCTTCACAGTTTGAACACATTAAACCGGTCAAGAAGCAATACCCCTCGGAACAGCATAAGTGAGGTTGAGGGTAGATCATAGAGATACTTTACATAGACTGTCAATGTACGATCATAGACTTCGCAAACTAAAGATACTTTTAACTAAAGACTCCAAAAATATCCTACTAATTCATATACTGCTTCTCACACATTGATCGTGCTTTATGATACCATTGGGACCCTCCGAGCTCGCAATTGAATCTACAAAGTCCTGTTAACATGAGCGACATACACGTTCATCAGAAATTTTAAATTTATTGCACTATCAGGACGATTTTGTGGTAATGCATATATGTGGGGTCCACGTTAAGTCTACTGTCGTTCTATTAGCGTCTTCTACCTTTCTTTTGGACCAACTCGAATCCATCATCATCCACGATAGGGCCCTGTGGCTCATCGACTTCCATCGCATCGTCACCTTGCGAAACATGTGAAGTTGTGACTTCTTCCTCTTCCTCATCGTCTGACAGATCTGGGTTTTCTGGGTCCGCATTCACTGTGATCTGTGTCTTTGTTCTAGTAGCCTGTCTGGAGTTCCATTTTTCATACAACTGGTCGACCAAAGCGTAGTCTTTCTGTGCGACTTGTTTGTAGATCTTCAACACCAAGGCTCCGATTTCAAGCGCGGAATCATTGTCGACATTGGCCTCGAATTCATCGAACATGGCATAAAGCAAAGTCTCCTCTATCAACTGGATGTCAACCACTTTCTCGTCGAAAAGGTCAACAACAACACCAACTATCCAGTCTCTCTTATCGGCGGAGTTTGGTCCACCCCACAGGTTGTCGACGGCTGTATTCAACTCATCCCATTTATGAACGGCCATACACACACCAAGTTCGAACTTGGCCTGTTGTTTCTCATCGCCGAACTTCAACGGACCTTCGGCCTCGACATAATCAGTTGGGTCTATCGCGCTCATATTCTTCGATGAGTGAGATGCGATCTTTTTTCAAAATGGTCACGAGAAGAGGTAATTTGCACCAATTTTACACTACACCGAGTACAAGTTGCTTTCCGTTCTACTTACCCAAGATCTCATCTCTTGTCAATATCTCCGAAACCTCTTCTTCTCCCACATTTAACTGAATCATTCTGTACCTTTCTCCTGCAACATTTTGCTGTAGTAAGATACCATTCTCCACTAACTCATTGACTATCTGCTTGAACTTGAGCACACGAATGTTGACTTTGCCCTTCGCATCGAACAACCCTGAACCATATAGAAGGTCCATGAGAGTGGTTTTCAGGTCTAATCCTCTCAACGCCTGTGAACCCTGTTTGGTAGACATCATAGTCAATGAATTTTTCATCTCGTCAATCACGTCTCCCAAGCTATTTTCTGCAAGTCCAGACCTGCGCTTTCTGAGGAGTACTGCTTGAAGAAGCAACTTTGAGGCGAACAGTAATGACAGGAGAAACTGTGCAGTAGGAGAGTTCACCAGCTCGAAAATAGCCTTGGAAATGTGGGTGATTTTGACGTGGAAAGTCTGCTCTTCCTCATCCTTTTCTGTCTCATTAATGTCTGTATTGTCCAAATATTCCTTCTCTGCTATCTCCACTGCACGACGACATATAGTCAACGCTCTTCGAGCATCTCCACTGACACTTGCTACCTTTCTCAGAGCAAACCCAACAGCATCGGGTTCTAATACCACTTTCCGTCGGTTTGATTTCGTAATCATCTCCAAACGGTGCTTGATAATGTCACCCAACTGCGCGAAACTATATCCAATGAATTGAATTCTGTTGAGACCCAAACGGGATGAAATCTTGTTCGAAAGAACACGTTCTGGAAGGTCCATGGTATTAGCAACAGCTATGACTACTAATTTAGAGTGTTCATAGGTCGGCCAGTTGAAAAAGTTATACATGACGTTTTGGTTTTTGGTGACAATTTGATCCAACTCATCCATCAATACGACTAAAGGTTTACGTTGGGGATCAGGAGTACTGAAATGCTGTTCAAGAAGAATTGCTGCATTAGATGCACTCACTTTGTATCCACTAACCTTAGTCCACAATGTTTCGTACGCCACATTTGGTGAAAGGAGCTTTAATCCATTTATCTCAAGAAAATCGAAGTCCTTGAAGTCACCATATTCGACCAACTCCTGTAATTGCGAGATCACTACACGGATCGTAGCAGTCTTTCCAAGTCCTGGGGTACCACTTACGTACACACAACTTCCTGTGCCTGTTTCTATCGCAGTGGAGATCTTATCCAAGAGCTGGAATGACTCTTCTTCTCTCCCAGGAAGCGAATGAAGCTTTGCCGATGTGTGCAATTTTGCTTTGAGTTCTTTGAATGCTTTAGAAGTGTTGGAAACTTGGCCCAAATCCACTACTCCCTTCTTTTTTGGTGATAGTGATGAGAGTGTTGGACCCGCTATTATTGGTTTGATCTTGAACGACTTGTTGAGTGGTGACAACACATCTGCCATCATCTTGAGCTTCTTGTCTTTTTGGGGCAGTTTTCGGGGGCTTTTCGTGGGGCTCTTTGTTATCTGCTTTTTGTTTCTCTTTCTCCCGCTTCGACTTGGAGAAGCATCTTCATTGAAAGACTCTTCTGAATCACTATCTTCCGCCTCTGCATCTGTACTTTCTTCGAGCTGTCCCTCAATTTTAAAGTCATCATCTTTATCGGATGCTTCCGGCTCCTCAAATTTATCCTCATTATCGGATTGAATGTGATCGTTGTCTGCTTCTTCATCTTTCTTCTCATGCCCATTTACTCTTGGTTGTTGACCTTCCAGATTTTCTACTACGGACTCAGGGCCTAGATCTATCTTTGACTTACTTTCTTCTTTAAGCTTGACTGGAGACCGTCTCTTCTTGGGAGTTTCAGATGCAGGAGTCTTCTCGCGTGGCTCTGCAGTCAAGTCTTTTACCATCTTTATGAAAGTCTGGCGATCCAGTCGGAGGGTTTCGTGCAATCTATAATAGTCAAACTCAGAACTCGTTGTAGATTCATTGACACTATCATACCCTCTGTATGATACGTATGCATTGGATTTATCAGTGAGCTTTTCGTAGTCGTTTCTCGAAAGTACCTCTACTCTTTCTATGATGTCTTGCTCATCGATCTCTCCTTGTGCTGCTGTTAAGAACAATTCATTTGAATCGGGAGACTTCTCGACTTCAGATGCTTTCAAGAACCATGAAACACTGATATCTATGATCTTGACCCCTAACCCAAGCCTTATTTCATTCACAAGGGCAACTTCTGTGGATTGAGAATGTCTATCGCGTGCGAGAATAGCGTCTCCTGGCCTGATCTCTAACTGATCGCTATCACGTTTGAGAGTGATATTATCACTGGAGTCTGTATTTCCCCGTCTGCTTCGCCTCCTGTTTCCTCCTTCGTGTAGCTCATACAGCCACCCAACTAGCGGTTTGGGCATTTAGTGTTAGTGAGATTGTTGTAATTTGTGTGCAGGAGTTTTCAAAATACAGACAATTCGCTAGAGTACAAGCAGATTATCAGAATTAGAGGAGTTCATATACCTTCTTCTTCCATTGAGGTGGAGTCAATTATCCATTAATAACCCTTTAGTCTACATCTTAACAAGAAATCTTTCATTAATCTACCCTAGAAATCTCTTCAATTTACATCCCTTCTATTATCATTCATTCGTAAAGCGTTTCTCGGGCTATGCTGCCAATAAATCCTCTATTTGTAAATAAGCAAAGGCTCCCCCACATTGACAATCTCATCGAGATTGAGCTTCAAATCGAATGCCTTCAGGATGATGATCTTAAAGATCTTTTGCACGTTAATTGAATGACTCGTGGAGCAAAAGATTACCGGAGCCTTCATTGCAACTCCGAATTTCTTTGCTTGCTGTGTAATCTCCATCTGGTCATGGTACAGCATATCAATGAACAGATCATATTTGGTGCCTATCAAAAATGGAATTGCTGTTTTGTTGAAACCACGGACTTGTCTATACCATTCCTTGATCGAATTGAGTGTGGACTTACGCGTTAAGTCGAACATAAATAGTATAGCCACAGCATCATTGGATACTAAAGGCAACATGTTAATGAACTCTTTTTGCCCTCCCAAGTCCCATATCGAAAATGTGATGGTTGTATTCCTGATATGTATTTTCTTGTCCATAAAATTCACTCCAAGTGTCTGAATGTAGTCTTCATCAAACGAACCCTCCACGTACTTCACCATAAGCGAAGTCTTTCCGATCTGTGAGTCTCCTATGAGCCCAATTTTGAGAGCAACCCTAAATGTGTTAGTATATTCGAGGTGTTGGATAATGATTAATTACGTACTGGTTGTTGTTCTGATCCTGTTGCTCCTCCATAGGTATGGTTCTTCTATAAATGCTTGTTGAAATGCTGCCGCTTCAGCTGGGTATAAGTCTCAATTGGTATGCGGTAATTAGGAAGGTATATGGTTGGTAGTTCCTTCTTATGATTCAAATCAAACAGCCAGCTGGTTACGGGAACAAAACGTAAACAAGTCAGATACAGGTTACTGGTAAACTGCAAAGTGTGTGTTACGTAATATTAGTCTTTTGATTGGTAATCGTGATTTATGTGTGCTTATATAAGCGAACACGCGTTTTGAAAATGGGGGGAGAAAAAAAGCTGAGTGAGGGCTTTAACCCCCTTATGACATTTTACACGTGCCAATTTTTGCGGCACGCATACAATTTTCTGTGTGTGTATAGTCCACGCAAAATTTTTCAAGGCATCCTAGCAGTCGATTTTTTTGACCAAAAGTTTTTGTAAACCAGTTTTTCAGCTCTTCCACGAAAATCCGATATCGAACATGGCTGTTGGAAAGAACAAGAGATTATCCAAGGGTAAGAAGGGTTTGAAGAAGAAGGTCGTCGACCCATTCAGCAGAAAGGAATGGTACGACATCAAGGCCCCAACCACCTTCGAGCACAGAGACGTCGGTAAGACCGTCATCAACAGATCCACTGGTTTGAAGAACGCCGCTGACGGTTTGAAGGGCCGTGTTGTTGAGGTTTCCCTTGCTGACTTGCAGGGTTCTGAGGACCACGCTCACAAGAAGATCAGATTGAGAGTCGACGAGGTCCAGGGTAAGAACTTGTTGACCAACTTCCACGGTTTGGACTTCACTTCTGACAAGATCAGATCTCTCGTCAGAAAGTGGCAGTCTTTGGTTGAGGCTAACGTCACTGTCAAGACCTCTGACGACTACGTCTTGAGAGTTTTCGCCATTGCCTTCACCAAGAGACAGGCTAACCAGGTCAAGAAGACTACCTACGCTCAATCTTCTAAGTTGAGAGAGGTCAGAAAGAAGATGATCGAGGTCATGCAGAGAGAGGTTTCTAACTGCTCCTTGGCTCAGTTGACCACCAAGTTGATCCCAGAGGTCATCAGCCGTGAGATCGAGAAGAACACTCAGTCCATCTTGCCTTTGCAGAACATCCACATCAGAAAGGTCAAGTTGTTGAAGCAGCCTAAGTTCGACTTGGGTGCTTTGTTGGCTGTGCACGGTGAGTCCGCTGTCAACGACAAGGGCAAGAAGGTTGGCTCTGCCGGCTTCAAGGACGTTGTTTTGGAGACCGTTTAAGTTTTCGGATGCATGTCTATAATATAACATAAGTAGAACTGAACATTACATGTAGTCAGGTATATTATCAATTGCAATGATCTATTGGTTAATTCTATTGATTATGTTCACTGTGTGGGTGATATCGATACTGCATGAAGCTGTTGTCCTTGATACGCACATTTACAGTTTAAGTTTCCTGTGCTCGTGATTACTATTTCATCGTGCTCAGCCGAGCAAACACAAAAATCTGCTTGGAATTTTGACACTTGTTTTACTATGCATATGGTCTTAGAGAGTTAAGAGACTGTATTCTCAGTTGATAGAACTTAATCACATCCAGTAATTGGGTAGATTTTCAAAATAAAATTTGTGCACATTCTGTGATCAAACTGGATTTTGCAGCAACTGTGATACGCACTGCAGCAACTGTGATAAGCACCTAACAAAAAAAACGTTATGTCATGACTAATGCAACGAGTAAAAGGATTTGAACGTTTATATTGGTTGCTTTCGACATTTTTACGGTATATGTTTTCGAAGCCATCCCCTAGTAGAACAGATCAATTCAATGTCTTACACATATTGTGGAAATTTTGCACTATTTAAGAAAAATTGATCAGGATAGCCGTGTCTGTACAATCATTCATTATCAGTAAATTTAGAGACATCTAGTTTCGATATTATAACTATGTCTTTCTGTTCTACCTTTGCTGTCGTATTTTCGTTATTACCAGATACAGTCTCTATGGGTCAGCGAAGGTATCAATTGGAATCCGAGGATCGTAAAGAATTTTCGATTGTAGTACAAAGCCTCTGAATAAGCAGGAACCATTTCTTAAGTTGTAATTAGTAACAGATGACCTACACCCCATGTATGGTACGGCTTTCGCTATCGAGCAATGCCCCAGGATTTGAGCCTAGTTTCCCGATTGCTCTCCAGTTGCTCATTTCAGCAACTATCAGTGTCCATTTGCAGGTTACGATACTGTTTTTAGCCGCAGCAACCTGTAAATTTCAGTGAGATGTTCGGCTTGAACGAAAAAGAACTAAAAAAACACTCAACCGTTATTTCGTGATAAACAACCCCTTGTGAGCTCGTCCTATTCAATTGATGACACAATGGTTGCGGTATGTATACTCAGTGTCCATTCACTCTCTGAGTTGTTAATGGGCCACCTATATACGCGGTCTATATGCATTATTAACACATTTTAGGATCAAAAAGAGGATACCTCAAAGAAAGAAATCAAGGGTGAAACAAACATCCACGATGTTCAAGATCACAATGCTGCTGTTCGCAGCAACTTGAACAACCTGAATGTCCCAATCGATGGAAGCGCCCATGAAACGAAAAAGAAGCCAGAGCTGGAAGAAACTCCAGGTCGCGTTCGTCGTCGTGATCGCGCACTCTTCAGCTGGACTCGAGTCGGATTCTGGAATGATGAGTCTAACGCAGATAAAACACAGATGTTGAAACTCACTAAGGTGATCCAGACCTATGTTCTTGAGCACTTTTACTCAGACTGGTACTGGAACTGCTCGTTGATTGTGGGCACGTGTTTCTTCTCGTGGCTTGTTGCAAGACTCAGATGGGGATTTTTGGGCTTGGGTTTCGTGCTCTTGTTTACAAACTCGGTATACAGAACTGAATTGCGTAGATTTAACCGCAATATTCGCGATGATATGTCTAGAGTTCAGGCTTCGAACAGACTCGAGAATGAATTGGAGACAATGGAATGGCTTAACTCTTTCATGGACAAGTTCTGGGTCATTTATATGCCAGCATTCTCTGAGATGGTCATGTTCCAAGCAAATGAGGTGTTGAAGGACCAAGCCCCAGGTTTCGGTATCGAGGCTCTCTCTTTGGATGAATTCACTCTCGGTAGTAAGGCCCCTCGTGTGAACTCGATCAAGAGTTACACTAGAAAGGGTCACGACCACATCGAGATGGACTGGAACTTTCTGTTTGCCCCCAATGATACTGATGACATGACCAAGAATGAGATCAAGAAGAAAATTAACCCAAAGGTTGCACTTGGTGTGACTATCGGTAAGGCATTCATCCTGAAGAGTTTGCCAATTCTTGTCGAGGATATGTCGTTCACCGGTCGGATGAACATCAAGTTAAAATTGACGCAAAACTTTCCTCATGTTAAGATGGTGTCTGTTCAATTTTTGGAAGCTCCTACTATTGACTACGCATTGAAGCCAGTGGGAGGAGACACTTTAGGTATCGATATCATGTCTTTTATTCCTGGTTTGAGTAAGTTCGTTAACAGTTTGATCCACTCTAACTTGCGTCCAATGATGTATGCACCAAACTCTTTGGACATTGACGTGGAGGCCATCATGGCAGCTCAGTCCAATGACCTGACTGGTGTCTTGGCTGTATCGATCAAGAGATGTTCTAATCTCAAGACAGGTAACCCAACTGCTCCAAACAGTATTAACCCTTATGTCCAACTCAAGATTGCCAACAATCCAGAGTTGACCGAGAGCACCAAGGTCAAGAAGTTAGTCAATGACCCCATTTTCCTTGAAACTAAGTATCTCTTGGTTAACCTGTTGGAGAACAATCACCTTCTGCTCAACGTCTTTCATCTTTTGAAGGACAAGGCGGAGGATCAGTTGATCGGTAATGTCGACTTCCCTCTCACTGACATGCTTCAAGAGAGCCATCAATCTGGCCTTGTGAAGAATATCACAGAAGGTGGTCGGGTTGTTGGTAATATTGAATTTGACCTTAGATGGTACCCTGAATTGCCACCTATTGAATTGGATGATGGTACCAAGGAACCCAACACCGATTCGGAGGTTGGTATTTTGAAGGTGAATCTCCACGAAGCCCGTGATTTGGACATCTCGCAGTCTCCTATTGGTTCTTTGAACCCATATGCAGAGATTTTCATCAATTACGAGTTGGTTAAATCCTGTCGTTGTTTGCGTCAGACTAATGAGCCACTGTGGGAGCAATCTTTGGAGACCTTGATTACTGAGAAATCGAACACCAGAGTGCAAGTATATGTTAAGGATGCTGTTGAGCAGAACATTGTTGGTAAATTGGATGTTAACTTACAAGACCTTGTGTTTGAGTCCAGCCGTGGCCAGCAATGGATTACACTGCAACCACTCGATAATGCCAAGCCTGGAACTCCTCCAGCTAGATTCCGTATCACTGCAGGTTGGAAGGCTTTGAGTATGCTGGAAGATTCTGGTGTGCAGAATTTTGCACCAGCTCCAATTGGTGGTTTGAAATTGCAGATCAGAGGTGCTAAAGGTCTCAAGAACTTGGAAGCTGTTGGTAAGGTGGATCCTTACGTGCGTGTTATTGTCAATGGTAAAGTCCAAGGCAAAACTCCTACGATTGCAAACTCCTTAAATCCGAACTGGGACAGAAACTTCTACCTCCCAGTCACCAATGAGCACCAGCACTATTTGCTCGAAATCATGGATGAGGAGGAGGAGACCAATGACAGGTCTTTGGGTACTGCAGCAGTTGCCATTCATGATTTCTTGAAGAAGGACCTGAACGGATACTACCAGGCATACGATGGTCTGGAGGAGATTATTGAGCAGCCAATCATTCTCGACACGAAGGAGCATGGTACAATGACATATTCCGTTGTGTTCATCCCTGCTGTTCCTGTCTTCACCAACAATCAGTTACTCTATAGAGACCAATACGAGCAGTCCTTGAGGGAGGCTGAGCAGAAGGAGGCCGAGAAGAAGGCCGAGGAAGAGAAATTGTACAATGAGAACCCTAATGAATATGAATGGGTTGTTACTGACAAGGATGAGCTTCCTGTTCCTCCAAAGCGTGAGATCGCTTTATCCAAGTTGGCTCAATTTAAAGCCGGTATTATGACTGTTTCTATTCATCTGGGACATTTCGATAAGAGCGATGTGTATGTGCATACCTTGTTTGATGACAGTGCGTACCCTTGTGGAATTTCCCAAAAAAGTGAAGGTAAGATTCTTAACACTGTTAGCCATGGTGAGGGATTTGTCCGTGACCTTGAACACTCACTCTTGGTATTGAGAATCCTGGATCTGATGGAGGTTGTACGTGAGAAACAGATCCTGGCAGAAAAGACGTTTAACACTGCTGATATTTTGCAGAAAGCCAAGAACTCCCCAATTACCCTCAAAATTGATAACAAAAACTGGGTCAAAGTTCAGGTTGACTTTGCTCCTATTGATGTGGTCTTAGCTCCTGCAGACACTGTTTTGGATGTTGGTTTAGTGAGATTAGATATCTTGAGCGCAGAGAACTTACGTTCTGTTGACTCTAACGGTAAGTCTGATCCACTTTTGTGCGTTAAGCTCGATGGAGTTGAGGTTTACAAGACTGATAAGAAGCGCAGAACTTTGGACCCAGTCTGGAATGAAGAGGTTGAGTTCCCTATGACTTCGAGATCGACCGATGTACTCTTGGTGGAAGTTTACGATTGGGACTTGACGCACGATGACGAGTTACTCGGAAGAGCACGTTTGGATTTGACAGGCGTGAACGCGTACGACTCGACTCCATTTGCGGTGGAATTAGATACGCAAGGTACTGTCAAATTGCGTGCTACTTTCAAACCTCAATTCATCAGACCGAAGTTGGGCGCATCAGGATTGAACATCGATTTGGGTGCCGTCAGTGGTGTGCCTTTGAAGGCAGTTTCTGGTGTTGGCAATGTTGCTGGTATGGTCGGTGGTTCTGCAAGTGATACCGTTACAAAGGGTACAGGCTTCTTCAAGGGATTGACCAAGAAGAGTAAGACGCAGAAGAAGAATAAAGCTCAGCAACAAGAGCAGTTAGGTGGCCTTCAACCAGGTGAGTTTAATGACGATGCTTCAACTGCTCCAACTGAATCAGATGACTTCGATGGTGGTGAATCGCTTGGTCCTCAAAGCTCAAACTTCGATGCCACGTCTTCTGGTACTAGCACCAGACATGGGAAGTTGGGTAGACACCACAACGGTGGACCAGTTGTAGGTGTCCCTAACATTAATATCGATGAGTTGCCACCACCACAGCGTCCAATGGCGTCGGGTCTGGTTCACATGGGACACCAGGGTCAGTTAAACGGTAATCAAGTCTTTATGGGTCACGCCCGTTCAGCACTGGGCATGACTGATGTACTGAGCTTTGCTCCACTGACACATGGATCTGATGCTGTGGCTGGCAGAGTCACCATTGTTTCTGCTGATAACTTTTCCGACTCAAACGCTTTAGGTGTTAAAGTCGTGTTGAAGACTAGCTCAAAGGAAAAAGACATATTTAAGACGAGACCCACTAAGTCTGATAAGGAATCGTCAATGTACAGATGGAACGAGTCGGTTCCTTTCAGGTCTGCGGTGACAGGAGAATTACGTTTCTATATCAGAGAGCACCACACGTTTGGTAAGGATGTTGAAATTGCACAGGCTGTTGTTCCTTTGTCAGAGGTTGCACACAAGCATGACAACATCACTTTGAACGCTGGAAATGGAAACTTGGTTGTCAATGTGAGATACTTGCCTTGAGTACAACACAGTCACCTTAGAAAATTTAGCTATGTTTGTTCTTAATGTACAATAATTGTTTACAATTGTAGAAGCCATAGATAAGATTGAATACAGGTTCCTACGAAGTTCAACCCTCGAACCTCATTTCTGGGCGTTCAAATAAGTTGGTATAGTGTTCGTGGAGCCGGCTGCTACCCTGGCAATCATGGGGCTTTTGGCTGCAAAACGATTATAAAACACGTGACTGTGACTGTTTTTCTATCATTTTGACGTCGCACGACCGCAACATCATCTACGTAATCCTTTTATGCAGTGCAAAATGTCGCGATAATGTGCACACTTTTTGTGTTTTGTGCACGTGTCGAGAGATAGTTCTGCTTTTTATGAAGGGAGGGTGTGCATATAGAGAGGTGACTGTGAAAAATGTCGCACGTAGATTTCGTAAGAGCGAAAAAAAAAAAAACCTGTGTCCCGTCCACGAGGAACAAAAAAAATTATAGAAAAGACTTTTTCACCTTTCTATATCACCAATTCATCAGATCAATAATGACCCAAATTGTATGTTGAGATAGCCCAAACATGTGGTAGTGTGGCATCATAGGGAGCATCTGGGTGCATCGCGTTATCCAAATCGACAACTAGTTACTTAAACGATGTTGCCCGGAAGTTGTCCTGACCGACAAGAAAAATTTTCAAGCATGGAAGGTCAACTGCCACCACCATATCATAACGAAATAGAATACTAACAGTTTAGCCTCAAAAGTGGTACAAGTCTGAGGACGCTCCAGTCCCAAAGCAGAACAGACACGTTGCTCGTCCACAGAAATTGCGTGCCTCCTTGGTCCCAGGTACCGTTTTGATTTTGTTGGCCGGTAGATTCAGAGGTAAGAGAGTCGTCTACTTGAAGTCTCTCGAGGACGGTACCTTGTTGGTTTCTGGTCCATTCAAGGTTAACGGTGTTCCATTGAGAAGAGTCAACTCTCGTTATGTCATTGCCACCTCCACCAAGATTTCCGTCTCTGGTGTCGACACCTCCAAGTACAACGTCGCATACTTCGCTAGAGAGAAGCCAACCAGAGAACAGAAGTCTGAGGCTGCTTTCTTTGAGGAGACCACCAGCCCAAGAGAGGTCAAGGCTGAGAGAGTTGCTGACCAGAAGGAGGTCGACGCTTCTTTGTTGGCTGAGATCAAGAAGACCCCATTGTTGAAGCAGTACTTGGCTGCCTCTTTCAGCTTGAAGAACGGCGACAAGCCACACTTGTTGAAGTTTTAATGTATTAGAAATCGGTATATGAATATGATTTTTAATTTGTAACATGGAAATCAGCGTAAAATAGTATAGATAATAGTAATACAAACAATGGTTAGTGAAGATGTTCACACTGAGTACCTCTGTGTCGTTTTTCCGCTTTTGGGGTATAGTTTAATCTATGTACCCGTGGGCAGTTGACACACCTTTTTTCAGCTCATCTCATCCCCAGCAAAAAAAAATCAGTACGCAACTACTTCTTTACCAAGAATGTCCGGTTTACTTCCTATTTCCACCTACAACTTGGCTCTTCAGCCATTCAGCCCTGTTCCAGCTGTTGAGGATGACTACCCAGTGACCATCAGACTCACTTTGGCTGCTGTTGACCCAGAGGCCGTCGATGACAAGGAAGAGCCATCGACCTTGAGAATGTTGAAGAGAACTCCATTCATTGATGACTCCGACGAGGAGGACTACGCTGAGGGTGACTCCGAGGAGGATGAGGAGGACGACGAAGAGGATGACTTGGATGATGAGCCAGAGGCCAAGAAGTCCAAGAAGTCCAAGAAGGACGAGGAAGAAGATGAGGAAGATGAAGAGGAAGATGACGAGGATGAGGACCTCGATGACGAAGATGAGGATGAGGACCTTGAGGATGAGGGTGTTGAGGAGTTTGTTATCTGTACTTTGGGTCCTAAGGTTCAGTACCAGCAGACCATCGAGTTGACCATCACTCCAGATGAGGAGGTCTACTTTGTCGTTACTGGTTCTTACCCAATCCACTTGACCGGTAACTACGTTGAGCACCCTGCTGATGACGATGACTCTGAGGATGAGGAATACGACTCCGACGAGTACGACTTGTCTCCAGATGAGGATGAGGTCTATGGCACTGAGGGCGATGTGTACGACTTGGAAGACCTCGAGGATGAATCCGATGTTGAGAACAAGATCGAGGAATTGGTTGAGGAGGAAGCTCAGGAGAAGAACAACAAGAGATCTGCTTCCGACGACCAGAAGCCAGCTAAGAAGGCTAAGAAGGACAAGAAGTCTGTTCAGTTCAGCAAGGAATTGGAGCAGGGTCCAACTGGTTCCACCTACAAGTCCGAGGAGGAGAAGAAGGACACTAAGAAGGAGAAGAAGGAGAAGAAGGAAAACAAGAAGGAGGCTAAGGAGGCCAATGACACCAAGGAGGACGCTAAGGAGTCTAAGGGTAAGAAGTTCCCAACCAACACTTTGCTCGGTGGTGTTGTTACCGAGGACAGAAAGATCGGAAAGGGCCCAACTGCTAAGTCCGGTAACAAGGTTGGTATCAGATACATCGGTAAGTTGAAGAACGGTAAGGTCTTTGACAAGAACACCTCTGGTAAGCCATTCAACTTTGCTTTGGGTAAGGGTGAGTGCATCAAGGGCTTCGACTTGGGTGTTGCCGGTATGGCCGTTGGCGGTGAAAGAAGAGTCATCATCCCACCAAAGATGGGTTACGGTTCGCAGGCGTTGCCGGGTATTCCAGCCAACTCCGAGTTGACCTTCGACATCAAGTTGGTTAACATTAAGTAAACAGGTTTGAGAGAATTTTGGGGAGAATAAGGAGAATAAAAAGTATTAAGATACATGTAGATAAAAGAAGATACATGTAGATAATAACTGATGATTCAGTTTATCATCTATGTTCATGCTGTATATGCTCTTACGTAAGCTTCGATATACATGATTTAAGTTTTAGCAAGACTTTGTAGAAATTTCAGGAAAAATAGCGAATATTGTTGGGACTGAATGTGGAGTAAGAAGGAATCGAATACTTTTCTTTTTAAAAGGTCAAGATGTTTTCAACTCCGTTCAATTTCTTTGAGCTTCTTTGAATTCTTCGGAAGTTTCTGAGTTCTTTCGATGTTTCTGAGTTCTTCCAAAGTTTCTGAGTTCTTTCGATGTCTCTGAGTTCTTTCGATTTCTTTTCACGTATTGAATTCCACCTCGATCTCATTAGATCTTTCTTTGCGCCAATTATTGTTTACAGTTAGAGGCAATTCTATTGGATAGTTAGGAGATAGAAACAACTTCATTGGCATGATCATTAAGTAACATTCTAGAAATGTTCTGTTTATGAACAGTAGCCATTTGTGCTTTTCTATGCGTTGGCAAATTACAGCCTTGTATTACGCCTTACAAATCTTCGTTGCATGATGCCAAATCGTAAAATCCAGTGATGACGCGTTTCAGAATTACTCAGCCGTAGAACGAGCAAGCGAGATGCATTGAATCAGAGCGGTGACCTCATTGATTCAAATATCGTAAAGATTCAAGTCACTACTGTAGTGTGGAGAAGAATTAACCCGCAAAATATACTAAATACACGTCTCGTCGTATAATCCCACAAGCGGAACGAGGTAATTGGGCCATAACAAAATTTTTTTATGCAAGATTTTTACAGCCAAAACTTTACTTCGAGCAGAGTCGAATAACCGCACATAGGAAAAGAGCAGTGTGGATTTGCCCTTCCAATCAAAAAGACCGCCCTATTTTCCCACGCGAGTCACTCCTTCACTGCATCGCTCGTCTTAGCTTTCAGTCATGATTGCGTTCCTCAAAAAAGCGACTAGCGCCGTCGCGAGCACCTCCGCGCAACATCCCCTCCACTTCATCTTGATTACTGCATTACTCGCCTCGATATGCTACTTGAGTGAGGTGGACGAATATATTCCAGAAAGCTTTAAGAATTCCCAGAATGGCCTCCATTACTACCACGCGCCAGGCAAGTCTGATTGGGTTCAGACATACGACACTACTGCTTACCCTGAAGCAAACTTTGTGAATGTCGTTCTATTACGTTTCAGAAGACTGCACAACAGCGTGATACCTGATATTGAAGGTACTTACGAAGGCTTGTCGCCAAACCAACGTGTGTTGATCTCGACACCATCGGAATTGGACTCAAAGTTGCAGTCCATCTCTCTGGTATCCAGCGCATCCACTACTTGGAAGGCTAGAAACAACAACAGAATGTCCAGATACATCGAATATGCCCGTCAGACTGTACAGAAGCTTCAACGCTTGATCAAAGGTGCTGAGAGCTTCGACATTATTCTCATCACCAGTGCATACATCGCCATGTGGTACACTTTGATTAAGGTCTTCATCGATATGAGAGCTCTCGGTTCAAAGTTCTGGTTGGGCTTCTGCACCTTGATTTCGTCCAGTTTCGCTTTCCTCTTTGCTTTGACAGTGACGTCTAAGTTTTTAGACCGTAAGGTCCCCTTATTGTCACTTTCCGAGGGAATTCCATTTTTAGTGGCCATCATCGGCTTCAAGCACAAGGTGTCCATTGCCAGCTATGTGATGCTGTTGTCATTCCCATCTTCGTCATCAGTGCAACCAAGAGATGTCAAGGATATTGTTGCCGAAGCAATCTCTGAACACACTGTCAGTTTGTTGAGAGACCACTGCGTTGTTGTTGGTGCACTTGTGTCTATCAGTATCTATGCAGCGCACTTGGTGGGTTTGGCCAACTTCTGTATCTTGTCCGCATTGATCTTGACTTTCGACTTACTTATGGTCTACACTTTCTACTCAGCCGTCTTGGCCTTGAAGGTGGAGGTTAACAGAGCACGTCGCACAGAGGATTTGAAGAAGGTATTGGAAGAGGATGGAATCTCGTCCTTGGTTGCTGCTGATGTTGCTCAACACTCTTCTGTTGGAAAGTCCGCAAAAAAGATTCACAATGGCCCTGACAGTACCTCTTTTGCCCCCTTCAAGGTTATTCTCCTTGCAGTATTCTTTGGATTCCATGCACTTTGGCTTGGCTCTTCGTGGTTATATAGTACCGCCGATGCTCTGGATGCAGCGTCAATTTTTTCTGCCGTGCCAGCCAATCTTTCCCAAGTTGCAGCTAAACACATTAAGGTAGGCCCCAATGGTACTATTGTGACAATTTTACCTACTGTTGTCTACATGCCTCAAGGTATTTTGGTGCAATTGGAGGATTCTATTTTGTTTATCTTGGAACAGATCAGTCATGCCATCAAGGATAACTTTATTTCCAAATTTTTGTTATTTGGCTTTGCCGTCTCCATCACGACCAATGCTTACTTCTTGAACTCCTCCAGACGCCAAGCTTCCGCTACTAATATCTTGATCAAAGAAAAGATTGCTGGAGCTAAGGCAAGCAAGACTTCCACCTCCAGACGCGCATCTGTCAACCCTACTGGCGACCTGGCTACCAAGAAGGATGAGCTGACCTCGAGCTCTGAAGATGACTCTTCGTCTTTTGAATTAGAGATCAAGGCAAGCAACAAACAGTTACCTATCGAAGAATGTGTGAAGATTTTCAAGGAGGGTAGCGTCAAGACTTTGACTGATGACGAGATCGCCTCTCTTGTGTCTTCAGGAAACTTACCATTATACGCTTTGGAAAAGCAGTTGTCTGACAACACAAGAGCAGTTGCTGTTCGTCGTAAGGCCATCGCGAAGATGGCCAATGCCCCTGTATTGGAGACATCCCGCTTGCCATTTAAGCATTACGACTACGACAGAGTTTTCGGTGCATGCTGTGAAAACGTTATTGGATACATGCCATTGCCAGTTGGTGTTGCAGGTCCATTGATTATCGACAACAAGCCATACCACATTCCTATGGCAACTACTGAGGGTTGTCTTGTGGCGTCCACCATGAGAGGATGTAAGGCTATCAATGCAGGTGGTGGTGTTGAGACCGTTTTGACACAGGATGGTATGACCAGAGGTCCATGTGTTTCCTTCCCAACTTTGAAGCGTGCTGGTGCTGCCAAGATCTGGCTTGACTCAGAGGATGGTCAAAAGACTATCAAAAAGGCCTTCAACAGCACTTCTAGATTTGCGCGTTTGCAGCACATTCAGACAGCATTGGCAGGTACTTTGTTATTCATTCGTTTCAGAACTACCACTGGTGATGCCATGGGTATGAACATGATTTCAAAAGGTGTCGAATACTCGCTCAAGTACATGATTGAGGAGGCCGGATGGTCCGACATGAATGTGATCTCTGTTTCAGGTAACTACTGTACTGATAAGAAGCCAGCCGCCATCAACTGGATCGAGGGTAGAGGTAAGTCGATTGTTGCTGAGGCACGTATTCCTGCCGATGTTGTGAGAAAGGTTCTTAAGTCGGATGTTGATGCTTTGGTGGAATTGAACGTTTCGAAGAACTTGGTGGGATCTGCCATGGCGGGATCTGTTGGTGGGTTTAATGCTCATGCAGCGAACTTGGTTACGGCTGTTTTCCTTGCTTGTGGACAGGACCCTGCGCAAAATGTGGAGTCTTCGAACTGTATTACCTTGATGAACAAACTCCCCGATGGTGGATTGTCGATCAGTGTATCGATGCCTTCGATCGAGGTGGGCACAATTGGTGGTGGTACTGTTTTGGAACCTCAATCCGCTATGTTGGAATTATTGGGTGTTAGGGGCCCACACCCTACCCTGCCTGGTGAGAATGCGAGACAGTTGGCTCGTGTTGTTGCATCTGCTGTGTTAGCTGCTGAGCTTTCGCTTTGTTCTGCGTTGGCTGCTGGCCACTTAGTTCAGGCACACATGGCACATAACCGTAATGCTCCTGCTAAGGGTGCTGCCCCTGTTACCAATGGTAGTGCAAATGGCAATGCTAATGGAAGTGTGAATTCCCCAAAGGACTTGGCGCGTCTTAAGGAGGGTGCAGTGAATTGCATCAAGTCCTAGAATAAAAAAGCAAATTGTATAGTTTCTCTCTCTTGCATTAATAGATAAAAGGTCACAGAGGGCAAAATAATACTAGCTGTAGAGTTCACTGATTACTAGACTGAAGACATATTTTAATTTGGAAGCTTTCCATTGCCATGTCAATTATTTATTGGTAAATGTCACATTATAAAAGATCACGTTTTCTTGCAAAGTTCCCCAGATCAAAATTCGAAGGAAGCCCGCTCCGAAAAAGTATATCACCAAAATGCTGAAGCAAGAGGTTGGGTTACCAATCCCTAATATTCCACATGCTGTTTCAGTTACACTTCCTACATGGGCAGCTACTGTTGCATACGAAGAAGGTGAAGAATGGGTAGTTCAGAAAATCACATCTGGGTACCCACGCTTCTTTATCCATTCTGTGATCCAAGAGCTTGCGAAGAAAATCGAGAATAAGTACGGCCGCGAGGGCGAGTCCGCAATGTTGTTTCCATCGAGAAAGGCAGGTAATAGATGCAGAGAATTTATCAGTTCTGCCAGTGGTATTTCTGTTCGTTCTATTAGACTCCTCCAATTGAGTACCAGACCACCTGAGAACGATGAAGAGATCTCCAGTACGATTGAGTCGACTGTTTGTGCAGTTTTCTTTCCGTCTGAAGTATTTCCATCAGCAAAGTGTTACTGGCAACACAGTGGTGAGGGTATAAGTTCCAGAATGGGTGAGTATGTATTGAGGGAACTTTTCGGTGCGAATAGTGAAGTAGTGGAGGACCCTGATTTAGAGTACAACAAATTTGTTGAGCAGAAGTTTGGCAGAGTTTTGGACTTGAAGTTTGCACATCAAGCCAAGAATGCATTGAGAAGACGTATTTGTGGTAAGGTGGATAAATCACATAACCAGCAGGAAGAAATGGAGAAGCTGAGACGTGGAAAGAATTTGAGTGAGACGGATGTCTACTTCTATTCTTCTGGTATGGCTGCAATTTTCCATGCGCACAATGCCTTGTTGAAGACTCGAGAGCCCAAGAAGTGCGTGTGTTTTGGATTTCCATACGTTGACACTCGCAATATCCTCACCAAGTTTGGTCCAGGTATGCTCTTTTATGGAATGGGTGATGATAATGCTATAGATGAGTTGGAGAAGGGGTTGGAGTCAGGAGAAGTTGATGTGATGGCACTCTTCTGTGAATGCCCGCTGAACCCGTTGTTGAAAACACCAAACCTCGCTCGTCTCAGACAGCTTGCTGATAAGTATGGGTTTGCAATCGTTGTAGACGAGACTGTTGGCAATTTCTTGAACATCCATGTGATGCCATACGCAGATATTGTTTGCTCACTGTTGACAAAGGTGTTTAGTGGAGATTCCAACGTGATGGCAGGCTCCCTCATATTGAATCCGCTGTCGGCACATTACGAGACGTTGAAGAAGTTTTTCGATGAAGACTACGAAGACAACTTCTGGGCTGAGGATGCATTATACTTGGAGCGTAATTCACGCGATTTTGTGGAGAGAAGTGGCAAGATCGATGCAACCTCTTTACTTGTGGTTGATCTCTTAGAAAAGAGCCCGTTAGTTTCACAAGTGTATTATCCGAAGGGTAGTGAAACTCAAAAGTACTACGACGCTGTGAAAACACCAAATGGAGGTTACGGTGGCCTTATATCATGTGTGTTCCACGAGCCGAAGCACGCTGTCGCTTTCTTCGATGCAATGGACTTGTACAAGGGTCCCTCATTGGGAACAAATTTCACTTTGGCATGTCCATACTCGATCTTAGCACACTACAGTGAATTGGACGAGATTGCCAAATATGGAGTAGACCGCAACTTGGTGAGAATCAGTGTTGGTTTGGAAGAACCCAAGGAGTTGTTGGCTGTTCTCCAGAGAAGTTTGGATCTTGCCGCTGAGAAATAGATCTAATAAAATATGTAATATGATCAGAGTGTAGATACACGAGAGCCAGTGAAAGGATATCTAAAACAACCCAAATACTAACTCATAGTATTGAATTTTCTTGTATTTTTAATGCTCTTCATGCTATGCTTCATCGGCTTCCGGGCCATTTAACATGCTCACACTCTGCTGGAGGATCCCCTTGCAAAGGTTCATGATGCACATTTCCTACGTACCAATACTTACTGTTTCTCAAATAGAACAGTTTCCAGCGATCAAGATCAAGCTTGACCTCTTCTTCATCCAAGCCACGTAAATCGTGAGTGTACTCAGCATCATTTCCAAGACACCCAGTAACATAGACTCTTGCACAGTCACGTCCACTTAATTTGTGATAGCTACCTCGGGGTCCGTATACTTTGCGCGACCTACTCACGTCAAAAACACTCCCATTGATGGCTATATAAATGGGGAGGTCAGGATCGGTACCGTTGTATAAAGCGAGCTCTTGGTCTGTGAACTCATGATGTGACTGGAGTATATGGAATTTGTAAAAGTTGGGATCAATGTACTTTCCGTTATAGCCCCATGTAGACGAGCCAGTGAACCACCACGAGAAGATGGCATTAAAGAAGAGAATACCACCAAGGACTCGTATGACGTCAAGGATACTAAACCGTTCCATGGGGAAATAAAATGATCAAAAAAAAGACCGCAAATAGCACTTAATATTTCAACCGTTCAACATTTTCTTCATGTTCGAAACTGAGTTTCATCAATGATAGTATAAACTGTTATATATTGTTCACTGAGTTTCTCAACGATGTTACAAATAGCTTTATATTAATTACCTAAATATCTTCCCAAATAATAATACAACCAACATTAGAGGTTGGCTCTTTCCGAATTGACGTTCTAAAACATCCAGAACGATGTACATTAACTTTCCAGGCCACTGTATTTTTCTATTGTTAGGCTCTTGGAGTTCTGTACATCCTTTGACTTAACCTTTCTCATCACATGAGTAACAAAGAAACTTCTAAAACATTGCTTTGCGTCCTCTTTCTCACCTTTCTTCTCTAATTCATGAAGAACACCTCCTCATTCATCAGGCCAGCACCATAATTGTTGCTGGCAAAGTCGATTCGATCCTGGTCAGTGCTGATAAGATCCGACCAGAACTCATCATTGATAGCATAAAACAGATTTTCCAAGTCTGCTCTTGTAGTTCCATTCGCATCATACTCTTCTGCCAGATGAAATTGTCCCATATTGTTTGGATACATCGGATAGTGGTGCTGTGGTGGTAGTTCTCCACTGGGGATAGTTGGTAGATGTGGACGTGATGTCGAACTTTCGTGTGGATCAACCACAGGGGCTTTAGGGTTAACATCAGGCTTCTCGCCTTGTGGAGACGTAGATGATGATGAATACTGAATACCATGTTTAGATGCGGTACTCGGCGATTTGCTGTCTTTGTTTGCGTCGTTTTCACTGAATGTCGTGGCTGCAAACGAAAGAATCTCTAGCAGCATCGAGTTCTCCATGTTGTCGTTAGCAAAAGATTTGCTATTATATGGACGTGGCGCAAAGAGATGGGCATACCGTCCCAAATCCGCCCGTTTCCAGACCTCTGTACTGTCTTCATTCCTCGCTTTTTTGATTAGCATCAGGATCTTCGTGGCGTATGTTTGTATGAACAATTGAAGCACAAACCGGGTCTTCATGAGACTATGGTTTGCAGAAAACAAGGCCAGCGCCCGATCCACTAACAGCGAAGTCTTTTGTATAGACAAAAGTGCGGCCTTTGGCACCAAGTCCTTCTCAACGTGAGAAGGAAACGAGAGAATAGTATATCTCAACCTGAGAAGCATACCGGCTGTGTATGAGGCTCGTGAAACCAAAAACATCGGTACCTTGGCGACCTCATGAGGAGACAATTTATTCAATTCATCGAGGGCTTGCATACACGACCTTGTACATTCCGACACCAACGGAATAGACGTGTCTGCCAATGTGCGCAGGTCATCATTACGGCCATCCAGGAAAACACTCTGGAGATAGGGCTCATGAAGATAGGCCTGCACAGAATAGAAAAAGGCCAACTGACTATGGTCATCCGGGCGGATGTTCTGCTTCAACTTGTTGAGCAGTTTTTGAAATTCGCCAACAACGAAGCGCGATGTGGACGGACGACGGTCTGCAGAATCGGAACCATGTACAATGTGGTGAATGCGCTCTAATAAACAGCTGAGACGCGAGTAGCGCGCAATATCGAGGTAACGTTGAACACCCAGATTCTCTAACTGAACACAGCATTCCTCCACATATGTCGTCCACTTGACATAGATTGTACGGCGCAAAATAAGGCATGTGCTCACTGTAGTGAAGTAGATGATCAAAATCAAACTACTGAACTCAAGGGTTGGCTCTTCACGCTGTTCCTGGTGCGTTATCATGCATGGCAAATTGGTCATCACATCCATAGAAGTCCCTTCCTGAGATGTAGAGTTGTTTGCAGGTGTCTGTGATCCCGAAGTCGAAGGTGGGTTGGGGTATGAAGGATATGAGGGTTTAAAGGGGTACTTGGACTGAGTGAACCCATTAGAATGTTGATATCCATTTGGTAGGCCATTTTCATTAGGAACGGTATGTACGTTGGGAACCGCATGATGATTAGGAATGCCATGCCCATTGGGAATGACATGCTCATTGGGAACGGCATGTTCATTGGGAACGGTATGCTCAGTACGGAATGCATGACCATTGGGAAGCACATGCTCACTGTGGTATGTATGACCATTTGGGTATCCATTGGGATAGAGCTGCTCTTTGGGGTTGGGTGGGTTTAAAGGATTAGAATGTCCATTAGACAGGTTGTGAGAGTTTGCAGGTGTGCCCTTGAAAGTGGATGTATTTGGAGAATTAAAGGTGGTAGGGTATGTGTATGGGGCATTAGACTTAGAGTTATCCGGTTTGTTTGTAGTAGTTTCTGTCGTCGCGGCGCTTGTCTCATCTTTCTTTTCCATTTTGCGATCGTTTTCTGCGGGCTTTCGTGAATCGCCCCACCTTGACAAGGTGACCGATATACCCTGCAGGTCAGACTTGATTTGGAAGGTTGGTCTAGAGACCATGCCCAAATCATGCAACATGGTCACACTTATGGTATTGAGCATATGGTAACGCCTATGGCGGAACAATTCTGGGGTATTGTACCAGAGACAAAGCAAAATCAAGCTCTTAATGAGCTCAACGCTCTTTGTACCAAGTCCCATAATTTCGAAAGCGAGTGCCTGGATCGCAAAATTGTCTATCATAACCGAAAGGTCTTTACCGGGTTCGTCATTCATCACAGCGTTTGTTACCGACATGATAGCGTTAAGTAAATGTGGTTGTTCACGCCGTAAATCATCGACAGTGACATCATCAGGTACCTCTACCAAAGGATGACTTGTATAGATGGATGTCCGGTACTTGTGTAAACGTTCCTCGGCTTGCTCGACCGTGAGGATACCCCTGGAGATTATATCGACATCCATACCACTGTTTCTAAGTAAAGTCATGCGCTTATCTGCCACGGCCTTGAGGGTATTGGTGAGTTCTCCTAAGCGCAAACGCATACCGGTTATTGTCTCTAACTCATTAGCCAAATCGTTCTGCAGTACAAACTGTGGTGACCCCAATGAGTTTTGAGGTATAGTTGAAGGATGCAACTGCTCGCGCTGCCTGAGCACGGTCTCCTCAAGTTCTCGAATGCGATTTTTGAGCGCAGCAATCTCAGAGTCGTTGGTTTCGGGTGATTGTGACTGTGTCATATTCAAGTCAGGAAACCCGCCCGACCTTATAGCCGACGGCTGATCTGGTACCGATCCTTCAAATACGGAGCTATTAGAACTCTGAGGACCTGCACGGGAGTCAGGGGAGTCCTTGGAAGCTGAACCGAGCGGGATTTGAAGAGACTGTTCGCGTTCACGTAAGATCTCGGCCTTTTTGCGTCGTTTGCGGGTATGGTTGATGTCTATTTCACAGGGGCGTTTTGCATTTAAACAGCGTACGCACGGTTGAGAAGGGTCATCTGGGTTGGATGGGGTACACTTCACTTTGAGCGAGTGGCAACTTTTGCATGCTACCGAGCGCCGCGTGGCCCGTGGCTTGGAATCCTTGTCTTCGCTCATGAGGAAATGTAAATGACAGAAAATCGGGCCGGAAAAGAGGCTAGAAAGAATGATGTCTGAAAGACAAGAAAGAGAGACAGAAAGAAAGAAAAAACGATTGAGGGAAAGAAAGACGATCAAGTGAGGAAAGTTGATGGAACGAAAGCTGATGAAGGTCGAAGGAAAGTTGACGGAAAGTTGAAGGCAAGTTAAAGGCAAGGTTAAGGCAACTTGAAGGCAAGTTGATGGCAGAAGGTGAAGAAAAGCTGAAGGAAGGTGTATTATTAATCAAATAGTCTTGGTCAGATGATGTAGTTTACACGAATGTTGATCAAGATAAATGAATTTGAAGTGAAATTAAAGGAAAGATTGATGAAATCGGTATATTGAGATACTTTATTCTGTCTCTCACTCTCTTTGTTCTCCATTTTCCTTACTTTGTGTACTCACGTGACCGCAAAGAACACGATTCCACATCTTAACCATGAGCTTCTCTTTTAGCCCTAGTAACATCTCACGGGGCAATCATTGGAAAGCAAAATCCAGCAAGCCCACCCTCCCACTCTACTACAAAGACAAACCCACGAGCAAAACCAACAAAACACTCATGTTAATCAAGGGCTTTGTGGGCGCGATCGTGCTCTACGCGATCTACCATTGGGCACTGTCAGGCGTATCAATCAATTTTGGCAGTAAGTCTCCCAATTGGCAAACTGCCCAAAAGGAGGTCCGCGATGTCTTCTTGGAGTCATGGCACCACTATGAAAAGTACGGTTGGGGTAAGGATGTGTTCCATCCCATCAGTGAGCGTGGAGAAAATATGGGCCCTAAGCCATTGGGATGGATGATCGTTGACTCATTAGACACATTAGCCCTCATGGGTGCAGAAGACGAGTTAAAACGTGCTCGTGCTTGGGTCAAGGATGATTTGGACTACCGTTTTGACTATAATGTCAATGTCTTCGAGACTACAATCCGTATGCTCGGTGGTCTCCTTTCTGCATTCCACTTAACTAATGACGATGTCTACTTGGACAAGGCAGTGGACTTGGCCAATGCACTCAATGGAGGTTTCAAGAGCCCCACGGGTGTACCTTACTCACTGGTCAACTTATTAACAGGTGAGGGTATCAAGAACCACGTCGACAATGGCGCGTCGCTGACTGCTGAGGTGGCCACACTTCAATTGGAGTTCAAGTACCTTGCCAAGCTCACAGGTGAAGCCATGTATTGGGAGTTGGCCGAGAAGGTCATGGAGGTCTTAGACACGAACAACAACCCAGTCGACGGATTGGTGCCCATCTACGTCAACCCAGACACGGGTAAGTACCAGGGTTCATTGATTCGTATGGGTCTGCGTGGTGATTCTTACTATGAGTACTTGTTGAAGCAGTTCTTGCAGACAAACCGCGAAGAGAAGGTATACGAAGATATGTACCGTGAGTCTGTTGCGGGTGTCAAGAAGCACATGGTGGGTCACTCGAAGCCTAATGACCTCACATTCATCGGTGAATTGGACCGTGGTGTGGGTGGCGCATTGAGTCGCAAGATGGACCACCTTGTGTGTTTCTACGGTGGTTTATTGGCATTGGGAGCGACTAACGGTGTACCTGTGAGTGAGGCACGTAAGCTGACGGAATGGACGGCTGAGAACGAAGAGGACTTTAAATTGGGTGAAGAGTTGACACGTACGTGCTACCACATGTATGCGGATGTGCAGACTGGATTGTCGCCGGAGATTGTGGTGTTCAATACGGCGGCAGATCTGGGTAGCGATTTCCACATCAAGCCTTTGGATAGACACAACTTGCAGCGTCCTGAGACCGTTGAGTCTTTGTTCTATTTGTACCGCCTCACGGGTGATGAGAAGTACAGACGTTGGGGTTATGAGATCTTCCAGTCATTTGTCAAGTACAGTGCTGTGAAGAACAAGGAGGGTGAGACTGCGTACACTTCTTTGGATGACGTAACCCAGATACCTCCACGGAAGCGTGATAACACGGAGCTGTTCTGGTTTGCTGAAACATTGAAGTACTTGTGGCTTTTGTTCGACGACACCAACCAGGTACCTTTGGACCAGTATGTGTTCAACACTGAAGCACACCCATTCCCAAGATTTGGATTGACGGAGATATTGAAGACGGGCTGGAAGCGTGGAAACAAGGGTAAGAACGATGCTGGTAAGGCCAAGATAGAGGCACCTGTAGGCAAGCCAGACAAGATCCCAGAGGCACAGCCGGTCGACAAGCCTTTGAATGAGGAGATGCAGGAGGAGGTTCGTAAGAACCCAGCATTGGCCAAGGATGACAAGAAGGAAACGAAACAGAAGTTGGAGCAGATGTTGCAGGATTTGGAGTAGGAGAAGAGAATATAAGAGGATAGGAAGGATATAAGAGAAGATATAAGGAGGGATAGTAGAATATGGATAGAAGATGAGAAGGAAATAAGAGAAGATAATATAGTAGAATATGGATATAATATGAGAGCAGATGAAGAATGAGATGAAGAATGGGAAGAATATACGATGGATAGATTAGGAGAAGAATAGAAAATGAGAATAGGCGATGTGCTGAAACATGATATATTATACATTCAAACGATAGCGATATCAAATACGATAGACTGACCCTATGATCTAAATCTTCTTCTTTCATCTTCATCCTCCCCCTCCTATTTCTTCCTATTCCTCCTCATTCCTTTTCATTCCTTCTCATACTCTTCCTTTCTCTGCACCTTAACCGTTACACTCGAGCCCGGCCCGGGCTCGGCTTACCTAAGCACAAATCACCAAATTTTTTGTGCGGCGGATTATTAAACAACAGAGGCGAGACTCTGATATGTCTGGAGATGTAAGTAAATCAAAGATATGAGTGCAGCTGATACTAACCTACAGTCCAAAACAACGTCGTTTGACCTTGAGTCAAACCCTTTTGAGAGGTCGTTTGCCACAAAGGATGGATCCACAGGTCAACAAGACCATGGACGCCAGGAACAACAACATCAACAAGATGCGCAGCAGAACGGATCGATTCATCATCAACATCTGGACGACTCGCACTCGGGCGCGGGCGCCGAAGCCGCGGCATCCCATAAAGAAGCTGCTTCTCATGCTTCTGCTGGAGCCAGTTCCAACAACAAGCTCCCGAGAATAACACCACCTTTATTCACACCCGGAGGCCGCCGACTCCATCCTTTGGGGCTCCTGCCGGGCCATATGCCTCCGGAGACTCCAGGATCCAACTTATGGAATAGCTTATTGAATGTTACTAGTAATGGGCCTGGTAACACAGGTCAAAACAATGCTAACGGAGCCAGCGGTACTGTCGGTGAAGAGGGTGCGCAGGGGTCGCACTTTGGCCAGTTTGTCAACACGCTCCGTAAGACTGGACTCACACCTAATGAACTGAATTTGAGGTCCGGACTCACTCCTGGTGGGTTCCCCTTCGCACAGCTCCCAGGTTTGACGACACCAAGTGGGTTATTGAACGGACCCATGACTCCCGGCTTACAAAGCTTACTCGGAATCGACCTGCAGCATCAGATGCAATCACAACCACAACAAGCTGTTGCGGATGTGGCACCAGCGCAGGACACGGCAGAGCTCCAGGCTCCGCTGACGGAACAGCCGCGTAAGACCGAGGCACCAGCTCTGAGCCGACCAGCAGCAGAGAGCTCGCAGCCCACGGCATCACAGCCCGTGGCACCGCGGCCTACGGCAAAGAAGGCGTCTGTATCTGGGAGTTCGAACACTACAAACGAGTCGGACAAGCACGAAGTCTCGGATAAAAAGCGTAAAGCCGAACCGACAAGGCGTCGGACCAAACTGCGTAAAGTCAAGCAAGAGGATGATCTGCCAGTAGAGGGTGATTCTGAGTCACCAGAGGATGGATCAAAGGCACCACTCCTGGAGGAGGAGAAACGTAAGAACTTTCTTGAACGTAATCGTGTTGCTGCGTCTAAGTGTCGGCAACGTAAGAAACAGCTCATACAGAAGATGGAGGATGAGTTGACATTCTACCTGACGGGGTACCGTGAGATGCTGGCACATGTGGCGCAGTTACGCGATGCGCTCCTGGGATTACTCCATGCAGTGGAACCACACAAGGACACTGTCCCTGCGATGTTGTTGGATCAGTGTCGATTTGTGCTTGATGCGTCGAACCTGGGCACAGTGGCATCGATTCCAAGTACAGTACCGACTACTTTGCCATCGGTACCGGTGGCACAGCCACCGGCCCCTGCGCCTATGGCGCAGCAGGATATCCAGCAAGGACAACAGAGTCAACAGAGTCAACAGGGACAGCAAGGTCAGCAAGGACAACACATGCCACAACATATACCGCAGCACATACCTCAACAACACATACCACAACATTCAGCACAAGGACAAATACCACAAGGAGGGCACATGGGATCGCAGGGCCAACACATGGGTGCACAGACACACGGTGTGGGGCGGCACTATGCGCCAGTGTACGAGGAGGCGATAGATGGGGGTCAGCTCCAAGAGCTTCCGCCAGGAACCCAAGGAATGGAAGGTAATGGAGAATTAAGGGCGATCCATAGCATGTCGAACATCGCTGGGATGCAGCAGCAACAACAGCTCCAACAGGCACCTGTGCAGATGAATGGGTACCAGTTGCGTAATGCTAACAGTATGGTAGACCTCCA
Source organism: Kodamaea ohmeri (assembly GCA_004919595.1). Taxonomy (NCBI): domain Eukaryota; kingdom Fungi; phylum Ascomycota; class Pichiomycetes; order Serinales; family Debaryomycetaceae; genus Kodamaea; species Kodamaea ohmeri. The sequence continues at coordinate 1,334,866 of SKFK01000006.1, forward strand.
GAGCTACCAGGGGCAGTTTGAGCAGCCTGCGCGGCATGGGGCACCTAAGTTGTTGACATAATAGTGTAGGGTATGGGATGTGATTATAGAAGGTAAGGAAAGGACAGAGAAATGATGTAGGAGAAAGAAGATATCATAGGGAAGAACGGAGAGAGGAGTATAGAGAATAATAGGTAGTAGCAGAGAGAGAATAATAAAGAATAGTAGAGAATAGTAGAGAATAGTAGGGAGAGAAGAATAGAGAGAAGAATTGGGATTAAGAGGAAGATGTAGTGCAAAGAAGGGAAGATGGATAAAAAAGTAGACAGGAGGTAGTACAAAAAAAAAGTAGGGTAAAGGGCTATGGTAAAACTAGTAGTATTGCATATACTTCTTGCTATTTCCACTCTAATCTGTTCATTATACAGATCTTTATTCTGTCTATCTCTTCATTATACTCTTTCATGTGTTATTTGTCGCCTTTTTGCTCTCTCTTTGTACTATCTACTCTGGTATGCAGTAAAACTATGAAACTCGATTCAGATCTATTTTTCTCTTCAAAAAACCCCAGACATGGATATCGAGCTCCCCCAGATCCCTGGCGGCCCGCTGCGAGCAGGTCATGGGGCCATCTCCGCCGAGCAGTTTACACGTAAGAAGCTCAAAGGCGTGTTACATGCCATCACGGGTGAACTAAAACAGCGCGGTACCAAGACTCCACATGTCTTCCTCCCATTCCGATCCAAGGTAGACGACACGCGACTTGAGCAGCTTTTGCGCGAGTTATTCCCTGGAGGACGCGTTATTAGTGATAATGATGCCCTCCACAAGATTGTGGCGTCCAAAGATGAGTTTACATTGATCTGTGCGATGAAATATATGTGGAGTAGGTTGCCAAACAACGAAATCATCGGTTGGAACGTATATTTGGAATATAAACGGCGTGAAAAGGAGGCAGGATACCCAAAGCAAGCGTTCTTGAGTATTATGCCAAAATGTTTACTGTCACCGGCTCATGCATCCATCGTGTATGATTTTCTCGACCTTCTCATCAGCTTGACTTCTAACTCTCAATACAACTATTTGAGTGGGCGCAAGATCTCCAAAATGGCAAGTATGTGGGCATTCAATGGAGTGGCAAAGTTACGCAAATCCCCATTCTACGATGCTACGTTGAGTAAAGAGCTCTCGTTCTCCGAAGGCTTGGACGCGTGGAAGTCGTGCTCACATGCACTTTTCCATCTTTTGCTTTCGTTCCTTCGTGCAATGCTCCCGGAAAATGAACTGGATACCCTCAAACTCCCGAAAACTCTTCAGTCATTGCTCATCACCAATCTGTACCCACCACAAGAGCACGCTGAGCTGCTCAAAAGTGTCATCACTATCCCCTGTGTGCTGGTACGGTCGACGCGACGGTCAGAAAACCCATATGAACTCCTCAGTAAAGTGCGCCATACGCTCCGCTTTGATAAGAAGGACTCGTTTCTAAGCACAGAGAACTACACTATCCTCAAGAACATCTTCCAGAAAAATTCCACCAATGAAATCATCGCAACTCTCACAGAGGAACTGCGCCGCGTTTTAAACAGACTCACCGCAGATCCTATACTGTCGGCTTTCGACTTATACCCGGGTTGGACACGTCATAGTGACGAGGAACAAGACCCAGATATCCCCCTTTTCCTGGCTATTAGTATCACTAACGTATCGCTCCAGGACTATTATATCTGGACATGGCTCCTGTCTCTCGCGTCTGACCAGCCTGCACCCCTCAAGAACCTCTTCGGCCGTTCTCTTGTCGTTGAGGCAGGCTTGAAAGGCTTACAGAAATGGCTTATTGTCACTGAACAGACAATGAGTGCAGAGACTTATTTGGCTACATTTAGCGTCTCTGGCCCTCATGATACCGACAAGTTGCGCTTGACTACACGTCTCGCTAGTGAGCAAAAGGAGAAGCCTTTGCCTCCACCGGCACTCCCACCAAAGGACGATGAGCTTCTACCTAATATCAAGTTCACATCCGAGGATGCTAGTTTGCAGTTAGATGTCGACGATAATACCGGCCACGTGACCGACTACCAGAAGTATCTAGGTGGGTTGGACGATCTGGCCTCCGAGAGATCGCGCGGATCCCATAGCAATGCGAGCAGAAAGCCCCCGCCGAAGTTGGGAAGGAACCAGAACAACGGACAGGATAGACGGTCCCAAGGGTACGAGGAAAATTCAGGATATCATCACCCAGAGTATCAGGACAATGTGGGATACAATCACCCAGAGTACCAGGTACATCACGAACTTCCTCATCAAAATCATCATTCCGGTCATAACGAACGTGGCTTTCAACTGGACGCCGCACCAGATCACCCTTTACCGGCTGTTCCTCATACAAGCCAAGGATTCTCATCTTACCCCGAACACCCTCATGCACCGTCACATGAACATTCTCATCCGTCTCATGGGACCGTAACGAACCCCAATAGTACTCTGAGAGTACCTGCAGAGCTGCCTGTGAATGCAGGAAAGTACTCGACACCGACAATGGGACCTACAGGCTACCACGAGCCATTTGACTCGTATTTACCGGCGAAAGAGACGGCTCAGGCAGAAGAGCCGTTTGAGAACTACAATGTTGGAACAGGACAAGAGGAACAGAAACAAGGTGCTCAAGGGCTGGCGCCAGTGTACGCCATGGGAACGAAGAGTCCACCTTCACACCAACAGGTTCCACCTTCACACCAACAGGTTCCACCTACCCACCAACAAGTTCCAACAACTCAAGGTGGAGTCCCTTGGGTTCCTCTCACGCAGCCGCTCCAAGACCCTTCGCTTCCGCTTCCTGCGTCTGCAGATGGATCTCCAGTGATGTCACCAGCTGTCGCTGAAGAAGTACCTTCTCCAGAGGACGAGGAGGCAAGACGCTTGAAAGAGGAAAAGAGGCGCCGGAGACATGAGAAGAAGAAGCAACAGGAACGCGAAACCAGGCGTATGGAAGAGGAGTTGGCCGAAGCTGCAAGAGCTGCAGGGTTCGGTGATGATCTGCAGTTGGACGGTATGAGCCCGGCTATTCCACCTCCTCCCATCTTCTTTCCTTTGGAGTCTCCAAAGAAGAAGAAGAAGAGAAAGGACAAGCACAAGCTGGGTGATAACACGCCGTCTCCGCTGCGGTCACCAGTTCAACAAAACGCGGTCCCAGTACCAGCGAATCTGGCTCCAGGACCAGCTCCAAGGATGGAATTAGGAGCAGCGCCAGTGGCAGTACCAGAATTTCAAGCCCCACGGGCAGTACCAGAATTCCAAACTCCAGAGCCTCAGTCAGCTCCAGGGTCTTATTTTCCGCCTGCTCCGGAACCACTGACAGTACCAGGAGTTCATGTTCTGCCTACACATGCACCTCATAATGCACCAGAGTCTTATTTTCCACCTGCACCAGCTCCTCTGACCGCACCAGCTCCTCTGACTGCTCCAGGACTTCATGTTCTGCCTGCTCCAGAGCCGCTGTCAACACCTCTGCCAGCTCGAGAGTCTCTGCCAGCACCTCTGCCAGCTTCGGCATCAGGGCCTCGAGTTCTGGCACATGGTCTGTCTTCTCCAGTTCCAAGCGCGACACAGAACATATCCCATTTGGTGCCGAACTTAGCAGCATTAGCTCCAGGGCTGCCAGAACCACTGAAATATGTGTATTCTCCCAAGTCACCACATAAAAGTCCGCGGGAAATTGAACCACAGGCGAGAACCCAACACAAACTGTCTAGTAAACCACACAAGGGATCAAGTCCACCTCACCCATACCCTGGACAATCGGAACACCACTCAGCCATGCCTACTGCTCATACGGGAGCTCAACACTCTCCCTCGGACATTCATCAAGTTCAACAACAGTTTTCACAGGTTTCTTTAACACAGAACGCAGGCTCGCACCCTCAACAGACATACCCACATCGGTCCCATAAACAAGCCCCTCCACACGAGAGTCATTCGAAGATGTACGCTGGGGTTGACAATGGATCACGGCTGTTGTCTCCAGCCTACAACGAGCCTCCTCCACCGCCTGAGAAGTCACCGAAGCAACAGGCCAGTGCATTGGCCATTCCTGGAGCTTCGCAGACTTCCAAGGTCAAGTCGGTGCCCCAACCTACTCACAGAAAGAGTCCACGTCCATTACCGGAGGAGTTCCGTCAACATGTCCATCCATCGGCCAACGTCAAGTCATCATTGGCAAACCAAAAGCAATATAAAAAACAGCCAAATGCAAAACCACATCCAGCACAACCACCCGCGCAACCACATCCAGTACAACCACCTGCACAACCACAAGCAAACACACAACCGTACTTACAAGCGGAGCATCAAGCACAAAGGGGACATTCACAACCACAAGCGGGACATTCACAACCACAAGTGGGGCATTCACAACCACAAGTGGGGCATTCACAACCACAAGTGGGGCATTCACAACCACAAGTGGGGCATTCACAACCACAAGTGGGGCATTCACAACCACAAGTGGGGCATTTACATCCACAAGGACATTCACAGCACTTGCAAAGTGGATCACAACCACATTTGCAGACTGGATCACAACCTCATTTGCAAAGTGGATCACAACCACATTTACCTGCTGGTCCACAACCACATTTGCAAACTGGATATGCTGCCCAGCATCCACCTGCTGGTCCAGATAATTCTGCTCCTCATGCCCCTGTTCCACCACAAGGATATCCACAGGCTCCTCCTCCTTCTTCTCGTCCTGGTAATGGTCCGTATGCGCAACCTGGATATCCTCCTCCACAAGGATACTATCCTCCTCCTCAAGGGTATTACCCACCGCCGCAAGGATACTATCCTCCTCCACAAGGATATTACCCGCCACCACAAGGATACTATCCACCTCCGCCGCAAGCGTATCCGTATGGAGCACCTCGGCCAAAGCCTAGCACAGCAGATGTCGCTCTTAGAGGTTTACCAGAAGGCCATAGACACAACAAGAACAAGACCACCAACAAGGCAGACCTCCGTGCGGCTTTCAACCAAGGTAGTTTCGGAATATAGAGGAGTAAGCTAAGAGACAATTTAGAGAGAGATGGGAGATTAGAAGCAGAGACTTGGAAAGGAAGTCGGGAAAGATAAGTTCCATAGAGAGGTTTTAGAAGCCTATGTACAACACATCAAATCATTTGTATAACAATAAATGACTATAAATATCAATACCAGATAGCTATGCATCACTACTCGTAACTTCTTGAATTTCGTTTCATGACTCGTGTAACAATAAATAAAATGACTAATAAATATCAGGATCCAGACGACATCAGTACTCAGACAAACGCAACTTCTTGCCGATTTCACGGATAGTAAATGTAGAGTTGTTTCTGCTGAGGAACGGTGGCTCTGGCAGCTGTCCGCGGGACTTGATATCGTCTTCACCCATGTCGAAGTAGCCGTAGCCTCCCAACAACAAGCTTGTCGCGCTTGGGGTACTTGGCTGAGCCTGTCTAACGGATGGCTGTAAAAGATTGTGCGTGAACGTCTTTACTTCCTGAACTTGACCTTGTCTCTTGTCCAGCAGTTTGAGCTCGTTCATTAACTTCTCGATCTCCAACAAGTAGCTCTCCAATGTAACCAAGAACCTTTGAGTCTGTCTATGCTTCGACAGTGCACAAATAGAGATCGAGGCGTCCTTAATGATGTAGCCGATACCGAAACCGTTACTACTAACAGGACCAAAGCCAAAGAGACGGAGCGCCGGGTTACCACAGTTGGAAGTCGAGAGGATGGTATTGTTCAACTTATCCCAACCGGCGTCGGCAAAGATTTCAGGCAACTTCTGGAAGTACTGTTTCTCTGGGATGTTGTCCCCGACGACGGTTTTGTCCGATTCCAGATCAGAGTTCTCGTGCTTTTCCGGGAAGTAGCGCTTCCAGATGCTGAAGAGTGCAAATAAGTGTCTGTCCACACCCTTGCCCTGCGAACACCTGCGTGTTTGTTCAGAGTGCTTCTTGCACGCTTCCAGTAAATAGTCCAACTTCTCCTTCGTGCTCACGGTAGCATCGAAGAACTTACGCACAAACAAATTGGACTCATTGGAAACTGTACGGATGGCTTCTGTTCTACCGTGGAAGAAATTCTTTGTCATTGCTGGCTCGTAAGTGCACTCGACCTTACCGTACAATGCGTAGTAGGTTGCCTGGAATGCCATCTGCACGAAAGCATCTGGGGAGAATTTCCACTTTTTAATCAGTGTAGAGCCGTACGATTTAAACTCCAAATGTCTGAACTCATTTTGGTTGATCAAATCCGAGAGGCGTGTTTCACTGAACCGGAGCGCCAATGACAAGTCGGGAGTCAAGTCCCACTCCAACTTGCGCGGGATGGTGATTTTGTCCGTGACTGTGGGCTGCAGCGACGACTCCTTCCAAAGTGATGGAGTGTTTCCATTGATCAGCTGTGCAAATGCGAGGATCGAATCTGTGTAGACATCTGAGACAAAACGCAAGACCGTATGGCCGTCCACACCCGTGTGTTCAAAGTTAATACCTGCCTTACCATTCTTCGTGATGATGATCTGCAACTTATCATACCACCTATTTGTGCAAGTACCAACTTGGATACCCTTATCCAACACCAGGAGACCACACAACATGTTCTTGGAGAGGAGTGACAAATCCTCACACTCGATATCATCAAGACACATGATGAAGAGCGCAGAGTCGATAATGTTGATGATCTCGGCGTTTGTAGCATTACGCTGCATACCGGCACGCACAGACAGCCAAGTTCTTCTGTTCTCGGTGGTCAACACACCGAACGATGACTTTGCCACGTCCATAGGGCTAGTTTCGAGAGCGTCCTGCACAATGGAGGTGAAGTTGATCATGAGTTCCAGTTCCAGTAAGATGAGGTTGGCATCGTTATCCATGACATCAAACCAGTAGAACTGGGATCTGCTCAAAACCACGATATGCGTGGCTTGTGTATCGCTCTGCATCACACATCCGTCGTTAGTGGGGATTCTCAGTGACCCAAACAACTTGCCATACTGATACATGCAGAGAGGCTGACCATTTTTGAGTACATCTGGTGGCAATGTCTCACGCTTGAGAGCCTGAATGAACTTGAGCGACAGTAACGTGAGAGTAGTTGCACGCTTGACCTGCGGGTTGCTCGAGGCGTTATTGAAGGGATCATCTTCGAGTAAGAAGAAAGGATTGAGATTGAGAACCACGGGGTTATCGTAGTTAAGGTAACTATCGTACCAGAATTGCTCAATGTACGAGTTGCGTGTTTTAGCATACTGACGAAGTTCGGCGTCAAGATATTCACCAGTCCCGCTTTTGAGGAACTCCTCAACCGCGGCAACAGTGTCTTTATGTTCTGCCTCAGTTTGCAACGGCTTGAGCACGTCGAGGTAATTGGTACATGTTTCTTGTAGATCAGGGATCGGAAGCTTCTTGAGAGTGTCTTGGTGTTGGTAAGTCATTCCTTGGGGTTGTAAAAGAAACCCAAGCCAATATATTTATACATTTTTTTATCCCTGGAATTCCAAAGTCCGAAATTCTGTGGGGCATGCAGATCCAGTTCTGTGTCTCCCCACAGCCGGCCACTGGTCCGGAGTCTGATAAGGGGATCACACAAAGGAGGTCGAGGATAATAGCAAAGAAGTATCAGTGAAGGTAAGAGCCGGAGGAAGGATGAAAAAAGCATAGAAGAATCGATGATTTAAAGAACCACGAACCATGAACTAAGAAGGCAAGAAGAGGAACCAACGTTACAGAAGAAAAAATGGGACGACTTAATGAGAAGGACCAGAAAAATTAGTTTGCCGTGATGACGACAAACGTCTAAAAAGAGCAGCAAAGACATACACGTAATGATTCGTCCGGATACTTTTTGCATAGCCAATTCCTAGCGGACTATTAGTCATGTCAATCATTGCTTTTATGTCGTTTCCGCGGATATGTGATGACGTCGTGGCGGAAGTGCTCCGGCACTGGGTGGGGCTTTGTGTAACACTATTTGAATTGGATCAATAGTCGTGTGGAGTTCGCAGAAAATGTGGGGCACACATGCGGAGATCTCTGCAGTTGAAAAACCCATCATCATGCAGTCGGACACTTTTGATGACACCCTTGAAGTGGTGACATCTTTGAAGTGGTAGAGTTCCTCTGGGGTTTGTCCGTTCATCCGTAGTCTTAGGAGATAGGACAATGCGTGCATATAGGGACGGTTGCATATACGGATGCAAAAGCCTGTTCGGAGTTTTGATCAGAGTCAGGAAGGGAGTCAGGAAGGGAGAGTCATAAAATGGAGTCATGAAAGGGAGTTAGGAATTTGGAAAGGAAGTTAGCAATTGAAGAGTTAGGAGTGGGAGAGTTAGGAGTGGGAGAGTTAGGAGTGGGAGAGTTAGGAGTGGGAGAGTTAGAAAAGGGAGAGTTAGAAAAGGGAGAGTTAGAAAAGGGAGAGCCATTATTGGCTAAAGTAGCAAAACCATGGCGGGCATGTTTAAGTTTTAGAAATGATAACCTAGAAAACAGCTAGCGTAACAGCACAACATGTTAAGGTTGTAGGTGGTTAGTTGCATCGACTCGACACTACATCTCCAAACTTTAGCTGCGATATCTACTATCATTCATCTAGACTTGCACCGCTAACCTACATCTACTAAGTTAGCCCTAATCATTTACATCTCTACATCAATACTAATCGACATTCTATTCTAACATCACTCTAATCCACTCTTCTCTAATATCCACTAGCTTCACCACGTTTTCTCCAGTAGTCACTGACACCTCCCCACACACTTCCTTTATGCACGGCATTCATTGCAGTCATGGCACCTGACTCCACAAACGTGTGCCCTAGCTCTACCAACCCAGAGAGGGCTCCCGGATGCTCCTTCTCAAGAACAGTGGTGTTCTCCACCATCAAGTTTTCTGGAACAAGCTGGTGGTGCAACCGTGAAAACGCAATCAGTTCGAGTACAGTGTGGCCCTGGTAGTAGAGTCGTATAATGGCCTGCAAAATGGCAGTGGGAATCCTTGATCCACCAGCAGCCCCGATTACAGTGCGTACCTGTCCAGTCGCTTTGTCGACGATGATGGTTGGGGCCGTTGATGAAAGTGGCCGTTTTTGAGGAGAAATGTAATTGAAGATCGACGGGTTTAAGTTGAAGGAATTAGACGAGCGTGGCACAGAGAAATCATCCATCTCATTGTTCAAAATCACCCCCGTGTGCGGGTCCAATACCATCAGCCCAAAAAACAAATTGACCGTAGTAGTCATGGCCACTGCATTTCCATCAGCATCCACTACAGAAAAGTGCGATGTTCCCTTGGATTCCAGAGCCTCGAATTGGGGGTTGTAGTTCGTGTAGTTAAAAGTACGTGTGTCCGAGTAGTTACCATTCTGTAAAATCTCGTCGATCCACTCAGTACCCTTATACTTCTCACGAACCTTATCGATATCGGTATTAAGGTCTCCTAAGTTGGTTCTAATCAGTGCTAGCCACTTGAAACTCTCGATGAGTTTGTGCAACTGAAGAACCGCAGAGTCCGTTGCCTTCCTAACACGACGATAGAAGTTAAGCCCCCCAATGAGTGCCACACCACACGAAGTTCCACTGGAACTGTATACCACGTACTCGTTTCCGTCAATGTCCAAGTCGACACTGATAGGTTCATACACCTTCACATGGTAGTCGGCAAAGTCTTGTGCCAGCACAATGCCCAAGAATTGGTTGACAGTCTTGACCAAGTGCGGTACAATCGGGCCATTGGGGTCATAGAATACCGCACTAGAGCCATTACGTGCAATCAACTCTAAGGTCTTTGCCAATTCAGGTCTTCTCACAAGATTCCCGGGCACCACAAGCCGGCCATGTGGAAACAAGAAGCGGAAGTTCTGGCGCAATTGTGGCACCTGCGATAATACAAGGTCGTTGGCTTGTTTTGCTGCAGCTGACAATACCGGGCTAGCAATGAAACCCTTGCGGTTGAGCTCGATAACGGGCTCAAAGATATCATACCACAGCAAGTTACCCAGTCCGTGTCTAACATAAAGCTCATACAAACCAGCCAACTCACCGGGGATACCAACTGCAAGGCCACCAATCTTGGAGAGTACCGTATTGTTTGTGTACATGTCCTTAAACGCAAGTTGTGGAGCGGTTTCACGAGCATCAATACTAATGGTGTTATTGTTGTTACGACTCAAGATGAAACCTCCACCACCAATTCCTGAGGAGTGTGAATTAATGGAACCAATACAAAGTGCCACTGTGATTGCTGCATCTGCAGCATTACCTCCCTTACGGAGAATTTCTGTGCCTAGCTCGGAACAAAAGGGAACATCGCTGGATACCATAGCGTGAGATCCATTGTGCCAATGATCTGTAGATGGTTCAATGGTTGGAACACCAATTTCTGCCAACGGGTCTTTGGAAGCATCAAACGCAGTGAATGAAGCTTCTCCAAATGAGTTTTTGGAGGCGGGGGGAGTCTCTAAGGGGTCTGTTACAACAAATGATTGACTTGTTGGTAACTTGTGTTCACCACGGAAATATGGGTGAGAAATATCCACATGAGACAAGCTAAATGGCTTTGGATACAGCCATAAGTGAAGGAATGCAAAGATGAGAAGTGTTGCAGCGATCGTCAATATAGTGAAGGGTGATTTGAACTTGAAGGTTGGGGTTGATGAATTGATAGTCGAAAGAAATGATGAGGGCTTGTTCATTTCATAGGAAGACTTCTTCATTTCATAGGAAGACTTCTTCATTTCGGACGAAGACCTCGTCATTTTGGACGACGGCTTTGTCATTTTGATATCCTCGAGTTGCTGTGGAACGGCTTTTATTGTCACTGATAAGACTCGATTTGTAGCCACACGACGCTAGGGCTCACTTACAGAAAAGACCTGCGATTGTAGAGTTGGGCTGATGGTAGCTATACGAAATGTGGATGAAAGTTGTGGATGAGCAAGTTGTTAAGTTGAGCACGTTGTGGATTAGTAAGTTGTGGATTAGTAAGTTGTGGAGGTAAGTAAGTTATGTCCGCATGCGAAAACGTTCCAAAAGATACAAGGAATAACTACGTTAACATAATGCCGAAATTAGAGTTGAATGAGACAATGATTCTGATGATTGACATCAATAACTTGATGAAGTTGTGATTAACAGAACATCAAAAACACTTGCGGCTAACAAGCCATCCACACCGAAAAACGTATTGCGTGGTTGTGTAATCTGTGTAAATGTATACGAATAATTCTGTGAAATGATTTATTGTGAATGATTCATTGTTAAAGCTTCTGTGTGAACGCTTCTGTGAACGTTTCTATATATTCTGTATGAACCTACAACACACCAATGTTCATCTACTCACCACCTTTTTGTACCGTTTGTTGAGCTTAATATGTTCCGGTTGTTGCCGATCAAAACTGAGCGAAATCGGCACCTTGCTTTGTGCTAAAATCCGATACAGAAACACCACAATCGCTAAACACTTGTATAGAACAAAGGTCAAAGATTGTTATGTATGGAATCATAAGCGAACTTCCACATCCTTAGAAAATTGGTGTCTTAGTGATTTGCTGTTTGCGCTTTCAGGCGTTTTCGCAGCAATCGCCTCATTTTTCTTTATAGGCAGGTCAGAACCGAGTTTCCAGAACACATCAAATGGATTAGATGGAAAATCTCCAAGGATTGACAAGTTCAGTTCACATATTGCTGTTATCTAAGTTTCCTCCATCTCCTATCCACTCTCTCTATCGATTATCTGTCATCTCGCCTCTACTCTTTCTATCTCATCTCTATTTTTCTGTCACCTATCAAATGTTCGTTTCTTTATACTTCTCTACTCTTTCTCTCTTTTCCCATAATCTCTCTTTTCCCATAATCTCTCTTTTCCAATCATCTCTCTTTTCCCATAATCTCTCTTTTCCCATCCTCTATCTTTTCCCTTCATCCTTCTCATCTTACTCTTTTTCTCTCTCTCTTTTGCTCTCGTTTTATCACTTTTCCCCCCACAATCTTTTTATTTTTCTCTACTCGCAATGGGCTCTGATCGAGGGCATTCCTTGTGGCCACACAAGTCTGCGACTAGCAGTGGGGCTGTGACCCCGACTCATTCCAACTCCAACTCCACAGTCAATCTTCAAGCTATCCGCTCGCACACATCGTCGCCAGCTCCAATCAACTCACTGAATGAAGATGGTGGTTTAATCAGTAACATCCTTCCGTCGTACCACATGTATCAGCTGACGGTACTGAAACCAATGACAATGTCTACGGAAAACTTCCAGGGAGCACCACCAACATACGAGTTGAGCCCCATGTCGTCTCCAGCAGTCACACCCGCGGGGCTCCGTAACGATACTCACTCGGATGGTTACCCATTCCTTACAGCAGCATTGGCACGTGCCAATGTCGACGATGAAAACACCTTCGATGAACAGCACGCGGCTCTCTGGGAAAATACCATCCTAGCAAACGCTCACAAGCTCCCAGACTTGACTAAAACTAACAACAGCATCAATAACGACCTCGAAATAAAGGTGCACGTGACAGAGAAGGTTTGTCGAGTAGGAGTCCCATCCAAGGTGGTGGACACATCGAATCTCGAATTCAAGCAGGGAGACTTCATCCATGGGTATGTCACCATGGCCAACAAGAGTAACAAACCCGTGACCTTCGATATGGTGTATGTTGTGTTCGAAGGTGTATACGAAACGGTCGATAGTCGCAATTATGTTCCTGATCGTCCGCGGCTGCAACGTGTGGTGAAGTTTGTGAGCATGTTGGATTTGTTTGCTCTGTGGTCGTTTGCCAATATTTCACGCTTGGTCACTGAGGATGTCGATCCTACAGATTGGTGTGATGGTGAGACTGATCCCGTCGATAATACCTTACTTTCGATCGACGTACACCGTACTTTCCAACCGGGTAAGACTTATAAGCGGTTTTTCTCATTTCGTGTGCCGGAAAAGCTCTTAGACAGTGCGTGCGAAGAGCATAGTTTAACACGACACACGGAGATTCCTCCTAGTCTCGGGACATCACGAGCCATAGCTGCGCCGTCTCAAATGCTTGCATCATTGGGATCGCAAGTGCGTGATTTGTCCTTCATTGATGCTGCTATTACCTATAGTGTTGATGCTAGAGTCATTGGCCGTGCTCTGGACTATAATTTTGCAGCCGATACCGGCGATCAATACGTAATTGCTGCTGCGGCATCGTGCCCGATCCGTGTGATTCCCATGCCAAACCCTGAGTTTTACTACGACCGTGCACTGATTCTCCGCGAAAGTAAGTTGTTCTACGCAGCGTTCGTCAGTAGCATCCAGCGAAAGCTTGAGGACCTGCGTGCGATGTTGAATGGTGGTGCAAACCTACTGCCCCTACAATCCAATAGTCAGAGTCAACAGGGGAAGATGCGGCAGTTATACCTGGTTGCAAGTAGTACCATCACCAAAAATATCAAGGCAGCTCGTGGAAAGATGATGGACGAAGACCACTCATTCCAGTGTCTTGTACCTGTGAAGAAGAAGCTGTTGACAGGAGGATCAAAGGTGCTTGGGGTTCTTTCATTGCTGACACCACGTGAGGAGTACCGCTCATTTTACATCCCGCCGCCGATGTTCCGTACAGAGAACTGGAATGAGGATACCACACGTATCTCAGGGTTGCTGGTGCCGCTTGAGCTCTCGTATTACGTGGAGTCGGTGGGCAGTAAGCTACCGGAGATCAAATCGCTCAGTACTGAGTTGGTGGTTCTTACCATCAAGTCGCGTAAGTATAAGATCCCGGTTGAGATTAACCATGACATGTGCTTCCGTGACAAAGAGGTCGATACTAAGCTCAAAGAATTGGATAATTTCGACACCATTGTCATCAAGCAGTTCCAGAAGTTTTTTGGCGAGACCACCGATCTCATCCAGAAGCTCGGCAATGACGTGATCAAGTTTGAGACGCAGATGTACCAGGATATCAAGTGTCTCGCCAACCTCCAGACGAAGTATATCAACTTGTCAGTTCTGGAGCTGGATACTAAGTTCGTGACGAGACTGAGTCTGGGCGTCGGGACGCACTCATCGGTCAAAAGCATTCCATGGGAAGCCGAGCCCGATGATAAGTCTGGCCGGTTGTTCTCCAAGAAGTTTGATTTGGTGTTCAACTTGAACGAGTGTCATCTCAAGGGTGTGGAGAACAAGAACAAGAAGGGATTCGATTACATCACCTTGGTACCCAGTTTCCAGACTTGTTACATGGCACGTTTATACTTCATCAAGATCACTGTGAAGTTACAGAATGGAGAGGCATTGTTAGTGAACGTCCCTTTGACTATAGAAAGGTTATAGGGCGAGCACATGGCATGATATAGAATAGAGGAATAGATAGAGGGCGGGACGCTCGAGGGTATTGAAAAGGGTAAAGAATGATTAGGACTACATAGTAAGATAGGTAGAAGATAATTCTAGAATATAGTTCTTTTCAGTAATAGTCCTTTTTAGAGTCTCTTTTATTAAAGTCTCTTTTAGTCGCTTTTTCTGTTCTTTTTGTTCTCTGCCATTTCCATCTATTTTCTTTTCTCTTCTCCATCATGAAAATCGAAGAGGCCGACAAGACAGACGAAGTCATCTCTGAATGGGAGAAAAGACGGTATGTTCCAAAGCCTGGTGAACCAGAGCTCCCACCACAGCTTTCAGAACTTGCTGAGAAGAGCACCGAAGATGTGATGAAAGAATTAAACAGATTGCCCTTCTTCATGACGGAGTTGGACGAGACCGACGGTGATGGTGGAGAGAACAGTAACTTGGAGGCCCTCCGCTCCTTGGCATATGATGGTGAGCCTGACGAAGTTGCTACAAACTTCAAAAACCAAGGTAATGACTGTTACAAAGCAAAGCAGTACAAGAATGCCGTTGGTTACTACACAAAGGGTTTGGAAGTCGACTGTGACGTCGATGAAATCAACGCTGCGTTACTCTCCAATAGAGCCGCATGCCAACTCGAGTTGAAGAACTACAGAATGTGTATTGAGGACTGTAAGAAGGTATTACAAATCGACGACAAAAACGTCAAGGCATGCTACAGATCTGGTAAGGCTTTTTTCGCAGTCAACCGGTTCGATGAGGCAAAGGGTATCTTGGAATATGGTTTGACTATTGATCCTGATAACGCTTCTATGAAAGACGTCTTGAAGCAAGTGATCGATACCCAAAAAAGAATTGATGATGCTATCCGCAAAAAGGAGCGTGAGGCTGAAGAGAAGAGACTCGCCGGGATCGTGTTGGACAACTCTATCAAGTTGAGACATTACGAAATCATCAAAACCCCACACCCAGCTGAAATGTTGGAGGAAGCAAAGATACGATTAGAAGATCCTAAGGACTACCAATCACAGTTGATATTCCCTGCGATGATCTTGTACCCTACCATCGATGAGTTTGACTTTATCGCAGAAATCAGTGAGTTGACTACCCCATTGGAAATCTTGGAGATGGTCTTGCACAGACCGGCCGAATGGTTCGCTGACCCTAAGCACAAGAACTTCTCTGTTAAGCTGCTTGAGTGTTACATGGAGACTGAACAGGGTGGTTTAATCAAGGTTGGTAAGAAAATGTACCTCAATAACATCTTGACAAATGACAAGCCAAAGGCGCCTTTGTTCGACAACGCCTTGCGCATGTACGTTGTTCCAAAGGTGGACTCAAAAGATTGGTTGGCTAACTGGAATAAGGCTGCTGCTTTGGCTACTAGAACTGACTAGATAGAAGGATAGGATATAAGTTATAGATGTTGACTTTGGTAGAAGATAGTATTGGGATTCCAGGTAGTATGTAGTAGATTACGAGCATAAGCTACAATAGCCACCCATTCTTAACGGCATTTTACTCGCCCGTATCCTACTTTCTGACATGTACTGTTTTACTATTTGTTACCTTTCCTTCCATTTCGCTACTTATATCCCATTTGGATTGCATACTGCCGTTCCTCTCTTTTGCGCTGTCTCTCATCTGGGGACACTTGTGGTGATTGCTTACCTCTCATCCGCAGTGCATGAGACAGGAATATTTCCTCAATGTTGAGCTTGGGAACTTCACCAAACACACTTGTTGGATCAACGTTTTTGTTCCGCAAACACAACTTGTGGAGTTCTGGTGTGCTTCCCCACTGTTGAAGAACCTTTTGCTTGGGGTCACCTTCATCATCGGTATGAATTTCGGGGAGATTCCCAGCGCTGATGGTATTCCTCGAAGGTGTAAGAGGATCTGAAAACAAATCGTCCTTTGCTGTCGATTTGGCTCCAATCTCATATTCTGAAGCCTTTGCTCCTGTAGACGTTTTGGTCCGTTTGTTTTTGTCACGTTGTACCTTGTGCAACAAAACAACTTTCTTCGTCTCCATCATCGATTTCTTCTTTAACGAAGGGATCGCATCTATGCGTGGGCGCTCTTGTTCATCCGCTAACGGCCGCTTTTTTGGAGATGGCAACTTCGCACTCACAGAGTAGTTTGCCAAAGGCGGTGCCTTTTGTGTGAATTGAGTGTTTGTGGGTGTGAGAGTTGCAGTTAAAAATCGATTCTTCAATTTGGGTTCTTTGGATTTTACCTTTGCAATACTCGACGTAGTCGGTGCAGTAAGTCGGTTGAGCAAGTCCGTTTCACGCACAGGTGACCTTGACGGAGATTTCCCAACACGACTCTTTCTATTGTTGTTCTCTTCATTGGAATTGGCACCGCGTTTCCCATCTTCTGTTTCTGTGTTCCTCGGAGTTGACAGCCTAACTGGCAGATTCTTCCTCCTAATAGATTGCAGTATGGACTTAGATAATTGTTCACGCATCGACCGTGAACGTATTGGGCTAATAGACCGTGTACGCGATGGATTCATATGCCTTGTAGGAGAAGAACTTGCACGACTAGCGGTCATACGCATATAAGAAGGCAATTCGACAAAAGGTGATTCATTCAAATCACTGGGTGCAGCCGATGCTCTTAAACGAACTGTTGAGTTCGTGGAACTTGCTGCTGAGCTCAGTGGTTCATTTGTTTGACCTTGTCTACCGAAATTCGGCTTGTGCTCTTTCTTCTCGAGTACAGGGATTTCATGATCAACAAGCCTTGGAATCTTATGCCTATCGTCCACTCGCAGCGGAATTTGCCCCAAAACCTTGGTCGTGTATGGGAGCTTGTGCTCTTGTGGAATAGGAACAGGTGAAAGCTGCATATTCTTGATCGCAGGTTCCATGCCCAGTGACCTCTTCTTATTAGCTGCAACTGTAACCGGTGAGCGAGGAATGTTCTTGGATTGTTCGATTCCCAGCGAACGTCCCTTGAATATCTTACTCGTCCTCGCGGATGCTATGGTGATAGGTTCATGTGATGGTAACCGCACATATATCGAGCTTCGCAAAAGCCTGTTTGGCGTTTTCGAATACGTGTTGATGTTATCTTCAGCTTGTGGTGATCTTGGCTTAATCTCCTCACGAGGGGTTGACTCGTGTTGAATGCCACTAGGGGTTGGATGCGCATTCTCAGGTGTGAGCTTGTACGCATTTGGTGACGAATTTTCACCCTCGCTCCCCCACTTGATGGCGCCGCTCACCCATGGTGCCGGGGTTTGGTCAATCGAATGCCTTGGCTTCCATGTAAAACCTCTTGTTGGAGTGACTGCTGGCAATGAGGAGTTAAAACTCGGTTGTCTTCTTTCATTTATGTGGTGTTCACCCATGCTTTGTTTCTCTTTTGCATCATTTGGACTGCTTACAGCACTCAGCTGAGGATGTCCGACGATACCCTCTGTTAGTCTCTTCTTGGCAATACTCTTGCGGATTGCCGTACGTATAGCCTGGAAGGATCCATTGGGACTGCCCTGGGGAAGCTCTTGGAGTGTCATAGCAATGGGTATGAAAGAAAGGTCGTTTTCATTGTGCTTTTGATCGATCTTGGGGGTTTCAAGAGAGGGACGACTAGGAGAAGCCAGTTCAGATATGTCATCATTGTATCGAATACCTGTAGACTGTGATTTCGTATACAGCGTAGGTTTGAGTTCCGACTTGCGGGACTCGGGTTGAGATTCATCGTGGGTATTAAGGGGCTTTCTATAGTTCTGAGGTTCGTCATTAGTAATGTTAGCATTCATATTCGCATTGATTTCAGTTATGCCATTGGTACCCTTTGCCAGTTCATTTTCAATGAACCCATTTTGGATTTCATCAACTCCATTAGTTCTTTCATTAGCCTGCTTTGTGGGTAATTTTTGTAGAGTGGTTTTGGTAGATGGACCTATCAGGGTGCTGGTTGTGTTTCTCGGTTCGTCATAGCCAGTAGTAGTCGGTATATTTGAGTCGTAAGTTGGTGAATGTAAAGGCTGGATTCTCTGCGGGTCGTCATTTATGGTATTATGGTTATTATTTCTTTGGTTTATAGTATTCTTATCCAGCTCAATAGGCTTTTTGCGGTTGATTCTTGGTTGTTCTTGACGGTCCTGACTTTTCACACGGGTTGACTCTTTCAATCTGCCATTATCCAACTCGTCTTTTTGTTTCCACTCATCTCTGACTCTATCATCGTCTCTGACTCTATCATCTTGTCTTTCCTTCCATTCTTCTTTCTGTCTCCTTTCCTTTGCGAGCGGTGACAGATGAGGAGGCCGTGAGGTTGAGTAGCTACTTACCGTGTTTCGTACATTCTGTGGACTCTTTGCATCGGCATAACCAGAAAGAACGCTCTTCATAAACAGATCAATCAGGTCCAAGCCGCTCCTCAAATCCACACAAATGCCCTCGCTCTTTTCGAGCACAATGTTGTTGATCTCAGATAACTCATTGGCTACCCACTTCGACGAGCCCGGCACAAGGTCGTTTTTCTTCTTGGTAGCTGAGACCGACCAGTGCTTCAGATTGAGCATGCGGAACGCGTAATCAAAACAGGTTTGAAATGTTTGAATGTCGTAAAAAATCCAAGTATCAAACCGGATGTGTGAATAAACCACAAATGAGAATTAACAAAGAGAGAACAAAACATCAAGTTTATATACTATGTATAAAAAGTATTTCGTAATCTGATGTTTCTTCTACTATCATCTAGCATCCCGGATCTATCCTTTTCCGATGATGCCTCAATGTCCTCCCGTCCGGAATGTCGTGGGGCGTGTCGTGCGGCATGTCGCACAAATAGGTCATTGCATCTTTTATCATTGCATCAATAGCATCTCAAACACTACATTGGTTCAATCAATGGTATCCGGACCTCCCACGGCTCCGATGGCGACACCGTCGCTACCACTGGAAGAGATGCCTATACAACCACTAACATCACCAGCATATGAGGATGTTCCCATGTGGAATATCCTCCCATCGTATCAGCTCTACGAATCGACCTTCTCAAAAAGTATATCCCCTACTATCGAACATCCACACTTTGACCCTCCACGTTATGAAAGCACATCGCCTTTACAAAATACAAGCTCCGATAGTGCTCAGGACAGTTATTTCCCTTCACTCGAGCAAATGGAACAGGAACGCCAGGCCACAAGATGGGAAAATACTATCTTGGGGAACACACACCGGCTCAAAAGGCTTGCAGAAATAGACCCACTCGCCGAAAAGCTTGAGGTCAAAATCCATATCACTAGAAATGCCTTAAGAAAAGGTGTGCACCCCATTCCGCTCAATCATCGCACCATCGAATTTAAACAGGGTGACTCCATCTCCGGGTATTTCACCGTTTTGAACAAGTGTTCGGTCCCACTCCCCTTCGACATGTTGTCTGTGGTGCTCGAGGGTAAAGTTACTGTAGTTGGTGATAGTGCGGACCCCAAGCGGCCTCTGCTCTTCTACAAATTTCTCAATATGTTTGACTATAACGCACTGTGGACCCCTGCACAAGTGAGTGCAGCAGATGCAGGTTTTGACGAATCTGACAAGACTATGCTTTCATTCCCCATGGAGAAGTTCTTTGCTCCGGGAGTAACATACAAGAAATTCTTCAACTTCACACTTCCCGAGAAGTTACTTGACTGTGCCTGCGAAACGCACGACTTGGCGCTGCACTGTGAGTTGTTTCCGACGATTGGGATGACAAGAGAGGAGTTTTTGCAAAATCTGCGGTTGATGAGGGAGAAGGAATGGAGTAAATCTGGAAGCGGAATGTCCCCATCCCTGTCGCTTATGACCCGTTCAAATTCTCCAAATTCGCTCCACTCGCTCATGGCGTCGTCAAATGGTGGTTTTGTCCAGGATTTGGCCGATGTTCATGGGAAACGCAAGCCCACAGGGTTCTTGCAGCCTCGTATCAAGGACGTATGCTTTGCTGATTCGGCCGTGAGTTACAGTATTGAGGTTCGTGTGGTGGGAAAATCTACTGACTATTGGCAACTTACAAATTGCAAGCATAAGGCGCTTTCTGAGCACGAAGAGTTTGTGATTGTGCAGAATGCAAGCTGTTTCCTCCGTGTGATTCCTCGGCAGAGACTCCTCCTTGATTCGCCTGAGTATTTGGTGGAGTCGAAGCTGATCTACAAGAACTTAATCAACCGTATCGATGAGAAGTTGGCTATAGGGCGTGACCTCCTAGATGGAAAGACGCCCGACACCACCATGCGTTTGAAGACGAACCAATCCCGCAATCGATCGGAGACAAGGGTTAAGGGCTCACATGAGGCATGGTTCCCGTACAAGAAGAAAACACTCACTGGTGGGCCCAAAGTCGTAGGTATGATTGGGATTCGCACTCCTATAGAGACTCTCAGGATGCCGTATATCCCTCTGGCATCATTCCTCAACGGCACTAAGCTTACGGAGAAGTTGTGTGTTCCCGTGGAGCTCACTTATAACTCTACGGCAGCACTGTTGAAACCACCCGAGATCAAGTCTGTACATGCCGAGTTGTTGGTGATCACGTACCGCTCAAAGAAGTATCCGATTCCTATCGAGATTACCAACGATATGATCTACACCAATGAGCCGCGTGAAGAAGACGATGGACTCGATGCGCACGTGGTCAAGCCCATGAAGAAGAAGTTGGCCGAGTTGGCCGACCACATGACTAGGTTTGGCAGTGAAACTATCCGTGCAGAGACCCAGTTAGTGATGGATATGAAGGCATTGGCCAAATTGCAGGTGAAAATTGTGCCTATTAGGTTCGCTGTTGCATTGGTAAAGCTGAGTGAGACCCCTGTACTCAACTGGCCGCCCGCATCCTCGCAGAAATATACCAAAACCATGCAGCTTGTCATGGACTGGCGGTTCAAAGACATGAGTGATGACCTCGCGCTCGTTCCAAATTGTCAGAATTGTATTATGGGACGTATGTACTTTGTGAATGTCGTGGTGAAATTTGCAAGTGAGAGCGTGAGCCTCAAGGTTCCGCTTCATATCGAGAGACTGTGAGGGAAATTAAGTGGATACAGATAGGTGAGGAGTTGAGCAGAAAGGATAAGGTGGATTACCTGAAAGTGAATGGAAAGAAGATTGATAACCTGAATGTGAAGGTAAAAGGAGGATTATGTGGATGAAATAACGAAAGTGAAGAACTTGATGTTAATTGGTACGAAGTTATGAAACTCTAAATTGATATTGGCATTGAGTCTGATATTCAATGAGTCTAGATACGAACGTGTTAGAGTAATGGTACGTTCAATATATGCATGTAGAAATTGTCAACACTAGGTGAATGATCAACATTATGGTGAATTATGATGATTGAAGTTCTTGTTGCTCTATTGACTCCTTCTTCTTTGGTTCTTTTGACTCCTTCTTCTTAGGGTCTTTTGACGCCTTGTTCGTTTAACTCCGTCACTCCTTGTCTCGTTTTTCTCCTGCATATACCCGATAAGCCCAAATTTATCTCTACACTACTCCACATGGGCGACTTTGATGTGTTTAGTGTGAGCGACGAATGCTCAGTGTATGAAGGAGCACTGAAGGTCAACTTCTTTGTACTGGTTCTCATCACATTCGGTATCTTTATCAGTTATGTCCCGCAATACCGGCGCATTATCATCAAGCGGACCTCCGAAGGCTTATCGACCAATTTCCTCTTGTTGGGCTCGTGCTCTTCCCTTTTCACCTTGACCAACATCATCTTAGTGAGTCTGCTTGCACGTGTATGTTGCTACCTGGGTGAATTGAGCTCCTTCAACTGTCTCAACTCGCAGCTCAATCTTGTCCAGATCTCCGTTCAAAGTGTGAGTGCCATCTTAATATTAGTGTTAGTGTTAGTCTTTACCAAGCACTCAATCAAGCAAGACAAGGACGAATATCGCAGAATTGAAAACGTTGGTAAGGTTGTTGCAGTCCATGGAATGCTCTCTCTCTGCCAACTTGTGTGGGGGTTGGAAGGATCAAAGACAACCCTCTTTTCAATTGCTAATGTCAATGGCTTACTTTCGACGCTCTTAACTGTGATCAAATATGTACCGCAGATACATACAACCTACAAGTTGAAGCACCCGGGAACGTTATCCGTGGGTATGATGCGCATTCAAACTCCTGGAGGTGCAATTTTTGCCCTTACGCTCTTTCTCAGCAAGGGCTCTCATTGGAGCTCTTGGTTCTCCTATTTTGTCGCGGTATGTCTCCAAGGAACATTGTTGGGATTGTGCACATACTACGAGTACTTTAAGGAGGATGGTCTTACTTCTGAGATTTCCGAGAGGCGAGCATTGGAAAGAATTATCCAAGAGAATGTAACGGAGGAAACGGCACTTGTGGACGACCTGCCTGCAAATCAGTCACAAAGAGCTTAAGCTAAAGCACGGAAAGCTTATAATATCACACAAGAGAACTTACAATGAAAACTACAGAAAACTATTTATCGAAAAGACTAACACCAATACTCCTATCAAAAGACTAAACACCGATATCCCTATCAAAAAGAACTAAAAATCAATACTTTTATCAGGAACCACGAGACTGTATATGGTCATACCTTTAATAAATCTTAATACAATTGAATGTAACTCATAGGTGCAAATTTGCAGTATTTAGGCGTATTCTATGTTCTCGAGTAAAAAAATGCGCAAGCCCGGAATCGAACCGGGGGCCCAACGATGGCAACGTTGGATTTTACCACTAAACCACTTGCGCCCTTCTTGAGGTGGAGGGATATTTTGACGCTGTGTTGTTATTAACACCGTATCACTAATCTCTTTCAATTGGCCAAAATGGCAGCCTAGTATACATCTGATCGATATGGGTCTATTAATCTACCATAAAACCGCTATGTTGGTTACGGCTACTGTACTAGAGACCATGTTCTTGGGAGACTCCTTACATAATCTGAAAATTTTTCACCCAATAAGTGACGGAAAAAAAAAGGAAACGAACAAAAAACTATTCACCAAGATGCTTGTCAACGTCGCCAGAACGCTCAGATTGGGCACTGTGACTTCTGCCTCGCGCGTGTTCTTCAACAGATCTTATGCTGCTTTCAGCCGTTCGAAGCCTCACGTCAACATTGGTACCATTGGTCACGTTGACCACGGTAAAACCACCCTTACTGCCGCCATCACCAAGGTGTTGGCTTCCAAGGGAGGTGCTTCCTTCTTGGACTACGGCTCCATTGACAGAGCTCCAGAAGAGAGAGCCAGAGGTATCACCATTTCTACTGCCCACGTTGAGTACGAAACCGACAAGAGACACTACGCCCACGTTGACTGTCCAGGTCACGCTGATTACATTAAGAACATGATTACTGGTGCCGCCCAGATGGACGGTGCTATTATTGTTGTTGCCGCCACCGATGGTCAGATGCCTCAGACCAGAGAGCACTTGTTGTTGGCTAGACAGGTTGGTGTTCAGGACTTGGTTGTTTTTGTTAACAAGGTCGACACTATTGACGACCCTGAGATGTTGGAATTGGTTGAGATGGAAATGAGAGAGTTGTTGTCCACCTACGGTTTCGATGGTGACAACACCCCTGTTATCATGGGTTCTGCTTTGTGCGCTTTGGAGGGCAAGGAGCCAGCCATTGGTCAGGAAGCTATCATGAAGTTGTTGGACGCTGTTGATGAGCACATCCCTACCCCAACCCGTGACTTGGAGCAGCCATTCTTGTTGCCAGTTGAGGACGTTTTCTCTATCTCTGGTAGAGGTACTGTCGTTACCGGTAGAGTCGAGAGAGGTGTCTTGAAAAAGGGTGAGGAAATCGAGATTGTTGGTAACTTCGACAAGCAGTTCAAGTCTACTGTCACTGGTATTGAGATGTTCAAGAAGGAGTTGGACTCTGCTATGGCTGGTGACAACTGTGGTATCTTGTTGAGAGGTGTCAAGAGAGACGAGATCAAGAGAGGTATGGTTTTGGCTAAGCCAGGTACCGTCACTTCCCACAAGAAGTTCTTGGCCTCCATGTACGTCTTGACCACTGAGGAGGGTGGCCGTCACTCTCCATTCGGTGAGAACTACAAGCCTCAAGTTTTCCTTAGAACCTCCGATGTGACCGCTTCCTTCAAGTTCCCTGAGGGTGAGGGTGTCGACCACTC
This sequence comes from Kodamaea ohmeri, assembly GCA_004919595.1. Classification (NCBI taxonomy): domain Eukaryota; kingdom Fungi; phylum Ascomycota; class Pichiomycetes; order Serinales; family Debaryomycetaceae; genus Kodamaea; species Kodamaea ohmeri. The sequence continues at coordinate 1,359,326 of SKFK01000006.1, forward strand.
TCAGATGGTTATGCCAGGTGACAACGTCGAGATGGAGGCTGAGTTGATCAAGGCTGTTCCTATCGAGGTTAACCAGCGTTTCAACATCAGAGAGGGTGGTAAGACTGTTGGTACCGGTTTGATCACCAGAATCATCGAGTAAGTTTAGTGGTTTATCTGTATATAGTGATATTTGTTACCGGATACCGAAATGTAGAGATGATATGACCAGGAAGCTCAAGTTCCTGGGAATGTCTGATCATAAGGATTGTTGAATATGAATATTATGTAGTTTTGGCGATGTTCGTTGTTTTGTGACATCAGTTATTTTCTGTACATCTTTTCTTGTTTGTATTTTAAGCGCTTGATGACAACCGAGCTCGCGCTACCCGCGTTTGAGGTGAAGAATGAGCTTCGTCTACCCTGGCTCAGCACTCCCGTCCTCGAAACAAAACTCTTCAATGAAGATCGACAACTTTTGATTTCCAAAACCGAAGTTGTCATTCTTAAGGGCTCCACCATCTACAAGAAATTGACCTTCAATGAAGAAGTGGTCACGGCGATGTTCACCGCCTTTCCATCAGCTACCCCAGACTCTTCCACGAAGTCTACAGATTCGATTCGGTCTGAATCATCACTTGTTGTTTGTTTGAAGAAAGCGGCACATATATACTACCCTGACAGCCGCGTCTATGTGGTGGGTCTACCCTTCACGTTGAAAAGTGCATATCCCGTGGAGGCAGGAGTCCTTCTCGAACGGGACCAGAACAATCAGATGTCTGGATCTCCATATCCACAGCAATTGAATTCCTCAACGCTCCTCACCTTGGTTGGTCCCACCGGTGAATTCAGAGTCGTGACAACTTCCTCAACATCCGTGATCTCACGTCACGAAAGCTTATTATACTTCCCAAAAAGAGGATATAAGTCAGGCTCTTTATGTGCTACGTTCAATTCTCAAGAAACATCGGTAACAGTGTACCACATTCGTGCTGCAACAAGAAATAACAAGAGGCTCAACAGTAATCCCAAATATAAAAGAAAACAGTCATTAGCATACACTCCAAACCATTCACGGATCCTCGAGGATGATATTATGGAGATGAGCAACCTGTATTCCGGTACGAACCAATCAGGAAGCCAAGGGTTTAGTGGGTTTCCAGGCAACCATGGTCAAAACTCGAATTTCCAAGTCTCTGGAAGCAGCACTCATAATAACTACGCAGCCCCAGGTAGTAACAGCACGCATATTCACTCAGTAAATATGGAAAAGAAGCGCACCAGTACCCTACTTTCTGACATCTCGTCGATCGCACGCATGAGCACAGACCCAGGGTTCGACACTAAGAAAACCGAGTATCCTGCGCTCAAGAAAGAGATGATTCTCACCCGTGTGGATGCACACCTGGTCCATGTGCATGATGCGCTGCAGATCAAGGTGTTTGGGTTGACATACGAAGATCAAGAGGCCATGGTAGTGTTTGACAAGGTACGGAACGTATGCCGTGTGTATATCTACAACCCCTCTGTATCGAGCTCGCAGTCGAGTTACAGCATATCATGTACAGATTGTGAGTACTTGTTCCACTCGCGTTTCAATGGGTTACTTGTGGTATTACGAAATAATGGGTTGTATTTAGTGAACCCATTCTTAGACATCATTTCACCTCGTGTCAATATCCAGTATACGGTATCAAAAATTGTTGGATGCTACGAATCCCACGTTTCCTTGGAGGATAAGGAGGGTGCAGTGCACTCTCTTGTCCTCGTGTTGGAACCAATGAATGATTTTGTACGGAGGTGCTTGAGTAGTTTCAAGTATCTTTCGGGATCTAAGATCAACGAAACTGTGTGGATGCTCTGGCGCGCTGCATTCATGTTGGATGAAACGAATGACGAGTGGAATGCGTTTGTAATTGCGTTGTTATCGATAGTGTTCCCGTTTGATAACGAGAGTGAAAACAGCACCAACCCTAATTGTCGTCTTGGAAAACTTCTCGCGCATGCTCGGATACTTCATGAGGCATACAGTATAAATTATTCGCTCTCCGATCTCATTCCCTACATTACACTTTCGTTGCACATTCTTCGCGAAGACCTCCGTCTCGACTCTACAGCAAGGCTCCAGTTAGATCAGATGGCCGAACTTTTAGTACAGATTGCCACGTGGATGGGCTGGCCCGAAACATGGACTCAATACTACTGTGTGGATGCATCTGTAATCGACAACCGCGTACTCTTTTTGTCGACGGTTGTGTTGGAGTATCCCCCCAACTTGCTTGAAGCTTTGGCGAGTTTGTTCACCGAAAATATAAGTCAATATGTGACGTTTTCGCAACTTGTTGAAGAGTCTGATTCTGTGGATTTGTTGATCACACCAAGAACATACCATGTCTTGAAGCTCTTTGAGGTGATAGTGTCACCACATTATGGTCCCAATGCGGTGATTGATATGTTATGCGAGTACAATATAACTCAAGGAGACTTGGACACATACCCTCCTGGTGTATGGTTCCCACTCAAGGAGATTATTCTGGTTTGCCAGGAAAATCCTGCCTTTGAATGGACAAGTAAAGCATTGGAATTGGTTGGTCGTCGTGACTTAAGTCTGTTTTTATCTGATGAGCCATTTAAGACGCACGAGAGTGTCGAGGAGGTGCATACCAGGCTGATTGGCGAGGTTCTCTCGAATATTATAGACCATAATGAGAGTATTTCACCATGGGATGGACAAAGTGAAGCCGATCGAATTGGTATTACCAAGTTGATATTTGATACTGATAGGCGCTATTACGAGATCACAACCTTGCTTCACCAAACGCGGACGCAGACGGCAACGTTGACAGATGTTCCCGAGGACATCAGCGAGTATGATTTGGTTGTTTTACAGCGTGAGTTGGCATCGCTCGTTGCATTGAGAACCCTCACAATACCCTTAGGTCGTGCAGCATTATTCTACTCCAGTCGGCGTCCGTTGCTCACTGAGAAGTTCCCGATCCCCAAGTTCAACTTGAACACGTTAATTGGGCCAACGCTCACAAACATCATCCTTTCGGAAGGTGCACTTAACGCGAACTTGCACGAATGGGGGTCATTCCACAATGGTGTTTCGCTGGGTCTTAGCATCGACAGAGCCGCGCAAGGTATATCTGGTAGCTGGATCATATTCAACAAACCACAGGAGCTCAATGCGCAGCACGCGGGGTTTCTTATGGGCTTGGGTTTAAATGGCCATTTGAAGCGGTTAGAAGAGTGGCATATTTATAATTATTTGGGTCCTAAGCATCCGTTGACGAGTGTTGGCTTGTTGATTGGGATGGCTGCGAGTGCACGCGGATCAATGGACAATAAGCTCACGAAGGTGCTTTCTGTCCATGCTGTGGCGCTTCTTCCACAAGGAGCTAATGACTTGAATGTTCTGGTGATGGTTCAGACTGCAGGTTTGATTGGTATTGGTTTGCTTTATTTGGAGAGTCAACATAGAAGGATGAGTGAGATTTTGTTGATGCAGCTCACGCTGGTAGTGTACCAGAGCGATTGTGCGCAAATCCACGAAGGTTACCGTGTTGCTGCGGGAATAGCCCTTGGATTTGTAAATCTTGGGAAAGGTGATGACTTGCGAGGTCTTCACGACACCCCACTCATCGACAAGCTTCTTTCTCTTGCAACATCGATGAAGGACTTCCAGCCTGTACAAGAGTTGGATAAGTCGTGTTGTGGAGCTATTTTGGCGCTCGGGTTCATCTATATGCGGACTAAAAACGCTGCGATTGCGGCGAAGTTGAAGGTTCCTGAGCTCGAGCAGCTACTTGACTATGTGCGTCCCGACTTACTATTTCTCCGGTGTGTTGCTAAAAACTTGATCATGTGGGATCAGATTGGAAAGAGCGTTGAATGGGTTGAGCTGGAGATCCCTAGTTCCGTGTTGAACAAGTACTGCAACTGCCACCGTCCAGATAGCCCGCTTGACAGCGATCAATTGGCTTTCTTCAATATCTTGGGAGGTACATGCATGTCGATTGCCATCAAGTATGCACTGAGTCACGATGAGCAGGCTAAACGCACATTGTTGCGGTACTTGGATATGATCATGGCAGTGAGTGCGAAGCCTGCGAGTAACTACGACCAGCGTATTGCGCGTCACAGCGCAATTAATATTCAGAACTCACTTGCTCTTTCACTTGCGGTGGTGATGGCAGGCAGCGGTGATTTGGACACATTCAGACGGTTGCGGATTTTACATTACAACACGGGTAAGGACATTGGATATGGAAACTACATGGCGATCAACCTCGCGCTTGGGTTTCTCTTTTTGAGTGGTGGTCAGTATGCGTTTGGTAGCAGCAACTTTGCGATTGCGTGTTTGGTGACGTCGATGTACCCAATCTCACCTAATGGCAACTCAGACCACGAAGTACATTTGCAGGCATTGAGACACTTGTGGGCGCTTCTGGTTGAGCCGCGGTGTCTTGTTGTTCGCGATGTGAGTACCGGGAAGCCATGCAAGGTACCAGTTCTGATGCACTTGACAGATGGAAGTGTGCGGGAAACGCTTGCACCGTGTCTCATGCCGCCATTGGACATGCTTCTGAGCATCACAACGATGTCGAGTGATCATTTTACGGTGAATATCGACTTTGAGTTGCACAGTGAGTATTTGGACGTGTTCAAGAAGTCCTTGACATTGTTTGTATATCGCAAAAAGAATTATGAGGCTCTACGGTCATCTGTTGGAGTTTTGTTGAGTAACGAGAACAAAGCGTTACAGATAGCGAATGGGGAAATTGATGTGGGGCGTGACTTGCAGCAGGTTATACTGATGGAAGTGTTTGGTGCTGATTCACACGAACAGCGGTTGCTATTATTGGAGAATGCGACTAAGAGGGATGGAGAAGGCGATACCACCACGAGCAGCGTGGATGAGATCGTAGATGATCGACTCGAGTTAAGGGCCATTGCAAGGAATCCTCGCAATGTGGAGGATTTGTGGAATCTCCGATTGGTGTTTGGGTACGCTGACCGAGTCTTAGGAGAGAATTTGCATTACATTGGCGTGGATTTTGTTGAGAGGATGAAGCAATTGGTGTTTAGTTTGAGTGTGGAGTAATAGAGATGGAAGTGAATGAGTGTAGAAGAGAGGTGAAGAAAGTATACGTAACGTACTAATAGTTAAGGTTTAAATATTAGTGTTTAGATCTAGTACTTTAGGTAATTAAACTCAAGATACTATTGCTTTAGTTACTAATGGTTAAGGAACTAGTGTTTAGGTACTGGTGGTTAAGGAACTAGTGTTTAGGTCGTGGTGTTTAAGGTACATATCGTATATCTATGCACTTAGAATAAGTGTAAGAATATTCACTTATTTTCTCTACAAATATTTTCTCTTAATTAAACTCTCACATGCACTTTAAACCGTTAGAATAATTTTGTCTCAAACTGTTATTTCAATGCTTTGTAGGGTTTCTCGCCAAGATCATATCCACTATTTTATCATACACTGTCTTGTTGTTCCATCTTCCCTTTTTCTGTTGGCATTTCTACTCATTATTACCCTTATCATCCTTATTTTGTGTTCAACAGGGGCTTGTCTTGCAAGCCGCGTGTTCCCAACGATCAGAACTCCATTATCGCTAGTGGTAGTAGTCCCCCTCACACGAAAAATTACCTGATTGGTTACCACACCGTAGAAGTTACCAATTTAGGTCTCAGGGAGTAGGGATCCCCTCACAAGTAGATAGTTGAGACATTGTCGCGTAATTTATTTAGAGTACTACGAGTCTTCATTCCGCGACTCCGATGCCAGCGCACCTTTGCGTCGTGTGCACTTCGCACCTTTTTTTTTAATATTTATTGTTGTTCTTTCCGTCAGCCATGGTGTATAGGTCTACACGTATACACGCGGGCACGAACAAAGCCATGAAGTACACATCATTGCTGTATGGACCTCAAAGAATGGACATCAACCAGCCGTTGTCGCGTGCCAACTTCGCGGCAGAAATCGCGGTTGAGCAGCACCAACAGCAAAAGAGGCACTACATTGGTTCCTATACCTTGAGCTCTTATTACAATCGCTTCCCAAGAATCCCAAGACCGCGCCGTAACGTCTTGTACTACTCCAGTTGGCCAAGTGTGAATAACCACTTGCCTCACTTACGTATCCCTACGCGCCATCTCTCGAGTGCAAACCAAAAGTTGAAGAATAAAACCAAGAACTTGCATAAACGCTTTTTCTCGGCCGAGGCGCGTACTCGACGTCAACAGCGTCGCCGCTTTATCCGCTGGTGGACGTTAACCTCTTTGGTAGTGGTCATCACCGGTGTTGCCGCTAAGATTCGTTACGACAGAGGTGATTATGACGATGAAGAGGGTATCGTGTACACAAATCCATACCAAATCAAGCCACAGTCGTGGCTGTTGTACGCCTACTCGACCTTACCTTTGAAAAGCATCTCACGCTTGTGGGGTCAAGTCAATTCCATCGATTTGCCTGTGTGGCTCCGTAGCCCTCTGTACCGTCTTTACTCAGCGTTATTCGGCGTACATTTGGATGAGATGGATGAACCCGATTTGACGAAGTACTCGAATTTATCAGACTTCTTCTACCGCAAATTACGCCCTGGAGTGAGGCCCTTGGCAGACCTGGAGCTCGTCTCTCCCTCTGATGGTAAGGTATTGGGCTTTGGAGTCGTAGAAAACGGCGAGATCGAACAGGTCAAAGGCATGACCTACTCAATCGATGCATTGTTGGGGCTTAATACCCAGAAGTTAGCAGCGCCAAGCCAGTCTCTTGACTTTTCCGACTCGTCCTCTGAAGAAGATGACAAGCACCATGAGGAATTCGCAAAGGTGCATGGTATGAGCGATTCGTCGTACCGCCTTCATGAATTGGAGTATAAAGATGATGGTGATAAGACTGCACGGTCGACAGACCTCTCAAGAGAGTTAATGGTTGCACGCGACCTCACTCCATCGCTGGTTCTGAGCTTGCTTGGATCAAAGACTAGTGAGTCTAATGAGTTGTACTTTGCTGTGATTTACCTCGCGCCAGGTGACTACCACCGCTACCATTCACCTGTGAATTGGGTGACCACGTTGAGGCGTCATTTCATTGGTGAATTGTTTTCCGTCGCTCCGTTTTTCCAAAAGACTCTCCAGGGCTTGTTTGTTCTCAACGAGCGTGTAGCTCTCATGGGCTATTGGAAGTATGGTTTCTTCCTGATGATACCTGTGGGAGCTACCAATGTTGGTAGTATCATTGTGAATTTCGACAAGGACTTAAAGACCAACGAGCGCTACGAGCATGAGGTATACTCGACGAAAAAGCCCGCGCAGGGTGGTAGTGAGACTTCGCCATTGTTGCAAGACGGTGAGCTGACCGTCTCGGAATCGACGACCTTATCTGATGCAGCAGCTGCAAAGGCCGAGAAGAAGCGATTAAAGAAGAACACTGTCTACGAGGCCACCTATGCCAAGGCTAGTCGATTACTAGGGGGTTATCCATTGGCCAAGGGCCAAGAGGTGGGTGGCTTCAAGTTAGGTTCGACAGTAGTGTTGGTATTTGAGGCGCCACCCAACTTCAAGTTCAACTTGACACCGGGGCAGAAGATCCAGATGGGTCAATCATTGGGTGCGTTTGTATAGAGCGATAGATGAAGAACGTAAGGAAATAATGCGATGTAAGGTGATTAGTGATAAGTAATTAATTAACTAGTGACAAATGATAATAGTGAATAGTAAAGTGTAAGTAGTCTGACTAGCGACTAGTGAAGCATAAGTGTTAACTAGTGGGTAACTAGGGTTTTGTGGTGGCACGTGACCAACGCGTGAGTGAAAAACGATTTGTTTGCAAAAAGCAGCACGAATCGCAGTATCCACCACTCTTTCCGGTCTTATATAAGATGTCGTTTCTCAACACGATTAGAGGGTTCGGGCGGAACTCCAAGAAGAACAAGAAGGATCTCGACACGGGCGATGCGTTTTATGCTCACTCGAACCACTCGGGAACGTCGCCTATAAGGCGGGGACATTCGCCCACCAAGATCTCGCCTACCAAGCAGATTCGCGGCGGCAATCAGATACATTTTGCACACCCGTCATCACCGACGAGACGAAATCGTGCGGGAACGGGGTCTTCACAGGGACAGGTTCAGCAGGTTCTGCCTAAAAGACAGTCGGCTAGCAGTAGTGCGAGTCAAAAGGAGGAGCTCCCATTGTTCATGTGTGAGCCTTTTGTGAAGACGGCCTTGGTGAAGGGGTCATTCAAGACTATTGTGCAGCTTCCTAAGTACGTGGATTACTGTGAGTGGGTAGCACTCAACATTTTTGAGTTCTACAACAACTTGAATCAGTTCTACGGCGTATTTGCAGAGTATATGACACCTGAGGCGTACCCTACTATGAATGCGGGTCCCAACACCAACTACCACTGGATCGAGGGCAACGGTCCGCCGATCAACTTACCTGCGGGCCAATACATCGAATACGTATTGTCATGGATCTCGAGCAAGTTGAACGACCAGTCAGTGTTTCCTACCAAGAACGGAGGAGCATTCCCGCCTAATTTCATGAAGGACTGCAAGAACATCATGAGGCAGATGTTCCGTATTTTTGCGCACATCTATCACAACCACTTTGACAAGATTGTGCACTTGTCCTTGGAGGCACACTGGAACTCATTTTTTGCACACTTTGTGAGCTTTGCCAAGGAGTACAACTTGATCGACAGGAGCGAGATGGAGCCGCTCTTGCCGTTGATAGAGAACTTCGAGCTTCAGGGGAAAATTATATAGGAAACGGTAGAAATGCAAATTGCCATGGCTAAGAGCTGTAGGATATAAATCGGTGGAAGAATCTGTGGGAGAATCTGTAGGATAAGAATTTTCAGAATAGCATATCCCGTATCAACAAGTATCTTAATATCATCCTTTTATTCACATATACACTATGTTGTCCTTTTATCTAACTCATGCAAATCTATATACACGCCCCATTTATGTACAATGCAGGAGGCTGTAGCCCCTCATTCTAGGTCAGCCATAGTAGGTCGAGCTATCTCATGATTGTGATACGGCTCTCTATGGCTCTCTATGGCAATCTTGTTTTTCTCTTCCTCTTCACTTTCCCTCTTCTCTTGCCTTTTTCTTCTTTTCTTCCCTCTCTCTTGTTTCTCTATGCGAAGAAATAAGTGGAGTCCTTGACGACCTCCACATCGAAACCACCCCTCTCTGGAATTTCGGGGAACCTCAAGGGAGCCAAGACCTGGACTGACTTGGACAGCGAGGAGGAGACGGCGATGGCATTCAAATCGAGGTCATCAGTTACACTAACGGTGGTCACCATCTCCTGACCCATCTTGACGTTCTTAGGGTCCAGCGACGAGAGCAACTGCAAGCGCTTCTTCTCCAAATAGATCTCGTCGGCCACAGTAAGGGCCCTACCTAAACTCTTGACGATATCGCGGCGCACATCCTTGACACGCTGTGCGATAGGGTGGTCGCTAGGGATTAATATCACCTGCAAGCAGCCGTTATAGCGCTTTTCGAACTCGTCTTTGATTTGGCTAATCAAGTTACTCTTGTGCAAGTCGACAAACTGGTTACGGATCTCAGCATTCATGGTATCGACGTCCAGTGCATGTGTCCAGTACGAGTCGTGCACGGCTGCGAACGACATGCCGTGGCGACCGCATGCACGCGAAGTCATCAACATGTGCGTAGCATCCAATGAATGCACGAAATTTGGAGGGAAGGCCGTCAATTGCTTACGTGAGTCGACTTGAGTGGCGCCAAATGGATCAGAGATCGAGATGTCCTGGAGGTTGGTCTTGACGAGCTGACTCTTCGACACACGGTAAGGTTGCACACATGGAAGGCCAAGCGGCGTGGTCCAAATCACCAGCGACATGTGGCTGGGCTTCTTAGCATCAGCACCTCCACCAGCAGAGACAGCAACAGGCTGCTCGTCGTAGTCGATACGAACAGACTTACTGATGCGGCGAGCGCTCTCACCCAACCAATCCTGGATGTGGTGTGCTCCCTCGAATAGCTGACGAACCAGCGCAAATACGTGCGTGGTGAGGTAGCGCGAGTACTCAGTCTTGTCCTCGGTGCTATCCTTGTCGAAGTACTTGTCCAATTGCTTCTTGATCTGAGCGGCCGCACCAACAAATGTCACACCGTACACGTTGGTCATCACGGTCTGCTTAACGACCTTACGGGTGATCTTGTCCTGCAAGAAGAGCGCGTATTTGTTACCATCGCGCGCCTCCTTGTCCACGCGTACCTTAACCAAGCTAGCGACGTGCGCATAAACATCTTGTGGTCTGTCCAGTGGCACCAAGTTGACCTGACGCGCACCTTCAAAGTCACCACCAAGCGCGGCATAATGCTGTAACCCGTTACACGACCCGTCCTGGTGCACAGGAATGTGCGACACGAACGAAAATGGATCGTCCAACTTGTAGGCCTCGTTCAATTCCATGCAACAACTGAGCACCTGCCATGGCTTCTCACCTTGTTGCCACCAGGCATCCGCAGCATAAGGGTCGCGAGCCGATGCAAACACATTATGCAAGTTCTCATCAACAAACTGTACACGCTCGTCTAATGGCGCCTTGTCAATACCAAACACATTAGCCAAGTGTATCTTAAGCCAGCGCATACCACGCTCACCCAACGGCTTACCCTCCCAGAACAAGAAGAGCGAACGCGTCATATCATTACCCAAGTGGTTGAAATGAGGAGACAAGGGGTACGCACGTCCACGGAAGTCGACGTTGTGAGGGAAGAAGATCTTCTCTCCAACGAATCCACGCGCTATCTCCAACTTGTAGTTGGTGTCACAGCGCTGAGACTTGGCCAGCAGCGCATCATTCACTGCTTGGCGCACACGCTTCTGGTACTCATACTTGGCCTGTGGCTCGGCATCAGCTGCGAGAGGTGTGGGTAACACAGGCTCATCGATAATGGGTGGAATGTCCAAGAACTTTTCACCCGTATTCCAATATTTGATGATCACTTCAAGCACGCGCCTGTTCACTGTCCATGCCGTGTTACCCAAAACGTTCAAACCATCGTAGATCTCTGCCAAGTTGCCCGCCTCTGATGCTGCACGCAAATATGCCGAAATCTCTGCCGAATCCTTGCTACGCACCAACGAGTTGCGCGAAAACAAGTATCCACCATCGTTGTGTGTGGTCCATGGACGCGGTGGTACCAACATTGGGAGCAACTGAGGCTGCACACAGTTGCTGAATGACTTACCCGCCAACTGCCTCACGACCTCCTTGTGCACCAAAAACACTCCAAGCTTTTGCCCGTTAGAGTATTTGTAAGTGTGATGAATTGCTGGCTGTACACCGGTAACTTGCTTACCCGTTGTTGGGTCGACACCCTTGACGGGTACCTTTGCCACGTGCTTTAAGAGCGAGATGAGCACCGCGCCAACCTTTGCTGATACCGCATTGTTCCATTCATTTGCACACTGTGCATCTGCAACAACCTTATCTTGCTTTTTCATGCGGAGAAGCTTCTTCCACTGGCTAGTCGTACGCACCTTGCTCAGATGCACACGCTTTTCGGTGTCCACAAAGCTCTGCGACCGGTATTCGAGCTCGATCGCACGTCCTACTGAGAGGAGTGCACGTGCCGCACGCATACCGTTGTCGATACCGCCTGTTGACGTCAATTTCAACATCTCCAAGATCGTCACCACACACATCTTTGGTGCAGGCACAAGAACCATGTATGGTGCATAGTATTCGCGATCCTTCACCACTTGTGCTTCATGTGCATTGAGTTTACCTGTGGCAGGCGCCTCGCCTGCCAACACCTTGCGACACTGTCTCACTTCCTCCTCAACGTACGGCAAGAACTCAGAGTACCATTTGAACAACTGAGCATTGAGTCCACGGTTGACGTTGAGAGCACCACGCCGTTGCATCTCATCGAACTCGTGCTTCCATTTCTCCTTGGCACCGTCCACACCACGGAGCTCAAGCTGCCTCTGGCGTGCTTCGTTGAACATGTCAAGCGCCTCGTTGAATCTTTTCTTTTGGTCCTCTGTCTTGAGGTTTGTATAAATTGAGTGGTAGTTACGCTTGACCAATGCAAAAGACTTTTCATCTCCCCCAATCTCATCTGTCCGTCCAACCTCGCTTTCTATCTCGCGCACAATTTTGGCCAATTCCTCACTGCCTGTCTCTTCCTTGAGACCCAAAAGTGTGTGGCGGATGACCTTGAGACCGAACGAGTCCACGGCCCGCAAATTTTCGGTGTCCTTTTCCACTGTGGGAACCTGCTCGTTCTCGGAAAAGTACAACGGTGTTTCGTCTTCTCCGGTATCTTGTTCGTGAACCTGGCGGTACAAGTGCTTAAAATCTTCTGGTACGTGTGCTTCAGTGATGGCATCATCCTTAAACACTTCCATCAAGCCGTCGGCTCCGATCACATCGATGTGTGCAAAAATGTTGCGGGATTGGCGGACGCTAAATTGCGAAAGGAACTTCTTATGAGGTGTTCCAGTGGCCAAATGTTTGGCCAAGAGGATGGCATGAGTACGGTCGTTGAACCGCACAGTGTTGTACTGGCGGCCAAATTCATTTTTAAACTCCATCGCGTCAGCGAGTGTTACCGATTCCTCGAGAGCCCAAGCTTGGAAGTACTCGTTGAATGTGAAAACGTACAGCTCTGGGTTTGCAAGGAGCGGGAAGATCGCGCGTAAGATACGCTCTGCTCTGTCGTAGTTTTTACTTGCCAAAAGTGCATCGAGAAGAGAGTGTAAATGCACCACATCTTTTGCAAATGGTGACCGTGTGACCGGATCATACAGTGATGACCATGCAACTTCACGGCGCTCACGCTCTGATACATTCGAGAATGTACCCTCGTTTATGTCTTTGAAGGAACGGAGATGAGCCTGTACTCTCTTTTTATCTCCATCTCGTGTGTGGAGGTCATCCAAGAGGCTTTTGTACAGAAAGTAGTCGCGCTGCGGGGCCACCGTCGCGGCAGCAGGCTTTGCGCTTGCTGCAGTTCGACTGAGCGCACGCTGAAGACGCGACGTCGTTTGCTTCGCTGCGTTTCTCCTCGCCACAGCCGGTAACATCTTGTGACGTTGTAGTGCTATGAAAAAAATCTTTGCCATCGGGTTTACAAATTGCTTGGTCAGCGCGAAGAGATACGGAGAGAACAGAAGGTGGAGAGAAGATAAAGAAATTGAGATAAGATAGAGGGAAATGAGAGAGAGGTAAGATCACAAGGGAATGAGATGAATAGATGACAAGTTTAGGGGAATGAGATGAGAGATGAAGAGGTGAGATGAGAGTTGAAAATATGAGATGAGAGGTGAGGGATAAGGTTATGAGAGATGATACTATGCGATGAAGGGATGAGATATAAAAGATAAAAAGACAAAGAGTTAATGAAAGCTGGAAAGATCATGTGAAGATGAAATGGTAGATATATGCCTTACCAGTAAACAGAAAAATGAGCAGCTTCTCAATATCTGCAAAATATTAACGAAATTGATAGAAAAAGAAATTCAGGGACTTCATTATTCTGACATTCCTTACATACTTCCCTTGTTTCTCTTATAATCTCAATGGTCTTCACTATCAATCTTTTGTTTTTCCAAATCTTTCCCTTCATCTAACCTGTAATGTCTTCCAGTTCTTCTGCTTTACCCTTTTCCCAATTCTTCCCTCTCTGTCTTCTATCCATTCACTTCTAATCGACTTTCTTCTAATCAACTTTCTTCTAATTCTCTCTTTATCTCTACATTCCTCTACTATTATTGTATTCCATGAGCTATCCTACAACCCCATCTCCGCCTGTAATGCTTTCAAAGCTTCCTCATCCTCGTCATCCTCCTCGGTCGCCTGTGGCTTGGCCCTGTTGACAGTAGGGAACGTTGGCATTTCCTCCTTGTGTTCCTTTGGTGCCACTTTCGCAGGCTGCTTCTGCTGCTCGGCCTCATCCTGGAGAGCCGCCAACTCCTCATCAAGCTCGTCTTCATCGACGTACTCATTGTTGACCGGTCTAGATATCGCATCGGAAATCTCGTCGGCAAGGTCAACCTGCTCTCGGATATCGTCCATCGTCTCCTCAACCTTATCGATGTCATATTCACCATGCAAGTGCTTCAAGGCATTGGAGCCCTGCTTCATTGCCTTCATCGTTTCCAAGTTCAAGTTGGCACCTTCGATCGCCGTCAACTGAGACTCTAAAGACTCAATTTGGTTCTCAATCTTAATTAAGTTACCCTCATAAGTCTTCTTCCTCTTTAATGCATTCTTCGCGAGAGTCTTGTTAGTGCTAATGTGCTTGCGTGCAAGTGCATCCTGATCCGCTATTTGCAGCTCTAAATGGTTGCGCTTCTTGTTCAACGTTTGGATATGTTCCCGCAATTCCACAATCGCCTTCTTTGGAAGCTCCTTCTTCTGCTGCTGCTTCTGACCGCCAAACAAATAGTTCCACATCCTGACTTGTGCCGTGTGGTATTAAATGGTCTCTGTGGTGTGGTATGCAACAATCGTCCCTTGTGATTCCCTAGGGAGCGTTTTGATATCCGTCGCTCAATTTAATGACAATCGGAGGCAATTTGGTACAGACACGATTTCCGTCATCAATACATAATTCTTAGACACTTAGACTTCTACAGACATTTCTCACAGGTACTTACCGTTAGACTTTCAGTTATTATCGACTACCGTTACTCTAATGCTGATATCTCAGTTAAAGTCACTCTTTACCCCTTCTTACTCTTTCTACCTCTACCCCCTCTAGTTCTCTTTCTACTCCCTCTACTCCCTCTACTACTCCCTCTACTCCCTCTACTACTCCCTCTACTACTCCCTCTACTACTCCCTCTACTCATTTCCAGTCCTTACATTTCCTAATCTAACTCACCATGACCCACAAGAAGAAGAACAAGATCAACACTCCGAATATCTTGAGAAACAACCACCTGTTGCTTGATATATGCGCGTAGTATTTTAACAATTCTTTCTGTGCTCCTGAGATGTTCAAGCTTATATCCTCGACATTCTCGTCTATCCTTTGGATCTGCTCTCCCTGTTCCGAAACCATCGTGGCCAACTGCAGGAAAAGGTTACCCACCTCATTGATTGTGGATTCTATCGTTTCCACTGCTCGGTTTCTCAGCTGTAAATACTCACTCGACTGCTCCTCCATGAGCATGAGCTGCTGTGATTGGTTTGGAATGGAAAGGTAATCATTCGAATATGGGTTGCTCGACGTCCCCGAAATCTCGTCCTGGGTATGCTGATTAGTGGACGGTGTGCTCATTAAATACGGGTTCTCGTTGGTAGATAAGCCTTCCGTTAATGGTGACTTCGTGCGCCCAATATCTCCACCGTTCTGCTTTTGATGGTGTACATTGGTTGACGACAAGAAGTTCTCTGTTCGGTTCTTGTTCAAGATTTCGTTTCTTTGTCTGGTCTCCAACACGTTTTTGAACTCTCCACTCACATTCTTCATCTTGGAATTAAGTAACGTCACCACATTCTTCGAGAACTGTGACGTCTGTGAGTCTATCTGGATTGAAGTATCGCCTTTCATGAACTTTTGCAAGTTTTGGATGTTTTGCTCAATCTTGAAGATATCTTGCTTTATCACGTATGTTAACTCACCAATCTCAACTGGGTTGTCGTCAAAAAGTGGCTTCCTTTTCGCAAGTAACGCCAACTTGCTCAACATATCCGTCACGCGTGTAATGTCCTTCGCGATAACACTCGCATGCTGACTGAATTGAGACTTTTTTGTTGGCCCTTGTGGCGTACGCTGAGGTTGTTGCTTGTTCTTCTTGTTAATCTTGTCAAACGACGAGACACATTGGTGAAACTCGAACGTTCTGTTCTTGATGCTGCTCGACATTCCTGTGGCGTGGGGCAAGTATTGACTTCAAAGAACAACACTTGTACTTTTCTTTCGTTGCGCTACCAACAGATTTCTAAAATGTGCGCGCTACCAGAAGACTCCCAAAAAAGCAATGCTGCCAGCGAGTTTCGAGATCGTGACAGACGGTTGCGAAAATGCCACTTCAAAATGCTGTCGTGATGCTCGTCACATCAAGTTAGACAACAGATCGAATGGTATTCGTTGTTTATGCTTCATTAACAACTCGTCAAGCAAAATTACTTAACCTTGGTTACCACCATTTTTCTAATTTTTGGGCAAAAAGTGTAGATATCACTATTTGATGAAGATATTACCAACTCTTAAGTGCAACAAGAGTAACATATATCACTAGTTACCATCTAATATACCCCCCTCCTCCTCCCTTTTCTCATGATGCCTTTAGCCAATACCTGCATACAGTCCATGGGAGCTATTGTTTATCTACTTCCAAAACGGGATTACCGTTGATTTATATTGACGAAGAGGGCTCTAACCTGTAAAATTTGCAAAAGATCACCGTACATTTTTGAAAGCGCGCACCGTAACCTGTAAAAAACGCAAGCCAAATTCTATCAAAACAACAAACACTACGAGCCAACTCATTTTTTTTGTTTCGAGTATTTTAATTAGCTTTTTATACTCTTCACTAGATCACCTACTGAAGTGCAGTCAAACGCTACATCGACTCGAACAGAAGCACTTTTACAATGAGAGAAATCGTAAGTTATATCGCTCGCGAAGATTCATTTATGTTGCTCGTCAAATGACGCGCTTCATTAAATAGCATTGCAAACACTCACATCCATTACAGTACTAACAATTTCTAGATTCATTTGTCGACAGGCCAGTGTGGTAACCAGATCGTATGTACCAGATCATTCTTCAGCTCCTTGAGCTTCAGATATCTCATTATCTGATTGAAAAATATAATACATCATATACTAACTGACTAGGGTGCTGCCTTTTGGGAAACTATCTGTGGTGAGCATGGATTAGACGACAACGGTAACTACCACGGAACTGATGAAATCCAGAGATCCAAGTTGAACGTCTACTTTAACGAAGCTTCTTCAGGCAAGTACGTTCCTCGTGCTGTCCTCGTTGACTTGGAACCAGGTACTATCGATGGCGTTAAAAACTCTGAAATCGGTAACTTGTTTAGACCAGACAACTACATCTTCGGTCAGTCTTCTGCTGGTAATGTGTGGGCTAAAGGTCACTACACAGAAGGTGCTGAATTGGTAGATTCCGTCTTGGAGGTTGTGAGAAGAGAGGCTGAAGGTTGTGACTCTTTGCAGGGTTTCCAGATTACCCACTCTCTTGGTGGTGGTACCGGTTCTGGTATGGGTACTTTGTTGATCTCCAAAATTAGAGAGGAGTTCCCAGACAGAATGATGGCTACTTTCTCTGTCGTTCCATCTCCAAAGGTTTCTGACACCGTTATTGAACCATACAATGCTACTTTGTCTGTGCACCAATTGGTTGAGAACTCCGATGAGACTTTCTGTATTGACAACGAAGCCTTGTACAACATTTGCCAAAAGACTTTGAAGTTGCCTCTGCCATCTTACGCGGAATTGAACAACTTGGTTTCTTCTGTTATGTCTGGTGTGACCACCTCGTTGCGTTACCCAGGTCAATTGAACTCTGACTTGAGAAAGTTGGCTGTTAACTTGGTGCCATTCCCTAGATTGCATTTCTTCATGGTCGGTTATGCGCCATTGACTTCTCTCGGTTCGAAGTCTTTCAGATCTTTGACTGTTCCTGAGTTGACTCAGCAGATGTTCGACTCTAAGAACATGATGGCTGCTTCTGACCCTAAGAACGGTAGATATTTGACTGTCGCTGCCTTCTTCAGAGGTAAGGTCTCTGTCAAGGAGGTCGAAGATGAAATGCACAAGGTTCAAACTAGAAACGCATCTTACTTTGTTGAGTGGATTCCAAACAACGTGCAAACTGCCGTTTGTTCGGTTGCTCCTAAGGACTTGGATATGTCTGCTACTTTTATTGGTAACTCTACTTCTATTCAGGAGTTGTTCAAGAGAGTCGGTGACCAGTTCAGTGCTATGTTCAGAAGAAAGGCTTTCTTGCACTGGTACACTTCTGAAGGTATGGATGAGATGGAGTTTACCGAGGCTGAGTCGAATATGAATGACTTGGTCAGCGAATACCAGCAATACCAGGAAGCTAGCATTGACGAGGATGACGACATCGAGGGTGCTTACCCTGAGGATGCCCCATTGGATGACCACTTGGAGTAATTTCAACTTATACCTTTCCTTTTATTCTCATCACATACTCCAATGGTCCTATTTTGCGTTTAGTTCTGCTTGCTTCTTAATGTTTATACCCTGAGTGATAACGAATCAGTCTTTTGATAAGTTGTAGATGACAGTATATACCTCTAATATGGTGTTAAGGAGAGCAATATTCTCTTTCTTCTTAGGCATACTACACTTGTCCGTGATTTATATCGTTTTATTATGTACCTCCTCGATACAAGATATACTTGGTTACTTTCAAAGTATCATGCAATGAAAAGCCCTTCTTTTCGCTTTTCCTCTCATCTACCCGTCGTCAAATATCTAGTTTCCTCTCAAAAAGTTCTTCACGAAGTCATTCTTGTCAACAACGTTGTACGAGTTCTGGTCATCGAAGTATCTCATGACATGACACTGTTGTTTCCAGAAGTTGATCAACTCTTGGAACTCCATTTGGCCCTTCATGAGTAACACGTTTCTAACACCCAAGTCCTCAACGTATCTTTGTCTCTCAAACTCTTGTCTAATCTTGGTCTTGACGTTGGCCACAGGCATGTCTAATTCGTACAAGTCACAAAATTCACGCGAATATCTAATGTACTTGCGGTACAACTGCAAAACCCTCTTCTGCATGTCAGCGTTCGTTAACGAACGACGAGTGGTCTCTGCGAATTCAGTAGCTAAAGTCATATTGTCGTTATTGAGGTCTATTCGTTAAAACGAATTTTTGTCGCTACTTTTTTTTAATCTTTATAAATCAAGACATTTGATTTGTTGAATTTCATGCAGTACGTCCAGCGCTACCAAAGTGATACTATATAGTCAATGATTCTTGAATCTTCCTGAGGAAGTCTCCATGAGGTTCAAGGATCTTAATAAAGCGACATAACTCAAAGCACCACTCCCATTTGTGGCTCTCGGCTAACATATTTATAATTTTCGTTACCAATTCGTGGTCCTTCGCAGTAAGTGTACCTTTTTCATCGTCTTCCTCAGTTTTGGAGTTCAAGTATATAATGAGGAAATGATAACATTGCTCAACATTCCCTGAATCTATCAACTCAGTCATTAAAGCTGTCAGGTTGGTGTTGAGAACGGCGAAGTATTTCTCCCAGTTCGTTAATTCTATTTTGCGGAAGCACCGAATTAAGATATCCTTATTATCGCCGATGACATGCAAGAGCTTTCTTAGCATTTCATCCTTATCTTCATTGCCGTAAGTGAAAAGTAAGAGTTCTAATGCATAATCATAAAACTTTTGGTTCTTCAACTGATTGATTTTAGATTCGTCGTGAACCAAGTAATGCTCAATGAATTTGTTTAAAACCAATTCACGAGATGTCTTCTGTGTAATGAACCCTTCCTCAGAAACCTTTGATTCAAGATAGACAACCTCAAACGAGTTGCTGATATTCAACACTTGGAGCTTTTGGTCAAATGGGATAATGATAGGTTCTGCATTTGTTTCCAGTAGGGTCAGCAATTCATAAACTCTCAAATCACCAGACGCGGACCTGAAGTACAAGAATTCAATTCCCGAAGCATCAAATAAATCAAATCTTTCAACATGGTCTCCAAGAGGAATCAAATTAAAATTGGATTTCTGCTCAACCGTTGTTGTATTTCTCATAATGTATACTTGACCAGTGGATAATAAAAATACAAAGTGCCTCTTGGAAATCATAGTGGTTTGAATGATCTTGGCAGTCGAGAAAACTGAATTCATTGACTCCATGTGAATAACCTTGAATACCTCAATGAATATATTGTAGTTCTTGATATTACCAATGTCTTGGTTACCCTTGGCAGTAGAAATCTCCAAGATAATTAATCTCATATCTTCGGTGACTATTAAAAGATTGCCCTTTTCATGGTTATTCTTCACATACTGAACATCAATGAACTTGGTCTTATGGAAGTTGTGAGTCCATATTATAGATTCTTCATCAAAAGCAAAGACCTCTCCACCATGACCATGTTTCGATTTCTTCGCATTTATAATGCGGATTTCATCAAAGCTGACACTTTTCAGATCGCTAGCGTTATCCTCAAATGACCTATTCACTATTACGAGATAATCATTGAACCAAAAGTGCCTCCTGATATTCAAGGGGTTCCCGGAGTGGTTATTAAACATAAACCAAAGAGGATGAGTAGCACTATTGGAAACAATAGGCGTCGAAATGCTGATGTTGTTTCCTTGTGATATTGCGATTTGATCATAGTCGTTTCTTGAAATGCAAATTTGACTTGAATCCCGTTCAATCATTTTTTTGAAATTGGATAGAATGGGGAAAGCCATAAATGACTTACCATTTATGACATTAATATAGTCGATGCTAAAGCATATTCCATCAGTAAGTTGTCTGCGGAGTTTTATACTGTATAACTCTGACTTGTCGTGATTGATAATGTAGAGGTACATTGAGTTTGGGCTGAAATAAACGCATGAAGCCCGCAGGAAATCAAGTTCCAGATCGGCACTGCTGAATTGAGGATTTCCAAACTTCGAATACAAGGACCAGTATCCCGTAGACAAGTCAACGAGGGCAAAAAAATCTCCACAAGGAGCCCACATACACATAGATTTTCCCTTAAAAGTATCAATGTCCATCAAATGCACCATTCCTTCTGGCTTATATTCCAAGCTGAATATTTTTGGGGTAGAAGATGTCATGACAATGACCAAGTCATTCAGTGGATTAAATGTAAAGTCAGTAACATCAATACTATCATCTAAAACATGGACTTTTTGCCCAGTATCATTTTTGTAGTCGAATGCCCACACCTCATTGATGCCATTAACAAAGACAAAATAGTCACGGAACTTATTGTAGGTCATGAATTTGATATTCGAAGGACCAGTGTACCAAGCACAGTCCGTCAACCCGAAGATTCTGCTCTTAAATGTCTTCACATTGACCACTTGGAAGTTTGCGTGTTCATCCAGATCCCGGTTAAACACTAAGATGTCATGAGAATGTGTCATGAACCAAAAGTCAAGGTTCTCGAAGTCTAACTTTAGCATCTTGAAAATGGAGCATCTCTTCACCAACAGGACATCTGAAGAGAATTGGTTATCCATCAAAAAGGTATTATTTATGTGCTCTGGGTTTACCAAGTTTGGCAAGGACGATTGTGACGATGCAATCATCTCACCAGCTGACTTGAGTAAGCTGGTTAAAGATAGCTTGAACTTCTTTGTGAGAAAAGGTTCAGCTGATTGAATGAGACGGTCATCAGAACTGTCATGTACTTGGTAGATTGCCGCTTCATCACTGATCCAAATCTGATAAATTATCAAGAAGGAAGCATCAGTCAGGATGAATAAGTTGACCTGACGGAAATTAGAGCCAATGGTTGAAATATCAATGTACTTTGTCTTCACATCAACATTGTATCCATGTAGCTTGATTGAATCCTGAGATCGTTCATGTGAGCCTATAGGTAAGAATGTACTTTGATCGTATAAAAGCACACTCTTTCCCGTAAGCACTGCTAGAACAGATGTGTTCGGTATGCATGTGAAGCCAATGGGACTGTCCCCAGTTTGATCGTTTCTAAACGGAAAGGGTACTTGCAAGTGCGGTCCCGATTCGATAAATACCATACGTAAAATCAATCTGTTTGGTTTTTTTTGATTGATCCATAAAATCAGCGGTTTTATGTTAACGTTTTGGAACTCAATTAACTTTCTTATCGTGGTCGTACTAACTTAATTGGAACATACTTATGATAATACCAGCCCAAGCTCAATAGAAATGAATTCTAATACATATTTAATCTATAAACAACGTAGTGTCAAGTTCATTAACAATAGCAAGTATAAGAAAAGGGCGTGTGGTCTAGTGGTATGATTCTCGCTTTGGGTGCGAGAGGCCCTGGGTTCAATTCCCAGTATGCCCCTTCTTTTTTTCCAGTTTTTACATGAAGCATAGAGTAAATGAGTTACAACTCTCCCTCACCTGAGCTACAAGATGATGTGAGTTCATTCACATTCTTTTTTACTTCCACACCTTCTCTTTTACTTTCACACCTTCTCCTTTACTTTCGCACATCTCTTTTACCTCATTTCTCTTTCCCTCATTCTTTCCAAGTTATAACTTCTTTGAATACGCAACGCACGTTGTTTAGGTGTATTAAAAAAGTTATAAAATAGTATACTAATGGACATGATATTACATTATGACATATCTGATAACAACCCGATTGATGTTATATATATATGAGCAAGTAAAATATTTGACAACTTTCTTAACGGTAAGACTTCTGGAATCTTGCTCTGGCACCACGACCACCGAACTTCTTTGGCTCCATTCTTCTGGAGTCGGCAACCAACAAGGTCTTGTCGTAAGAGGCGAAGATCTTCTTCAACTCGTTCTTAGAAGCCTCATCGACGTATTTCTGGTAGTAGGCAATCAAACCCTTAGCGATAGCCTGTCTGATAGCGTAAACTTGAGAGACGTGACCACCACCGGTGACCTTAACTCTAATGTCGATGTTCTGGAACTTGTCGAGGCCGACCAAGGTCAATGGCTCGTAGACCTTGAATCTCAAGATCTCTGGCTGAACCAAGGTGATTGGGGAACCGTTAACCTTGATCAAACCCTTACCGGCCTTGACGTGGGCGACGGCAGTAGCGGTCTTCTTCTTACCAAAAGTCTAAAATATTGTTAGTAATGGACTTATTTGAGCTTTATTGATGTGATCAACGGGACACTCTTTAGCAAAAATTTTTCATATAGTCGATGTGATGCTGATGAAGCAGGTTGTTGGTTTTGCAGTGTTTCAAAAGGGTCTCCATGATCACGTACTTGGCCTATATAGGCTTCGTTGGATTCATGTACATACTTGGACAGATTGTGGAGCGGACATCTTGCTGGTACTAACAGTCTATACAAATTTTTTTTTTCAAGACCTCGATAGTTTTTTCTTTAAAATTTTTCCAGCCCAGCCCAGAGAGAATTCTCTGGCGAAAATCCTGTGTACAGTAACGACATGTAGGCATACGACATTTGTGTGCGGAAAATACGACATTTTTGTTAGGTGTTGGTAGTAATTTTGTGGCATGTCGATACCAGACAATCTTTTTTCTTTATACTGAAAATTACGCGCAAAACAAAATATTACACTGTATAACACGTGCCCAATGTGACTGTGTTTTGAACATTTTTTGCTAACAAAAAAGTCGTTGGGGGACTTGACGACATTTTTATAGTGGCACCGACACACCTACGGGGGCTTCCATACACTCCCAGCGAAATTTTTTTCCGCTGCAAAACTCTTCATTGAAAATTCAGTTATTAAAATTTTTATAATTTCTCTTACTGTGTGATTTACCCTTTAAGATAAGATGGCTATCGCTAAGAACTTACCATTATTGAAGAACCACTTCAGAAAGCACTGGCAAGAGAGAGTGAAGGTTCACCTCGACCAGGCTGGTAAGAAGGCTTCCAGAAGACACGCCAGATTGACCAAGGCTGCTAAGGCTGCTCCAAAGCCTTTGGACGCTCTCAGACCAGTCGTCAGAGCCCCAACCATCAAGTACAACAGAAAGGTCAGAGCCGGTAGAGGTTTCACCTTGGCTGAGATCAAGGCTGTCGGCTTCACTGCTAAGTACGCCAGAAGCGTTGGTATTGCCGTCGACCACAGAAGACAGAACAAGTCTCAGGAGACCTTCGACGCCAACGTCCAGAGATTGAAGGAGTACCAGTCTAAGTTGGTTATCTTCGACAAGAAGACCAAGGCTGCTGAGTTCGCTGCTGCCAACAAGCAGGTTTCTACCTCTGCTGTCTTCCCAGTTGTTCAGCCAGCTGCTGAGTCTGCCCCAAGAGCCGTTGAGCAGCAGGATGCTACTGCTTTCGCTACCTTGAGAAAGGCCAGAAACGAGAAGAAGTACAAGGGTATCAGAGAGAAGAGAGCTAAGGAGAAGGCTGAGGCTGAGGCTGAGAAGAAGAAGAAGTAAATTCTTCTCCCATCCACATCATTTCACAACCCCCCTCCCCTGCTATAGTATTAGGTAAAACCGTATGAATATATACTAGCTAATATATACATATACTTGAAAATGAATCTAGTCATCATCATGAGGTAAACTTAGAATCTAGCCATGATGATTCAATGAAATAGTATTGCTATGATGAGCTGCTATTCAACATGAGCTAATGCTACGCACAATGCTACGCACAGTGCTACGCATAATGAGTTAATATAACCCACCATTAATGCTACCCACCATTAGTTAATGGATTGCGATGAGGAATCCAGTCTTATGTTATGGTATTTCTAAGATTTATAGTCAGAAGACTTATAACTGGTAGATATAATTACTTCTAAGTGAAGATATATTGACCTCACTGGTAATGATGAATGCTACATTGGTTGTCAACTCCATGACTTCTACAACATTTCAACATGAATCATCAATTAATATATAAACCTAAGCGTAAAGCCCCAAATAACCTTTTTGAAACAGAGTTTGCTGTAGGCCAGTGTACATACATAGCAGGCACACTAATTAACTTAATCGAACAAACCCATACCCATGTCGTCGTCGGACTCCTCCTTCTCCTCCTCCTTCTCCTCAGCAGCAGCCTCAGCAGCGGCCTCACCAGCAGCAGCTGGAGCAGCACCGGCACCGGCAGCTGGAGCAGCAGTGATGTTGAAGAACAACTCCTTCAAGTCCTTACCGTCCAAAGCCTTAGCGAAGATGTCGGTCCAGATGGACTCAACCTCAACGTTAGCCTTAGCGGTCAAGGTGGCGAGCTTGTCGGCGGAGATCTCGATGTCGGAGTCGGCCAAGATCAAGGCAGCGTAGGATAAAGCAGATTCAACAGACATTCTTGAAGATAACTAGAAGTAATCGATTTAAGCGTTCCTGAAAGGGCAGACTATTTCTTAGTTGGTGAAAAGTAAGTGTGAATCGAGACGTTTAATTTTTTCGCCCACAGGATGCGACCTGGACCGCAGAATTTTTTTTCATATGGTAGCGCGCACTAAATGCAGGATTAAAGGGAACAAGCCCTAAGTCGTGGAACTCTTCCGAATTAGGAAAGACTGGACATAATTGACAGACATTGATGGTGAGGGATATTGATAGACATAATAGAGTGAAACACCAATAGAGTGAAACACCAATAGAGTGAAGCACCAATAGAGTGATAATTATAATTGACTATTTGCGTGTAAATCCATTACTTCTACTCTTGATTCTTGACCTATTTGTTATATGGCCCGCCATTATATAGTCATAAGAAAAGTCCAGGTAGACAATTCTGATTAGATTGCATGACACAACTTCAGTACCAGTTCAATCTAAAATTCATTAAATAGCATCACGCAAGGTACAGAACTCCAAGTACCAGTCCTTAGTCCATATTCTTGTCCTCTTTCCAAAATACATCATGGGGATTGCTGAAATCATAATCACAAACTCAATTGCAGCCATTACACCGAGTCCCTTGGAGTTTCCAAGTGCATCCAACATAGGCGAGCATGCAAATGTAAAGATACAGCCACATAAGTTATTAATCACAGCCACTCCACACATCATTTCGATAACCATATCGGGGTAGGCATCCATCAAGTAGCCCATACTAACATCACCCGAACTACCAAAGCCGAAACCAATGATTCCCAAACAGATATAGTTTGCAACCCAGTCCCATTGCCTGTCAGTACCTATTCCAAAGCAAATAAGACCAATGGGACATATTATAGCAGGAATAATGAGGAAAACAAGACGATATTCAGCCTCCTGAACTCCTCTATTACGCTTGGCCATCCAGATGCAAAAGTAGTCACTGAGAATACCAGCATAGATACAACCAATAACTGAACCAATCAAGGTTGGGACATTCATGATGGCGACCTTATTACTGGAGTAATTGTAGGGGTCATCTGAGTAAGTATCTTCTTCAATTGTGATATAGAATGTAAGCAAAGCATCCTGAATACCCCAAACGAAGCCCGAGAAAATCACTGGAGGATAAAGGAAGACTTTGGTGAGCATCAACAACTGTTTGAAGTACTGGACGAACCCTGTTCCCCTAATATTTGTAGCTGGGGTGATAATGGCGACCCTTTTCCAATATGGTTTTGGGGGATCACTTGCACCGTATGTATTGACACTTGTTGCATCTGAGCTACCGTTAGTGCTACTCTTCTCATCGATTGTTTCTGGACCAGCATGGTGTTTTTCTGGGTTAATAGACAGCCTTTCCGAGAGAATAGCATTCTTCGTATGGGAGAGAGTAGCACGCAATGACTTGTTGAACAAGGAACGATCAAAGTAGGTTTCATCCAAGAAAAGGATGATAATGACGAGAAGTACTCCAGAAAGTATACCTCCAAACCATCCAATCCAACGGAATCCCATGTTTGTTTCGATAAATCCAGCGAACATAGGACCTAAGAAAGTTCCCACAGATGTCGCGAGGATATATACAGTTAAAACAGAACCAAGTTGATGTTGGAAGTATAAATCACCCAAGCTCAACTGTACCTGAGCTTCAGCACAACATTCTGAGAGCCCCACGAACAATTGTGACCAGATAGTATCGGCAACTCTGTCAGACTTACCAAACCAAAAAGAACCACCCAAACCAAGTAAAATGCAGAGGATGTAGGTGATTTTACGACCATAGATCGAGGCCAACGGTGTCATGAAGAAGGTTCCCAAAGCAATACCTGCAAAGAGAACACCAGCACCCACATTCATGGCATCGTATGATATGTTATACTTTGCATTAAGGTCATCTTGGGCAGCACCAGCATCGTTAGAAGTGGCAGCAGTAAAACCTGTGATGACTGCCAAAATGGCGAAATTCACGAGCTTGCGAGCCTTCGTCCAGTTCAACGGGTCATTACATGAGTCGCACGGCTGAGGCATCAAGATGATACTGCCCTTCATTTTCACTTTTTCAGTGTCATCTGCGGCATCTTCTTGTCCCGTAGTACCGACGTTAGTGTAGATGTTGAAGGTACCTGGGATGAAGTCATCATTATAGCGGTCGTTGATCTCAGCGTGGGTATTTGTTGTCCTGAGTTGGATTTCTTCACCCATGATGGCAGTTGAGCTTTCCAGCTTCCTGCAGTAATTTCGTCGACTTACAGAGTATTTATCTAAGGCACGGCACTTAAACTAAAAAGCCCTTTGTACTGATAAGGTCGTGGGGAAATTATCTGGCAACAAACCCCTCATTCTTCGTTAATGATAACACAATGTTGTATACGGCATAGGTTGCCCATCTCCGATAGTGCGGAGGCCTCATTACTCTGTGCGAACCGCGAGCCGCGATAATATCAGTACAAGGTATAGATCGTAGATATGACAGAAAAAAAAGAAACTTTTTGTCGCTCTATCTAACCGATTTTGTACCCAGATTAGGCTCAAGAAGCGCTTTCGCGGAAAGGTAGAGGTGAGAGGGACAGGAAGAGGAATACAACAGATGGAGGAAAGGAAGTCGAAATGAAGAATGTGGGGGAAAAGGAAGAGGAAAAGGAATTGGTAAGGGGAAGGAAGAGTGGAGAAAGATGGGGAAAGAGGAAGAATCATAGCGTGAGGATCTTTGAATGAGGCTTTGATGGAGAACATGGAAATGGTTTCCATTATGAGAAAGTAAGAGAAAGTAAGAGAAAGTAAGAGAAAGTAAGAGAAATGTGTCATGGATGTTCTATGGCTAGAGATGCCATCAGAATGATCCCATTTCAATAGTTTCTTAGTAGTGATGACGACAAATTAGCAAATAGAGTTTATTTGTTAATCAGTGATAGCGATAACCAATGATTGCGATAAAGTAATAGTGATAGCATTTTTTTGACATGCAGGAGTTAATGATAACGGCATGCAACGATTAGGTATAATGAGAATATTAAACCAGTAGAGTTATAATGAGAATATTAAACCAGTAAAGTTATAATGAGAATATTAAACCAGTGAGTTATAACGGAATATTAATGATAACAGCAGCAATTAGAGTTGACAAGGATAGCCTGGTTGTAGCGATCCATTGTACTAGAAAGTTTGATGGTAATTTCCAACATGTGGGTATAGTGATACCATGTAGCGGTTTAATGGTACATCAAGTAGTTTAGTGATAACTTCCTCCATAAAGTTCAGTTGCATCCATCATGTACAAAGAATGCATTGGGAATGGAAAACTTGATCTTAAATAACCCCTCTGATTGCGATGCCAACCAGCACAACTTAATCCACGTGATCAGAGGAATGCTTGTGAATGTGCATGACCAGAGGAGAATGGGTGTGTAGCATTCAGTCGTACGATGTGCGGAGAGAGTCACGTGCTCAGACAATAGGACAGAGTTCATATTCTAGTGATCCAGATCTGCATCACCATCTTCTAATTACAGGGCACATATGATGTCAATCCGAATTCGGCACATCCAATTCCAATCTGAATTGCGCTACTCCCAACTTGAATGAATGTGACTTGGGGAGATCAATTACCACACAATAATAGATTAGTCATGTATCGAATATAGCTTTTGCAAAGTCCAAAGCCAACAGCATTCTCAAGACAAGACGAAATTTGAGGCGTTGCAATTTTTCCCATTGACGAACACAACAATTGCAATGTATACAATCGACTCCGAGGGCTGTGCAGTAAATTTAGCCAATGTATAGTTATCTTAGGAAGCGACAAGAATAAATACTGAAGTCTCGTAATAGTGGTAGTTATTAATGGAAAAATCTATTATTGGCCTAAGACTTGCATTCAATTGGAAATGCACTTACCTATTCTGGGAGACAATCCATGTAACTTGAAAGGTGAAAGACATCTCTTTCTCACTTGATAACTTACCACTAGTATCTCTTCACATAGTCCCTAAACCATTGCGAAGTCTCGGAACAATTCATGACATTCATGACATCTTGTCGTACGCCAGTGTTTCATATCTATGTGTCGGACAACGCCAGTGTTTTAAATCTGCGCCAACACGGTTATAAGTTCCAACCGTGCAATTATTGCTCTACCAGAGCTCCTATCTAAACTATCGAGAATACAACTTTACTGTAAGATGAGCTTGCGTCAACCTGTTAAAAACACACGTAATGCAAGCACACGCGTCGGATTATTCACCGATTCTCTTTCATTTCAGCTCTCAGGAACGACCTAATCGTTTGTGTAATTTCAATTTTGTACCACACCACGACCTCGCGTTGAATGTAGAAATCCGCGACCGCGCCAGATCTCGGCCTGCAAGACGTCGTTTCACCAATGCATCATGGATACATGAGCGGCCAAACTTGTGAGTTGCTGGATGGTGAAATTGCGTTTATGTGCCTGTATGCTGAGCTCAGATTGGGGCTTATAGTTTACAAAGAGACGGAGAAAGGAACTCGAAACCGAATTCCACGCACGTAACGAGGTGGAAAAAGAATAAGGAGGGTGGAATGGAGAAGTGAAATTAAAAGTGTCGAATCAATGACAGAATCTAAAATAAACGATTGAAATAGACAATAGAAATTGGTAAAGTTGACGAAGTAATACGTCACGGAAAAAGAACCATATGATATAGCCCTTTGATAGTACTCTGATTCACATTTGATAGACTTTTGGTAAACCATTGTCTAGCTGCAAGACGTCAACTTTTGACTAATTTGATTTCATTACTTCCGTATTCTACTTTACCATCCTGAAATAGTCCGGTTATCACCAATTTAGACTCACACCTGTAACAAACTGGGCTTTGCTCGGCAACACTTTACCAAACGTCACATGAAACATCTCGAAATCATGCTTCCGAGAACATATCCAGCATCAAAACACACACTCATTACGCACACCCAGTAAACAAAGATGCTGGCAGCTTCATGCTTTGTATTATGGGCAGATTTCCTAAATCCCTGTTGTCTATCCCCCTTGCTTGTGTGCGCCATACCCCTGTGGCACGTTCTCCAAGCCTTTTTCTTTTCTTTTCCCATTGATAATCCGGCTGAGTCTATTTTTGGAGACAACAACAAAGCGCAACCAGCGAAAGGTTTAGGATGCCCCACATTACAAGATATCCAATGTTATAGCCAGTACTTCTAAGTTCCCCACTCTCTTACGAGAGTCACGCCTTTCTGAGGCCATTCTGCTGCATTGTGCCGAGAGACGCATTGTCTGCCCCTTTGGCTGCACATCAAAGGCTAGTTGCTGGTTTAGTGATAGTTTTTTTCGTACACAAACGTGACACAAACGGTGTAGGTGCCCCTGCAATTCTTCGACGTACACAAAAAGGCGGCTGGAAAACGCGTTTGTGAACGCTCCCGTACAAAGGAGGTCCCAATTTGGAATATATTTAGAAGCCCGTGTGAATGGCTGCCTTGGCTCCTACGCACTGCAATCGTCCTCGGCAAACTTATAAAGCGCGCAATCCTCACCATTAATTCTCAAACTCAGTAGCTATGCGCTTCAACTTCACCGCCTTCTTACTGCTTGCACAATCTGTGCTCACTGTGGTGGCGGCTCCAGCGTCGCCCATGGCAGCTACGCCCCTTGATCAGTCTCGCAATCTTCTCGAGCGCCGTGCTCCGCAGGGCTTCGACTGGGACTATGACAAGGACAAGATTTACGGTGTCAATCTTGGTGGGTGGTTAGTTCTTGAGCCATATATCACTCCATCACTCTTTGACCGTTGGTCAAAGCCAGGTGACGACTCCCAAGTTCCTGTAGATGAGTACCACTACGCACAAAAACTCGGACGTGATGCCGCAACTACTGCACTTGAAGAGCACTGGTCGACCTGGTATCAGGAGGACGATTTCCAGAAAATGAAGGACGCAGGCTTGAATTTTGTGCGCATTCCGATCGGATACTGGGCTTTCAAGTTACTCGATAACGACCCTTATGTGCAGGGCCAGATTAAATACTTGGACAAAGCAATTGAGTGGGCAAGAAAGTACGACTTGAAGGTTTGGGTGGACTTGCACGGTGCCCCAGGCTCTCAGAACGGCTTTGACAACTCTGGTCTTCGTGACCTGTTGGAGTGGCAAAATGGTGACAATGTTGATGTTACCTTGCAGGTTTTGCAGCTCATTTTCCAAAAGTATGGTGAGTGGTCCTACCATGATGTGGTCATTGGTATCGAATTGGTTAACGAACCATTGGGTCCTTCTCTCAGCATGGAAAAGATAAAGGATTTCTACACTAAGGGCTACAACAACTTGCGTAAGCTCAACTCTGTCGCTCCTGTGGTCATCCACGATGCCTTTATGCAACAAGATGGTTACTGGAACGATTTCCTCACTACAAGCAACACTGACTGGAATATTGTCCTCGACCACCACCACTACCAGGTCTTCTCACCAGATCAGGTCGCTATGTCGATCGACGATCACATCAAGACTGCATGTGGCTGGGGTGAATCCGCAAAGCACGACAACCACTGGAATGTTGCTGGTGAGTGGTCTGCTGCCTTGACCGATTGCGCACGCTGGCTCAATGGTGTGCGCCGTGGCGCACGCTGGTCGGGCGACTATGACAACTCTCCTCGCATTGGTTCTTGTGACCCATACTTGTACGTCGAGAACTGGAGCGACGATTTCAAGACCAACCTCAGAAAGTACTTCGAGGCTCAGTTGGATGCCTTCGAACAGACTGGTGGATGGGTCTTCTGGAACTGGAAGACAGAGAATGCACCTGAGTGGGACTTCAAGAAGTTGATTGCTGCTGGTATTGTTCCACAGCCTCTCAACGACAGACAGTACCCGAACCAGTGTCAGTTTTAGAAGTTTGATTTAATACGTAGTTAATGGATAGGTTTTAAAAAAGTGTAGAGGAAAACAAAAGAATGAAGGAAGATAGGGTCATACGAATTGAATTAGGAGCCATTTGAATGACTGGGTGAAAATTCCGGAAGATTATGTTCTAAAAATATTCAGACTGCACAATGGCATCTTATCAATCTCCGCAGTTCTTCTGCACAAGCTTTTTCAGTCTGCGCAAAGTTCTTGTCTGCATAGTTCTCGTCTGCATAGTTCTTAATCGGTTTACATAGTTCGTATTCAGTCTGCATTATCTCGATAGTCATGATCTAGCAAAGGTGAAATTGGAGAAAAAGAGAAATGGAGGTGGAGAAAGGAAAATAAAGGTAGATGCCGAGGAAATTGTGGAAGGATGTGGAAGGATGTGGAAGGAGATTAAAGGTACGGAAAAAAGTCCGATAGCAATTGTGACGATATTTCGATTTCGTGTTCTCATTATCGGAAACCGATTCGCGAACGGAAGACCCACGGAACCGGGTATTATCGGCCTTACTTCCTATATTTGGACGACCTGAGTCATGATTAATAAGCTCGTTCTAAAATTGTCTGCGATAGGATATGAGGGCGGGGATCAGTGATCAAAATCCATGCTCATGCTCATGCAGTTCATGCCGTGATCAAGATCCAGCCGCACCATTGACCAATGCAATTATCATATTGATGAAGGGTTACCACAAGTTCAAAAGTTTATAAGCGAACATGATAAGTGGTTTTGTGGCAATTTTGTAGCCGTTCATATGAATATGAACGGTAAAACCGTTCCCCAGATTTTGTGCATTCTGGTGAGTCAGACCGTTACAAGAAAATATCGAGAGATCAATTTGCCACTAGATTCAAGATGTATATATTAGATTGGATTCGCACAGTTTAAGCCGCATGGGTTCTCGGAAAGATCGGGGTAACTCAAACAAATCGAACGATAATCTACAAGATTGTGGAGGTAAAACGACTAATCTACAAGATCTAGAAGACTCAGTAAAAGCAATTAATTATTGCGATAAAGGCAATGGCACTCAGGATCAGATCAACAAAATGGATAAGGCTGAGAGTTCCCAAGAGGTACAAAACCAAGACGATGATCAGGTGCTAACAATACTTCCATCGTATTATATGTATTCCAACACGATCAATGCTGGAATCAATGAAGCATTACTGGACCCTCCGATATATGAGCGCCACAATAGTATGCAGTCAACGATCTCAAGTGAGAGTTCAAGAATGATCTCTCGCAACCCATCAGTGTCAATCACCAATGACGCTCAGATCACTCCAACCACCAGTGAACAAGTTTCGGTCGACGATTTGTACGAACACAATCATATCAAAGACAACTTGGTGGACAATATCCACAGGCTCAAGGACTTGACAGACTCGAAGAATGAGATGGCGAAGGCCCTTAAAATGTCTGTGGTATTCACAAAGGAGCCCGGAAAGTACAATGTGAAGCAAGAGGTTGTTGACCCGAAAGACTTTGAGTACTGCCAAGGAGATTTCATCCATGGACATGTCTTAATTGAGAACACAAGCTCAATGTCGATCCCCTTTGACACATTCTACACCGTGCTAGAGGGTCAATTTCGCATCAAAGCAGCACAGGGTGCTGCTGGTGGAACCGTCCACACATTTTTGCAGATGTTCGACTTCTATGCGAGCTACAACGAAGCTGACATTGATAATAATAGATACATCAACAAAGCATGTCCTCCAACCAAGATCGTGGTGGGAAACATGCCAATGACTTATGATCCTCTTGACGGGACCATCGGTTGCTTTCATCCATCTCGGCTCATGCTGCCCCACTCAAAGTACAAACGGTTCTTCTCTTTCCGGATCCCGGAGAAGCTCCTTGACTCTGTTTGCAACCATGACCTAGGCTCCCACGTGCAGGTCCCTCCATCCATGGGTGGAGCCACAACCCCAGACGGTAGAGAGGTCAAGGACTTCGGGTTTGTTAACACTTCTGTGAAGTATACTGTCTGGGCAAGATTTGTTGGAAGACATTCGCGATATACACCATTACCTGTTGAAGACCCAAGTGAGTATGTTGTTCTTAAGGCCATTGGACGCGAATTCAGAATTTTGCCTGCCATAAACTCCGATATCGAAAGTGTCCTGAGGTGCAAAACTTACTATGAGTACCTCATGAAGTTTATGGACGATAAGATAGCCGAAGGTTTACAGCTCTGCAAGGGCCACGTTAAGCTGAATATCGAAGCTCCGGTCTTATTCCAGCAAATGGGAGATTCTATGCGTGAACAAAAGCGTATTTTGCAGCCACTGGAATCACAACGAGGCTGCAAGACAGGAAACAGAGACATGTACGACTTTGTATTCCCCCTTTATAAGTCATCCCTTCTTGGAACCCATCATCTTAATACGCTCAATATCAAATTCCCAAAACTTCCATACACCATTGATTATATTCCGCAGTGCGGAATTGGCCGTTCGGCGGTGGACCTGCGGAAAGCAGCCTCCTGGAAAATTGACGTACCTATGGAGTTGTCCATACTGGCTGATGGTGGTAATAAGGAGGTACATGTGAAATCCATCAGTGCCGAGTTTGTTGCTGTGACAATTGTATCTCCTGGGTATCATATTCCGATAGAGCTTCACCATGACATGCTCTTTAATCGACTTCAAAAAGCTACCAAGGAAGATCCAAACGACATTGATGACTTGATCCACAATATCGTCAAGCCTGTGCGTGATAAGAGTAACAAGTTATTTTCAGTCACTCAAAGGCTTGGGAGTGCTGGACTCGAGTTTCCTCTCGAGAAACAACTCGTCCATGACGTCAAAGCGCTTGCTTCACTCAGGTCGAAGCACATCAACTTGGAAATTCCAAAGATAACCGTCCTGGGAAACAGCAACTGGGTCACTACTGGGACCTCTATGACAAGAAACTTAAACATCCACCTTGATTTGTCGACTGCACACCTAAAAGGTATCTTAAAAGGCACAGATGGAAAGGCTTATGATAAATACAGCTTGGTTCCAAACTTCCAGACATGCCACATGACGCGAATGTACCACATTCGGTTTACGTTATGCCTTTCAAATGGTCAAAACGTCAAAGTCAAAGCACCTATTCGTATTGTGCACTGTAAATAGAGCGTTGTATAACAGCGATATACACATATTCACCACATATGCTATCTATATATTTTACATAAATATTCCATATACATAATCGACATATAAATTGCTATCTTTACACATGCTACATTCGATCTGATCATCCTATTGGTTCTATTCATTGTGTAGTTGCGAAAAATGCTTGCTTTCTCCCCGCAAAAACTAATTTTCTCGATCGGATCCATCGTCACCACATTTCCGATCTTCAATCAACAGATGTTATCACGGATAGTGCGAAGCAGAGGTGTACCTTTGCTTGCACGTTGCATTAAGCCGATTCAAAGGCCTCCAGTGCGAATAATTTTCCCTGCACGGTTCTATTCTATTGATGGCAACAAACATGGACAAGATGATGGCATCGGGAGAGCAAGGAATACAAACAACACATCACGTCTAACTGACTCAAAGGAAGACTCGCATATAAGGAATACAACTTCGAAAGAGAATACTGATACTGAGAGAATGAAAGACCTGTCTCTTGTAAAAGATCCAAATACTGGTTCAGGAGAACCCCACGGTGGAGCATTACAAAAAGAACCAACAAAAGAGGTTTCACATCTTAGGTACTCGGAAATTATCAAGAGAAACCGAGAACATCGAGATCTTCTCCTTTCTCGAGCGAATAACTTGTTTGAACGGTTACGAATCCGGGTTAAATGGCTCCTAAAGAGATCCAACCGTCCATTTAATACCGATGACTATTCTGCACTATTCTCATGGTTAGTGATGGGAAACGTACTTCTTTTCTTTGCAGCAACGACGACGTTCTTCTCACTCGTTCTCTTCACGTTGAATACTGTCTTCGCGCAAGAGTTCGTTGCGCGTAAGTTAGGAGAGTTCATCACCAAAAATTCAAAGTTGACAGTGACTTTCGAACATGCGATTGTTCCAGGGTGGTCGGACGGCAAAATCAGCTTCCGGAAGTGTTTTGTGAGCCGCCGTCCAAAGCATAAGAATAAATTTATCCAAGGCTCGCAAACAGAAGCATACGAAGCAAGTCTCAAAGACGACTTGGCTGGATCAGTGGATAATATAGAGATGGAAGACGATGGAAACTACACGCAATTTGATTTTACAATCGAAGAAGTGAACATTTCCCTCTCGTTCAATAAGTGGATTAATGGAAGAGGTGCCATAGATACAATGGATATCAAGGGAATGCGAGGAGTTGTGGATCGTACTCATGTGAGATGGGATCCAAATGACGATGCACGAAACTACAAGAATATTTCCAAGCCTGGAGACTTTGAGATTGACGACTTCAAAATGGAAGATGTCTTATTCACATTGCTTCAACCGAACAACTTTAGGCCATTCGATGTGGCCATATATAACTGTGAATTGGCCAAAATGCGCCAACACTGGCTCTTTTACGACTTTCTTAATGCCAACTTT
The DNA here is from genome assembly GCA_004919595.1 of Kodamaea ohmeri. Classification (NCBI taxonomy): domain Eukaryota; kingdom Fungi; phylum Ascomycota; class Pichiomycetes; order Serinales; family Debaryomycetaceae; genus Kodamaea; species Kodamaea ohmeri. Next base: position 1,395,784 of record SKFK01000006.1, read on the forward strand.
ATGAGTGGGTCATATGACAACTCACTCTTCACTATCCACAAGAAGCAGCGCTTCGATGACTTCGATACCAAGAACGGTAGCAAGAGTATTTCCAGCATCGCACGGCGTGTGACGCGCCTCCGCTGCGATGCTCTCAGTTTAGACCACCTTAATACGGGACTTGAAGGGCCATTTGGGTGGTTAACAAGCGGAAAAGTGGATATGATTGGTGACTTGATGGTACCGCAGGAAAATGACCTGCCAAACATGAGTGAGATAGTTACAATCATAGCGGACTCCATTGCGAAGGCCGGGAAAAGATACAAGAATCCCGATGTTCCGGATCACCACCCGGATCACCACATGCGTTTGACCAGCAACGACTATACGGATATACTGAAGTATTTTGTGCTCGACCTCACGATCCGTTTGAACAATGTACGCGCATCGGTTCCATTCCAAGCACCAGAGTTGAGTTACATCAATTATGCACTCATCAGGCCGATTGTTGCATATATCAACTCAAAGAACACTTTCATCGAAATCTCCAACCGGATTGTCAAGAACATTGAGGACTTCAGTGGATCGTGGACGATTTACGACTCGATGCTCATGGATGACATATCTGAGGAGGTCTACGACAACTTTGTGGACTATGTTGCGGATGAAGAAGCACGGATGTTCCGCATGCGTAAGATCGGTTTCTGGTCAATCCAGTTGATATTCCAGGTTATCGTCTTTGGTTTGGGGGTGTTGACATAGATAAGGATAAGTTGGCTATCGTCTTTGGTTTGGGGGTATTGACGTAGATAAGGATAAGTTGGCATCTACATTCGCAAAATCAATGCGAATAACGCAATATAGCTAGCCAAACTAATGATGGTTAACAACAACACTGTATCACCCCCTGTCTTGTACATATGTTTATCCTTCTCGGGGTTATAAAAGAAGTCGACAGCCGAGGACTTGTAGACGCCAATGAAGTAGAAAAGACATCCGTAAATCGTGTAAACGATGCCTAAAGGAAGAAACTCCACAGAAAAGAGCTTAATGATAAGTAACGCGAAGGTTAGACAACCAAGCGAAGACCGTGTGTAGGCACCTTCATATGTCCTTTGATGGGCTCTGACATCGAGTTGTAATGCATTGGGGAACCCATCGATTCTCGAAGGGAGACGTTGTTTAAGAAAGTGAGGCTCTGACATGGTTATCGGAATGTGTGAACTTGGTGCCAGCACTTAGATCACGATAATAGAAATAGTAGATTCGACTAGTTGGTATTCAGTTGATATTTAGCTAGTTGATATTTAGCTAGTTGATATTCTTAGCTAGTTGATATTCTTAGCTAGTTGATATTCTTATTTAGGTATGATTAGTGAGTTCAGTTAGTTGATAAGTTCAGTTGATTGTGAGTTAACGTGGCGTTCAAATTGCTGTAAATTGGAAAGGGGATTTCCAGTAACAAATTCGAGAGATCGTAATTTCTGGTTGTTCTCGTTTTCTTTTTATTAGATATTCCATCAATGGCGGCAAAGAAGACGTACCCAGTGACCCTCACTGTCCCTAAGGCTGTTCTCAAGAAGCTTCCAGCGTTCAACAAGCCAAAGTTGAGTCTCAACTTTAAGCGTGGTACTCTGTCGACTGTGAGTAGTTCCAAGGTGTCATCACCGACTCCAGACAACACACCGAATCATCCGGTATCGAACCATATGGCTAATAATGCGAAGATCAACTCGGGTGTGAAAGAAATGTCAACCGCAGGTTTGACTTTGAATAATGTGGGTAATGGATACAATAACCTCGACAAGTCTGGTAACCCTACCAAGAAATGGCACAAGAAAACCAGACTGTTTAAGACATTCAGTGGATTTAAGGCCACATACATGTCATATGCTCCGATGACACCTTCGGAAATCGCAAGGAAGAGTGGAAAGAAGAAGGAACCAAAAGAGGTGAAGACTGAAAAGGCAGTCGCTGCATGAGAAGAAGAGATTAAAGAGAAGACAAAAAGAAAGGGTTTAACAAGAGAGAAGAATTGAACAGGAATGATGTGATTGAACAGGAATGATGTGATTGAACAGGAATGATTTTATCAGAGAAGAGAGTTGAAAGGTACTGGTAATGGGTTGTAAATGATTTATGAGATGATCTAGAAATTTGACGAATTTGGTAAAAAGTTGGTGAAATGTAGAGAAGGAATATTCATTCTGATATACTCTGTAATTATTATTGAAACATAATCTTGATATGATCATTGACTCTTATATCATTGATACGTCTTCATATCATCAAGAAGTCTTAATATCATCGATAAGTCTATCATTGACTGATCCTTACAATTTTATTCCTAGGTTCCATATAATTTTCAATCTTTGTTCTACTTTTTTCATGCTTACTTCACTTCATGGACGGTCACTTTGCCGTATAGTACGATTGCCACCTTCGTTGGTTGCAGTACGTCACTTATCAAAGAAGGCAGATTCACCTGAGTCATCCACACAAGCTAATCAAAAGGTTTCTACTCAGCAACAACTCTACACAACAGACCCACTTACTCCCGGTTCGATCTTCTTCTTACCACATGGGACTCGTATTTTCAACAAGTTGGTTCAGTTCATGAAACACCAGCAGATCAGATACGGTTTCCAAGAGGTTATCACGCCCTTAATCTACAAAAATGCCTTGTGGAAGAAGTCCGGTCACTGGGACAACTACAAAGATGACATGTTTAAAGTGGTGGGAAATGATCTCTCTAAGGAAGAGGTCGAGGTTGACCCTCATAAATCAGAGCACGATCACACTGAAGAACACGAGTATGGTCTCAAACCAATGAACTGTCCCGGTCATTGCATAATATATTCCAAATTCGACCGTTCCTATAATGAACTTCCCGTACGATACTCTGACTTTTCGTCATTACACCGTAATGAAGCCAGTGGTGCGCTCTCTGGTCTCACCAGAGTACGTCGTTTCCACCAGGATGACGGTCATATTTTCTGTACGATGGAGCAGATTCAGCTGGAGATCAACAATAGTATCAGCATGATCAAGAATACTTACCAGACTTTCGGAATCAAAGCCTCAGAAATCGAGTTTTTCCTCTCGACAAGACCTGAGGACAAGTACATTGGTGATATCGAGACATGGGATAATGCAGAGGCTCAGTTAAAGCGTGTGTTGGACAACACTGCAGGTGCCGGTAAGTGGCAGATACGTGAAGGAGACGGTGCATTTTATGGCCCCAAGATCGATGTTTTGTTGACAGATGCCTTCCAAAAGAAGCACCAAGTGGGTACGATTCAGCTTGATTTCCAACTCCCTACTCGCTTTGAATTGTCATACGTCCTGGAGGATGGAGACCGCCGTAAGAGACCAATTATGATTCACCGTGCGGTTTTTGGTTCGTTGGAGAGATTCTTCGCAATCTTGTTGGACCATTACCAGGGTAAGTGGCCATTTTGGATCAACCCACGTCAGGCAGTCATTATTCCTGTCAATGAGTCTCATGTACCTTACGCAGAGAAGGTTAAGAAGCAAGTGGGTGGAGATATAGTGGGCAGTGAGGGTGACATTTCGCCTATGACCGGCTACCATTTTCATGTCGACATAGACCTGCGTAATGAGACCGTGGGTAGCCGTATTAAAGATGCCGTACAAAAGGGCTATTCTTACATATTGATGGTGGGCGATAAGGATATCGCCGCACAATCCGTTGCTGTGAGAAGTCGTGGCGACAGAAAGGTCTCCAACTTACTGGCCACGGAGATTTACGACAAGTTTGTCGAATTAGAAAAGACTTATCAATAACAGCATAAGTCAAGAAGAACAAGAATATCTAGAACGAAAACTATCGAACGTTCAAAACTATCTAGAACATTGTATATAAAAATAGAGACTCGAGAACGGTAACTTATTTAACTTGATAGAAACAGTACTTTTATCGTTTACTTCTCTAACTTGATAGAAACAGTACTTTTATCGTTTATTTCTCTAACTTGAAAGACAGAACCATCTCTAACTAGCTTGACAAAAACACCTCTTACTAGCTTGATAGACCTCTATCATTTACACCAATCTACGATCCTTCTCATATATTACAGATTTCCTACTTTTATGCTCCATATCCCTTTGCGACGAGCAATTTGTCAATCTCTGCCCAAAAGTCCTTGACAATCATCTTGTCCCTGAACCGCTTGTCGCCTCTATCAACCTTGATCTCCGACACATTCCAATCCTTGATCTTTGCTGGGGTTGGGTCACCATTATAACTGACATAAAAACCGTGGAAGTTCTGGAACAAGATCTCTGGCTTAGAGTATTTGTACTTGGCAAACTGCCATTCTTGACCACTGGTGAAAATAGCTATGACTCTGTCCCAGTACTCTGGCTTGTTGAACATCTCGACATTATCCACCACCATGATCTTTTGTGCGGTTGATACCACTCTATCGGATGGGTGGTTTAATATAGTGAGACCATTAGGTGGTCTGTTCTGTTGGTTAGGTTCAGTAAACCGTCCGCCTTCCAAAAAATCCTTGATGTTGGACAAGGAAAGCAATGCAGTCGATGCTGGGGATACAATTATTATTGGCTGTTTTTTCGGTGCCGTCTTTGACTGAGGACGGTTTGATCCACGGTTGGCTGTACTCGAAGAACGCTTCAACAGGTTAATGAACTTCTTGGCATCAGAAACCAAATACCCAAAGTCCAAGTTCTTAGATCCACGTAAGGCAGCATTGTGATTCAAAGAGTCCCTCTCTTGTTTCAAGATATTTTCTACCTCATGATCGAGACCATCATTGACAATCGCACCATTCGCCGTAGTAGTTACAGCTGCTGCTGTATCTGCTCCATTACTTTCAGCTTCATCTTTGAGGAACTTACAGCTGTCGGAATTTCCACTGAGCCATGTGTTAAGCTCGGTTTTCACCAAGAACTTAAAGTCCGGTATACCAAACTCTGCACATTGATTTTTGTAGTCGACGATGGACGACTTGTCATGTAACCACGAGAAGATCACAGCTTTAAGAGTCTGCGCTTCATCTTCATTGTAGAAGTTTGTCACACTCGACAAGTCGTATAATTTATCGTTGTTCCCGAGTTTAACGTGTGTCGCGTCCTTGATGGAGTCCACTTCTATGTTTGAATCGGCGGAACCAGCCTCCGCATTCGAGTCTCCATTACCACCTGCGTATAATTTTATCGGCTCATTACCCGTGGTGGCTTTATGCAAGGCCTGGATTGCTGATAATCCGCTCATGTTGGCAAGATATGGCTGTTGATTTTTTTTTCACTACATTTATTGAGACATTGGAAATGCGACATACGACATTGATCACATAATCACGATAAGATTAAAGTCACGATCCTATACTCGTTACTCCAACAAAGAAATCTACACTATCAAAACAACAATTCATAACCATTGAGCTTGTTGATATACTAGTTGCACCCTTCATTAAATATCAGTTATATCCTTCCATTAAACATCAGATATATCCTTCCATTTTTATTAATTGCCACCTGCCCATGACATGAAATACTCACAGTCAAGTGTGCGTGAATGGAAGGCAGAAGCACAGAAAACACTAGAACAAGCACAAGGACTGTGTTCTAATGCACAGCACCTGCTCAACAAAACTACAGATACACTTGTAATTCGACTTCCTGGTAGAATTGAGTACTTGGAAACACTTCTCAATGGGTGGAAGGAGCTGCTTGATAGAACACGCAAGATTGTGGAGGCAATTCGTAATGAGGCAAACTCATTAAAGGCAAAGTCGAGCGAAATTGCGGAAATGGAGACTTCAATACTGGAGTTAGACGCCATAATTACCAAATTACAAGCGATAAAGGTTCCTCAATATGTTCTCAGTAGTCCAAAGGGAGTTTCAAAAGCACTTGTGGACTTTATATCATTGGACTCGATACTGATGTTGAAGAATAACTTCGCGACTTTCAAGGCCAATCATGCCGTTATTGACGACTTCATGGACCAAAAGTTTGATGGGTTTGTGACCTCAATACACGAGTCTTCGATGTTGTCTACCACAATACAGAAGCAGTTTGCCGACGAGGTGATCCCATTGAAAGTACAGTTGAAATCTCATGATTCCACTCTCAGTCGGATTCTCAAGGAAAATGCATCATTGGAGAATGAGCTCATCTCAATGCTTGAAATGCTTACAAACCACTATGACCAGTGCAACCAGGCAGTTCAGCATTTCAATGATGCTACACAAGAGAATTTGGACATTTTATATGCTGATGCACTTGAGCTTCCAGAAGTGTTGAAGGAGCTTCATACGGTGTGCGATATCATCTACAATAACGAGACTAGAGGAGACAAATTGACTTCTGCAGTGTTCGCTAGCATAGAAGTGATGATATCAACAGTACAAAAGGGAATTGATAGTTTGAGGAGCACCAAGACTACCAGCATTCCGGAGCTTTTCGAAATGGTATCTCATTTCAAGGGAGTGCTTGCGGACGAAATGACAATGGCTGAGTACCTTGAGTCACTGAAGTTACTTACATATCATTACACACAGTTTGTTGATGTTTACAACAACGAGTACATTAAGGAACTTTACTATGAGCGTTATGTGTACCCACGGAAGTTCCTCGACAGATTGCATACATTTTTGAATGAAGAGTTGAACAGCATGCAGGTGACGGAGATCAACAGGCGAAAGAAGTGGTTAGCAGAATACGGGCAATTTATACCTAGAGAGTTAGCACTTCCTGGTGAGAAGAGCTTTCCTGTAATTTCTGAGGTTATTACGGAGGGTTTAGAGCATATTGAGGAGGGTGACAAGGAAGAAAAGCAGTTGACCAAGCTCTTGAGAGATATGACGACATGAGGCATGACATACCCAGAAAGGTTAAGTGATAAAGAATGAGTATTGAAAGATGGTTGGAATAGTACAGGAATAAGTAAAAGGAACTATAGTACTAATAATGTAACTTTTGCACTATGGTACTAATAATGTAACTTTTGCACTATGGTAATAATGTAACTTTTGCACTATGGTACTAATAATGTAACTTTTCCACTATGGTACTAAATAGTAGAGCTAGCACTATAGTACTAATAATATAACTTTTCCACTATGGTACTAATAGTAGAACTTTAGATATAACTTTAGCACTATAGTACACTAAAATATCAGAAGTAATTTTATTCAGACCCTAATCACATCTCTAATCTTTGATCGAAAAATATTTACTCAATGCCACTTTGGGTGCGAGCAGGTCAAGCCCCTACAGGCGCGCACGGCAATGTGCAGAGTATGGGCAGCTTGGCAGCCTCTATGAATGATGGGTACTCAGATGAAGAAGAAGAACTGAAGTCACAACAATCAACAGAGGAAGCTAATGAAGACTCCGAAGAAACACTGATTGGCATGCAAACAGCCAGACTGTTGATGAATTCTCAGATATCGAAAGACAATCTTCCTGCAAATATGCAGAAGTATGGTATAGGTGCCAAGCTCATGTTTCAAATGGGCTACAAAGAAGGGACTGGCCTAGGACTGCGACAAACAGGTATAGTGAACCCCATCGAAACTAAGATGCGCCCACAGGGATTGGGTGTAGGAGGTGTTAAAGAAAAGACAGAACAAGAGGCAGAAGCCGACGTTCCTATGGACTCCAGTGATGAAGAAGAAGCTTATAGACCCATCTCGTTATTTGAAGTGATACGTGAGTTAGAACAGAAAAATGTCACTGTACCGCAGAAGTACAAGGAGCTTTCAGATAACCGTGGCAGTGGGTTCGAGATGCTGGCAGCATTTGAGAAGTTGACTGAAGTCAATCGAAAACTTACTGATCTTGAGCAACGTGAGGTATTTGCAAAGCATCAGATCAAGGAGGCAGAGGATTCTATCCGCACTGCAAAAGAAAATCTTGATGCTACGAATGGTCTCGTTGAGATACTCAAAAATATACAAGAGGTGAATATTACTGAAGATGGAGAGAAATGTTCGATAGCTCTTACAAAGTTGTCACAATTGCATGGTAAGGCATTTGCAAGACAGACGTTTGTAAGTATTTTGCGACAACCATTAGAAACTTTGTTCAGCGAGCATTTTACACAAGAATCAGATTTACTTACCGATCGAATTCATGAATGGAAAGCACTTTATGTGGCTATTGAAGCAGAGGAAGAGAGCAACTTGAGCTTTTTCGATTCGTTGGTATATGTGAACTTTAAATTGCATTTTGACCCAGGAGTGAATTTAAGTATTCTAGAGAGGTGGTTGGAATTAGATCTTTTCACGAGTCAGGACTCGTTTCAAGCAAAGGTGGCTACAGATATAATAGCCCCATATTTTAATCGATTGGAATGGTCTCCAAATAGTGAACACAATGACCCTACATTACTCATTGACTATGCGGTGCTCTTGTCACCAGATGGATCGATGTTCGAGGAGTCATTCCGAGGAATATACAGAAAATTTGAGGAGTTCATTAAATATGACAGTCCCACATCATTATGGACAAGCAAACAAAAAGAAGGATCGGACATAGCTCTGGGACTTTCTAAGTTGAGCTCAATATGGATGGCGGCATTCAAGCAATTTTTAGGTTCATCGAGTTGCCTGGAATTAACTGCTAGGCTTACGACTGCATGCATACAATACATGTACTACCATGTCCCAGTGAGATCACTCGATGCACTCGAACCTGCACTCGAACCTGCACTCGAAGTGTTAGAACTGGGGTTACTAGCTGAAAATCACAAAGAAATCATATACCAGTTTTTTGTGTGGAATCCAATTGTGGAACATATCAAGGGCCTTCAAAAGCAGCAAGTGGTGCAGTATGTCACTGAGTTAGTGTCATTTTGGAAGCGTCATTCGCATGGTGCAGAAGATTTAATCAAATGGTATTTTGACTATATCATTGAGTATCTTCAGGCACGTGAGCATTCATTGCCTACGTTATATGGGGAAATAAAGCCAACACCCGAGCAGGCGGAGAGATTTTTTGGACTGAAGCCACCTACCGTAGTGAATGTGCGCGGAATTCCTGAGTATCAACTACTTACTACGTTCAAGGATGTTGTTACTGATTATTGCAATCAGAGAGGAATTGTGTTCCAATCTGTTCTGGGAGTGGCTCATCCTACCAAAGGGTTCCCTATTTACAGGTTCATATTTCCATCGGGAGCAAAAATATATGGTTATATCCATCAGGATGTGTTGTGGATTGAGAAGGACTTGCAGGGTGAGTTCTTACCAGTTCGACTTTCAGAGTTGGAGAGGAAGTATGGATGAGATGGAGATAAAGATAAAAGAAGAAGATAAAAGATGGATGAAGATGAAAATGGATGAAGATGAAGAAGAAGAAGGATAACGATGAAATATGGTTAAAAAAGCTGATGGGTAATGAAGATTCATAGAATAATTGCATGGAAATAAAGAGTATACAAGTTAATACTAGGTAATAAAATATCGAAATGTATGGTAGTACTTTTTTATTTTTCCATGTCCCTTCTTAGACAGACACTAGTACACACAAGACCATACTCCATCAAGTCGCGACTTGCAGGAGCCAAGAAGGTGGTGGACACCGTGGCCGATGAAAAGACCGATATATCCAAGAAAACCCTCAAATATGTGCGGCGTACGGGTGTACTTTCCATTTTCGTGGTGTTGGCATCAATTGCCTATAGCAGTACTTTAGTGGAGCCAGTACAAGAGCCAGTGGTGGACATCGATTTATCTCAGGATGTAAGGAAGTGGAAGTAAATGGGAAAAGGAAAGGAAGAACGGATTGAGATTGAAGATACGAAAGGAATGGTAGGAATTGATATAGGGTTCAGGAAAGACAAGAATTGGATTCAGGAAAGACCGCAATTAAGGGACTCTAAATGAAGGAACGACACCATTAAAAGAACAGATTCAATACTCGAAGTGTTGATTGAGATCAGAAACGTTGATTGATACTTGAAATGTTGACTGATACTACAAGTGTTAGACCTGAAATGTTGATCAAACGAGTAGTATTGAGACAATATGTTTTCAATCTTCACATAGTGTTTCCAAGACCAACTAAGGTCATCCATTATTTAGGTTTGGTTCTTCATGTAAATAGAAACTCAAGGAACAATATCTGTATCTCAGCCTTGCGGTTGACCGGACCACTAAAAAAACTCTGAAAAATCGCCGCTGACAAATTTCCGCAACAACCATGTATAGAAACTTTACTAGGGCCACCCGTGGTCTCCGCAATGCTCCAAGAACCGCTAGAAGAAGCTACAGTAGTGGTCCATTCAAGGCCGATGGACTCAACAACAGATTCAGATTCGTAGCTGCTGGTGTTGTTCCTGTTACTGTTGCTGCTATCTTGCTCAGGAAAAAGGAGCCCGAACCGGAGATCGTCATCAACAAAGTGAAGCTCGGTTACGACTTTTCTAAGGATGATGATGAGGATGAAGAAGAAGAGGAGGATGAAGAGGAAGAGGAAGAAGAGGAGGAGAAGGAAGAAGAACCAAAGGAGGAAGAGGAGAAGGAGGAGGAGAAGGAAGAACCAAAGGAGGAAGAGGAGAAGGAGGAGAAGAAGGAAGAATCAAAGGAGGAAGAACCAAAGGAGGAGAAGAAGGAAGAAGAACCAAAGGAGGAGAAGAAGGAGGAAGAACCAAAGGAGGAGAAGAAGGAAGAATCTAAGGAACAGCCAAAGGATGAACAAACTGAGTCTCAAACTGAGGGTGAATCTGAGGAAGAAGGTCAAGCTGGTGCTTACAACCCAGAGACTGGTGAAATCAACTGGGACTGTCCATGTTTGGGAGGTATGGCACATGGACCATGTGGTGAGGAGTTCAAGGAGGCTTTCTCTTGTTTCATTTATTCCGAGCTGGAGCCAAAGGGTATTGACTGCATCACCAAGTTCGAGAACATGAGAAACTGTTTCAGAGAGCACCCTGAGCACTACAAGGATGAGTTGTATGAAGATTCCGAAGACTCACAGAGTGCTCCAACTGAGGACAAGAAGGAGGAGAAAGAGGAGAAGAAGGAGTAAAATTAGACTGTATATATTAAAAGTCAATTAGACCTAGAAATATTGATTAGTAGAGGAGGCAGAGAAGGAGAAGGAGGAGGAGGAAGAAGAAGAAGAAAAGATATAGGAACTAGAATGACCAAAGAGGAAATGTCATGAAAATCGAGCGGATTGATGAAGGTTAAATGGATGCTCTGACTCCAGGACCTTTCTTACTTGATATAATACTATGTTACTTGATATAGTACTATGTTACTTGATATAGTACTATGTTACTTGATTTAGTACTATGTTACTTGATATAGTACTTAAGAACATGTAATCTAATACCTCAACTACCTTCTCTTTTCTCATATTATCTCGTTTTATTACACTTTCCCATGCTTCTCATTCTCATACTCTATCATCCTGTACAGATTTCCTATCAAATGCGGGTATCAACGACGCTCACAAGGTTAGAAAATCCGTATGTAATTAACCATTAATAGTAACTATCTGTTGAAAATCCGATAGTAATAAACCATTGAGAATCCAATAGTAATATCCATCTTGATAACTATTCTTATCATCCGTTGTGTATCAACTACCATCCTTATGATAACTTTCGCGTTAACAAGCACATCCAGGTTGAATCACATTCTCACTCAAATCAATGCTATCAAAACCTTGCATGCGAGGAGCTGGTGCTCCATCAATGTTATCAATGGCTATCTGGGCCACCCTGAGAAAAACCTCAGTCACCAGCCCAAGATCTCGTGAGTTCACCTCTAAAACATCGCTCTCCCAGTCGATCACGTGATCGGTGATTTGAGAATCGGAGTCAGCTAGTAAGTTACGGACTTCTGCCAAGACCACTGAGCGTTCCAGGGTCCGATCGGCCTTATTTCCCACGATTACCACTCCCGGGCGGTCCACATGACAGTGGTGAAGGAAGCGTTCAAACCAGTCGCGGATATTCAACATAGATTCGTAGTTAGTGATGTCGTAAACGAGAACACACACATCGGCGCCTCTATAGAAGGCCTGCGAGATGGAATTGAATCGTTCTTGGCCTGCAGTATCCCAAACCTGGAGATTCACGGGCATATCTATGGGTTCTTGGTCTTGATCCAGGGTGATTCGACGAGGTAAGCGGACTGTGGTGGTCAAATAATCGCCTCCGATGGTAGCCTTATAGGCATTTGTGAAGACATGATGGACAAACTGAGTCCGGAGGCAGGTCTTGCCGACACCCAGGTCTCCAAGCAACACTACCTTGATGGTAGGGGCCGGCAGAGTCTCAGCGGGCGATGGTGAAGACATGTTTAGTTCCCCGGTGGGGCAGTAGACGAAAAGAGACGAGAAAAACACGAGAGATTAAGGAGAATGATGAGTAAATGAAGAGAATGAAGATAAATAGAAGACAATGAAGATAAATAGAAGAGAATGAAGATAAAGAGAAGAGAATGAAGATAAATAGAAGAGAATGAAGATAAAGAGAAGAGAATGAAGATGAATAGAATGAAGGGATTATGAGTAGATAAGAATGAAGATGAGTAGATGTGAATGATTAAGGGATATAGAATGATCTAAGATATAGATTTTATGAAGGATGAGGATAGAATGATATAGACGAGAATAAGTAATAAAAGTATCGATTAGATCTGGTTGACTTATACAAAAGGTAAGTCCTCGTTAGTTGTATTCATTTGGATTATGTGTTCACCTCTAATTCTCTGAATCATTTTATCCCATAGTTCTATTGACATTATCTCCACTATCATATCCTATTTCATCTTATAGGGTCCACCTCTCCTTATTATCTTTCTCACATAAACCATTTATCATCATTCTCCTTCTCTTTCCTTAATCTTCTCTATATTCTTTATCTTCTCTATCATAACTTTTTGTTTTGCTGTTTTTTTACGCCGCACAACATGAAGATATACTACATTGGCATCTTAAGAACTGGTGAAAAGACACTCGAGCTCACGTCAGCTCGCGACTTATCGCAGTTCTCGTTCTTTGAGCGTACTGGTGTTTCTCAGTTCATGACTTTCTTCAGTGAAACAGTGGCCCAACGTACTGCGGCTGGTCAAAGACAGAGCATCGAAGAAGGCAACTATATCGGCCACACTTATACAAGATCTGAAGGGTTGGCATGTGTCGTTATAACCGATAAAGATTACCCAGTGAGACCAGCATACACTTTGATCAACAAGATCTTGGATGAATACTTGTCGTTGCACCCAGCAAACGAGTGGAAATCGGTTGCTGCCACCACACCAAGCTTGCACTATGACGCATTGGATCAGTACATCAAGAAGTACCAAGACCCGTCGCAGGCCGACTCCATCATGCGCGTGCAGCAGGAGTTGGATGAGACTAAGATCGTTTTGCACAAGACTATCGAGAGTGTGTTGCAGAGAGGTGAGAAGTTGGACCTGTTGGTCGACAAGTCTGAGGCGTTGTCCAGTTCATCGAGAATGTTTTACAAACAGGCAAAGAAGACAAACTCATGTTGCGTGATTGTTTAGAGAGAAGGCGAGAGTGGGCGAGAAGTTAAGAGAAGTTAAGAGAATATTAAAGTAGAGTAAGGAAAGAGAAGAGTAAGAGAAGAGATAAGGTTGAGTAAGGTTGAGTGAAGTGTACGAGATATGTTGTAGAAGAACCGTTCAGTTGTTCCAGAGTAATCAGATAGGTTGTATCCATACCTCAATTATTCCATATGTATTTGTAGTTGTACGGCTAAAGCTTATAATCTACCACTGCACTTCTTCACCTACCCATGAAACTTGTATTAATAGTACTTATATATAACTCTCACTTTATCACTCTCTCACTTTATCACTCTCTCACTTTATCACTTCAACTTCTTTTCACTCCCCCTCTTACTTTAACTTATTATCTTCTCTTCTCTTTCTATCTTAACTCCTTTACTATTCTCTCCCTTCTATCTTCTATCCTCTACATCCTCCTTTGTACTATTTACTCACCTTCAAGGTTATGTCAAATAACTTCGTCGGCATATGTCCTAGTCTATGGCCTCAATAACCATGCTCAATCTACTCCACACTCTTCTTCACCACCTGGAACGCCTTGAGCAACTTCCTGCGTGCGCCCAACGCAATGACGCCGCGTGCCTCCAACTCATCATTATCCAACTCCACCAACTCGCGCCAAGGAATGTCCTTGAGACACTCAGTGTACTTATGCAAGCGCAACAACTTCAACCAAGCTGGGATGTTGTTGAGGAGGTCGATGTTGCTGACATCCGCAGGCATCGATGAGTTCGATGCAGACGAGAGCGACGTGCTGCTCAGGTTCGAAGACTGCATGCTGGTCAAAGCATCGTGCTTAGGAGCTTCTGGAGATCCACTCGCCTTCTTGTATTTCAACTGCTGCGCAGTAGGTGGTGACTTTGTGCTCATCGCAGTGTTACGTGGAAGTGGCACCGAACTTGAATTACCTGCGCGGTTGATCGACTCCTCATACGTAGCTGCGAGGCGGCCAGCCGAAGGTCCAGCATGAGGGTGCTTACGGTTGGAGTCCAAAGCCACACGAGAGTTGATCGTAGCTAAAGCCCCCAACTTCAACGCAGTGTGGGCAGTCAAGTCCATTGACTCGCCCTGTTGCGGTGTAGCAGATCCCTGTGCCTGCTGGCCACTTGAACCCTGTCCGAGTCCGTTTCCATAATACTGTTGGATCGATGGCGAGTTGTTAGCCGCGGCTAATTGCAAGAAGTTCGTCTTCTCAAAGAGATGCGATGTTGGAGACCGTGCTCTCTCAAGTGAAGCTTGTCCAGATCCCTGCAAGGAACTCGTCGAGGTTTGTCCACCTGTTTGGTTAGACAGATTCGAGTTTGCCTGATGGGTACCTTGTTGACTGGCTTGTCCTCCTTGGCCTTGAACGTACCTGTTGGAGGGCTCAGCGGACTTGGGCCGTTGAGTCTTGGGGTCCATGAACAAGTAAGGACTGTTGGTAATGTTATTCTTGTAAACATTCAGTTTAGGCTTTGGATGGTGCAACTGTGGCAGAGACTTGTTTAAGTTTAACGCATCCATATCCTGGTACAAATCAGGCTGAGCATACGCAGCATAAGGTGATACCATGTCATACAATGGTTGCGAAGGCTGAGAGGGCTGCACGAGCTTTGGCTGCGCGTGGTGAGTCAAGTGACCGTCCAATTTGGACTTGAACGCAAGGAGAATGTCCAATGGCAAGTTGCTGCACAAGTACTCGATCATCGTGATGTTATCCTGGGGACTCAAGTTTTCAATCCAGTTGCAAAACACAATCATATCCAGGTAGAAGCTGCCTTGCGGCTTCTTGTCAGCCTGCTCCTGCCCGCGGAAAAAGTTGGAGAAGTCATTGACTGACAGTGGCCTACTAGGCACTGCACTCAATGGTGGTAAGAAACTCTTCTTACCCAACAACTGCGCGAGCCCGCTCTGTTCCCCACCTGCAGCCATAGGTGAGATTGTGTGATCCTTCAACAACGACCGGGATCCGTTGGAAGCCGACCCGAGGAGATCCGTCGCAAACCCACCATACTTCGATGCCGATGGTGCTAACAAGCTTGGTGCAATGGGTTTATCACCATTACTTCCACTACTGTTGCCAGAGGTACCAGGAGCAGTTGAGGTCGTTGGGGTTGGAGCAGCGAGTCCCGATGGAGTTGGAGCTGCTAATCCCGATGGAGTTGGAGCAACGAGTCCTGGACCTTCTCCACCATCTACTGATTGACGGTGCATCAAATCCAAGTCCAAATCTGCCGTGAGGGTCTCAAACTCTTGTTGCAAGTTATAGCCTACGCTCTGCTGGCGTTCAGTATGACCCACAGGAAATGGAAACTGAGCCTGGGGTTGATTGAACTGCGACGCCGCGAACCCGTACGGCGCGCCTGGGGCCTGTTGCGGGTCAGAAGACTGCGACTGCGACGGCGTGAGAGGCGTGGTGGCGTTTTGCTTTCGCTGCCTATAGTTGGGCTGCAGGTATTGTGCTGCTTGCTGAGAGTACTGCTGCGGGTCCAAAGGTGGCGGAGACAAGACGATGGGTCTTTCCATGATTGATGATCCTCCGATGTTGGCCGTAAGAAAAGAGTGTCAACTGGTTGGCCAGGTTGAGATGGGTTGAATTTTTTTCGATCGATTTTCAGCGTTGAAATTTGCGATGAGAATTTTCGCGCAGTGTGCAGGAAACAGAATGAAAAGGGAGAGAAGAGAGAGAAGAGAGAAGAGCGAAAAGAATAGGTAGAATGGACAAGAGTATGAAGAGTAGAGAATGAAAGAGTAGAGAAGAGAATCAGGTAAAAAGACTAGAATGAACTGACTAGAATGAACTTGAAAATACTAGAGTAGAGTTGAAAAAGATCAAAGTAGAGAAAAGACTATAGTTGAAGTATAGTGGAAAAAGGCTATAGTGGAAAAAGAGAGATATTTTACCCCATAGAACTACTACTACCTCTTCCATTTTCTATACTAAACAACCTTGTACTTGTACTTACTATTCTGACTATTTTCAGTCCGGGTCACCCGAACCTGTCAAGTGATCCGTGAAGGTTCCCGGGGAAACGAAAAAAGCAGTCAAAAGGGACGCAAAAGGAAGATTGGACAAAGGGTTATTACCAATAGAAATAGTATGTTAAGTAGATCTTCATAAAGGGTCATACTATAGACAAAAATCTGGTACAAGAAAACAATTATACTAGTACGATATATGGTGATGTCAAAATAGGCATCACTCTTATTCTGTGGAATTCCTATTATAAATTCCGTGATCTCATAAAAGTCACCCACTTATACCTTTTCCTTTATCCCTACCAAAACTTTCTTATAATTCTTCTACTATCTTCTTCATATCTTTCTTCATATCTCTCTTCTATCTCTCTTCTATCTCTCTTCTATCTTCTTCATATCTCTCTCCAGAAGCCTTATATCTTCCTCTACATTTCCTCGTTGTCTTCATTACATGCAGCTATTATACAATGCAAGCTCAGCGAGTGAGCCAGAAGTTCTTGTTGGTGCCAATGATGTCGCATGTGAACTGCAACTCCGACAAGATATCCGCAACGTTCTCAAATAATTTCTCTGCAAACGTGTTGATGAAGAAAATCTGTCCCTTATGAATGTTGGGGTTAGCACGAAGTACTTCCTCCACCAGAGTGGGAACTGGATCATATGCAACTTTAGGCACACTCAGCAGTGACAGCTCGAGTCGTTGTTCTAAGAGACTTACTTCTTCGAATTCACGTGCCAACATCATCGCCCATTGTGATGACACCCTGAGTGGTCGACTCACGTTTGAAATGTCCGCACATTTGATGAGCAACGATGACAAAAGCTTGACCCTCGCCACATGGTCGCTGTATTTATTCAAAATACTCAAACGGTTGAGGTATTCAAAGTGCTCCGCCATATCTGTTGCGAGTATACTAGTGATGATCAAATCCTTCAACATGAGGTCTCCAGCCTTAGCACGGAGTAACAGCGGCCAATTCACCGCCAAGATTTTGTTGATGAATACAGTAGTGTGGTACAGTTCCAATACTGACCGCTCATTATACACAACTGATGTTGGGGCACCATGTTTGATCATGAATGCGTTCGTCACTCCTGGGTGACCTACGTCATGGCCCAATGCCGCAATCAACAACCCCAATGTTTGTAATTCATCCATTCCCACGTTGGTAGCCGAGCCCGCAGCAGAAGTAGCTCCGGTTTCCGTGAGCTTCTCATGCTTGCAAGTTGTAGTCTGGTCACGAAGGTAGCGCAACTCATCAGCTTGTGTATCAGCCTCGAGTTGAATAAATGGTGGTAAACAGTGGAGCCTCGTCAAGAAATGAAAGCATGCATGTACAACATCCACTGCATGGCGGAAGTTATGGAATGGGTTACCGTTTTTATAGGTGTCACGCACCATAAACACGAAAGCCAATAACTCATTGGGATTTGGGCACTCAATACCAGAGTCAGTTATGGGGTTAATGCTGGGTATGCTTTGATTTCCAGATATACTTGGGGAAGGAGTAGTTGTGGAGTTATCAGTTGACGACTTAGAGGTTTCTATCCTCTTCTTCACTTGGCGTAAGGCATATTCGATCATCAAGTATACACAATACACCAAATCATCATTGGTCAACTCATGAGCAGGGAATGCCCAATGTCCCACTAAATGACTAAGTTTTGACAAATGTTCCGGCGAATGGTTTGATAACAACAGTTTGAAATCGATTTCATCCACAATGATATTTTTCAAGCGGATTAAATGTTTAGTGGTGCTTTGAGACTTGTTAACACTACTAGTGAGTACTAGAGACATTGTTGGGATAGTCAGCATGAAAGTATCAGACACAGTAAAGACATCCATAGGGTTTTCTGGAGCAGTTCCTGTCCACATCTCGACACGAGAGATCCTATTTTCGATCATGGAGTTGATATTCTGTGATACCTTGTTCAACCTCACTACGAGCGATGGGCAAATCTCCGATTCGTGCAACACTATCATGTTTAAGTGAGCGAAGAAGTAACGAAGAAGTAACGCCTTATCAGCGTACAGCAAAGCATCGAGTTGAGTATGAGGTTCAAGGGATCCAACAATCACGATGATGACATGGTTTGTATCAGTTTCAGCGTTTCCACGCTTGAATAACGCTTCCACCATGTCACGGAATGACGAGAAGCCATGGCACAGTCCAGAGTGTATTGTGGATGTGTCGATGCCTGTTTTGCCGAGTGTTAATAGTTCGGTGGTATTTGCTGTCATTTACTCGGCAGTGATCGGGTAAAAACGTATTCAGAGGCTTCTATACGTGGTATAGATATGAAGCATGCAATGGTGCTTGGGTACTGTGGATATCGCCGAGGAGGTCCTGGTCTGTTTGGCGGAAAAAAAATAGGGAGATGGACAAAAGAAAAATGAAACGTTGACTGCAGCAACCAAGGCCTGCAACGGTGTGCGGAATGTAGGCGGTGTGCGGCGTTAAACTAAAGAATAGAATGGGGGGAATGGAAGGAAGTATAGAAGGAGAAGGAGGGGTAGAAGTAAAGATATAATTATGAAATAAAAGAATAGAGGGAAGACAGTGAGAAGAGGAGAGAGAAGGATGAAAGTGAAAGGGAGAAGATGTTCAGTTTAGAGGTGAAAGAAGTGAATAGAATATGGTTGAAAGAATTTGAAAGATTAGGATAGGATGGAAGAATAAGATTGGAAGAATGTTATTGGATAATTGGAGAAATGAATGAGGAAAAGATATGGGGAAGAATATGGATCTACCTGCATTATGAAACGTTGATTCCGCCTCATTGACTTGAAAACGGTTGACAAAAGTCGTGAAATGATTTGAAAAACCGTCGAAATGACTACAAAACCGCTTGGAATGACGACAAAAACGATCACAAAAACAGACTTCGTGACTAGAAAATCCACACAGTCAGAGGTGATGATAGGAATTGGTGGATAAAGAAATTGAGACTATAGAAGGTTATAAAAGAAGATTATAGAGGGAAGATTATAGAAGACTATGATAAAAGACCATAAAGACCATAAAGACCATAAAGACCATAAAGACCATAAAGACCATAAAGACCATAAAAGAATATAAAAGACTATAAAAATTGATGAGGACATAGACCTTTATTGGCTATTGGAATGGGACCTAGACTATATAAACTTTTGACTCTATGGTAGAATGATCAATGAATTATGACTCTTTCAATTATTGAATATGAATGAATCTATTAAGTATGAACTATTCTATCATTGATTACTTCCTATTATTCTCTATGATTCGATCTATTTTACTTTGACCTCTTCTATGAACCATTGACCACTTCCCTATAGAATCTATAATGTCCCTTCACTAATGTCATGATATCCTTTACTGACGTCAGATAACAGAAATCTGAGAATCTTTAGGCGGTTTACTGCATTTCCTTTAGACCGTTACATCGACGTCGGACGTTTTTTGCAATTAGCTGAAATTGCTAGACATTCAGAGTTATGATCGTTGAATTTAGAATTTATGCTCTTGGTGCAATAGAACTACAGGACTGATTAGAATAAACAATCTCAAGAATCTTTACTCTTAATATTATAGTACCTACAATCGTTTATCCACCATTAACATGTTATTTCTACTTCATATTCTATACTACAAATCTTATTCACTACATTAAACTACTCGCTAACACACCACTTTACATATTTCCGCGTTTTGCGCACTGCGTTAATCCGTCCTCTTACCGTTCTAGATTGTTCTTCTTTTATTTCATCCCTGCTACCTCCAAAACCACGCGATATTTTTTCATCTCTGTACAGATTGCAGAAGTACAGCGTACAGGGCTCATATACCGGAAACTAAACCTTTTCTCCGGAAGACAAATGAAGATAAGACGTAACCAGATATCCAAAGATAACAAGAGATATCAAGAGATAACAAGAGATATCAAGAGATAACAAGAGATATCAATAGATAACCAGAGATATCCAAAGATATCAAGAGATAACCACTGGAACTGATAAGAAAGATAAAGATACATATCTATTCCTGCTTATCTACATCATTATCCTCATATTACTCCTGTATTCACTAAAGCTTATAACTACCTAGTCTTGGCAGCTAACCATCATACTTTTTTTATTTAATCCATTAACTCCTTTTCATTATTCATTATTCCCTTCAACCATTCGTTTTATCCACTTCTTTTCAACCATTCGTTTTATCCACTTCTTTTCAACCATTCTTCTTATCCCTTCTTTTCAACCATTCGTTTTATCCCTTCTTTTCAACCATTCGTCTTATCCCTTCTTTTCAACCATTCGTTTTATCCACTTCTTTTCAACCATTCGTTTTATCCACTGCTTTCTTATACCTTTATCTAAACACAAAAAATACACTCACCACCACCACAAACACTGCAAGTGCGATGTTTGCCTGCTTGAAGCGTCTATTCTTGACTGTCTTCGAGTGCTCGCGGAACTTGGTATCGATATATTCCAACAAATCCAATTTGTCAATAATATCCTTCGACATAATACTCTTATCCTTTGTGATATTTGTACGAGTTTGCTTTAAGCGTGTTTCAAGAATGTTCAATTCCTTGAGAAGTCCGTTAAGCTGCGCCAAATTGTCACTAATCTCTGTACGGTACTTTACCTTGATGGTTTCTCGATCATTGGTCAACTTCTCACGCAATTCCTTCGTCTGTGTGTTCACCGTGTCTAAGTACCGTGAGAGGGAATCGAGTTCACAGAGTGACCCCGTTTCCTGGGCCGCACCAAACTCCGCAGGTTTAATACTGGTAGTTAATGTATCCATCATAGATTGCAAGAGATGCATACCATTATCCTTATGAGCATTCTGCATATCTTCGGTAATAGTGTCGATATTCAATGCGTAGCTGATCAATTCATTATCATCAGCCAAGTTATCAGAAACTTTATACGTGAACCCTCCCAGTTTCACAATCTGATTGAACTCTTCATCTGTCAACTCATTACTCACTTTATGATGATCCTCGTCGTAGCTATCATCCTCATCATTACCAAAGTGAAACCCTCTTTTCTCTGTTTGAGGCGTCGTTGCTTTAGTTTGCGTCGGACCATCTCCAGACGCAGAGCGATTAGCGGGTTGATCATTGAGCGCACTAAAGAACTGGTCCACCAATCGCTTGTTGTCAGTCTTTGAACTCAAGTTTACCGCAGAGTTCGAATGAGAGTGCAATGCCGATTGAGGTGCAGAGTTGTATGTTGGGGTTGTCAATTCATACACAGGCGAAGTCTTCAGTGTAGGAAATAACTTCACGGGAGACGTGAGCATCGTACGTTGTTGTGCCTGGAAGCTCGATAATGCTCCGCTAACACCCGAAACTCGAATCGGCGTCTTGGGATTATGCGATTCACTCAGTCCCAGAGTACGCTTTCTCATGAAAATGTTATTGGTGGCCGCAACATTAGGGGTACTCCCTGTGAGCATACTATGTGTAAGTAGATTTGTTCCCGATGAATTGCGTGACACCAACGGAGTAGCTACATCCGGCCGTACTGGGGTGTCGAACGATGGAAGTAGACCCGTGGGGGCTTCTTTATCAGTTTTGGGGCTTTTACCTAGAGTCCTCACGGTGGGTATTCTGGAATCGCTCTTACTGGCTGCAAGTGGCAGTCGATGTGGTACTTGATTTTTGAAATGAAGGTCACGGGTATCCATCTGAAGAGTAACTGGGCCTGCAGTTACCGGCTGGGAAGGTAATTCCGTGTCTTCATCAATACTGTAACCTGAAACATTGGAGTCATGAGAACCGTTAGAGTCATGGGAGTCATGAGAACTATAAGAACCATGTAAGGCGTTGGGATGAAAGCCAATGGAATCTGTGGTTACCCTATTGACCTTGGGAGATGAAGTGACTTTGTTATTGACATCAGGCGTGACTTTGTCAGTGGAATTGACCCCAGGTGCAGTGCCGTTTTTTTCAACTAGACTGTCATGTTTGGTATTACCTTTACCAAGTATATCTTTTCCCGTAAAAATGTACCCATTCAGTGGGTATATACTATTCAATAGATCTTTATGATTCATTCTACTGTCTTGCAGCTCCTTCTCTAGGTCCTGGCTTGGATCTGGTTGTTCCTCTCCATGTGTCTTTTCCAAGCCTTGCTGAGTTTGCTGAGCCTTTTGGCTTTTGCTTTCTGAATCCGCCACATACTGAAAGTCGCTTCCATATTGGTCTTCATTGCTTTGATTACTATGGTTTATTTGGTTGGTTTGGTCAGGAATATGCGGTTGGCTTTTAATGTTATTAGAAGCCTCGTTTTGCTTTGGTTGTTGTACTCCTGGTAATCCATTCTCATCTGCACTGCTTATGATAAACTTGGGCACTGGATACGTTGTATCTTTTGGATCCACACTGTCAACATCCCGTACTGTTGGCATAGCCACGGGGTAGATTTAGAAAAACGAATATGGTATCGTTTTAAATTTTATAATTAACCACACCAACTCAATAACCAAAAATAATCAACTCGACAACCGACCTCAAAAACCAACCTTAAAAACCTTTATATACCTTTACAGAATTAAGGCCAAAAAAACTTCTTCATTATCTCTATCCACCACTACATGATAGGCGTCCGGATGACATCCCTCAATTCTCTACACAGTCTTAAATCTTTCTCTTCTATTTCTTCTCTATTTTCTATGCAGCAGACGACCGGCCACTTGCACCAGTGCTGATCAACTCCAAAGTTTCCTTACTCAAATCAATCTCTGGGAGAGATGCACCTCCATTCTGTGGCAGAGGTAAGAAACCGGTCTTCACCAAGTAACTCACGTAAATCGCCAACTGGCGAGCATCAACACCCTTACCACTACTGACATCTTCACCTGTCCACTTGGCATCTGCTGCCAACGATGCCGCAGCATGGGTGTCGTCCAATTCAGGAGCCTTGGTGTCCTGAGGCAAATCATCCAACACATAGTGCAACAATGGGAATAACGCAGACTCCTTACCGGAAGTCACGTATTTCTCCAAAAGCTGTTTCCACTGTGGGTAGGCTGCACGCTTCACATCGTAACCAAACACACTAGTGTCCAAGAAGTCAGTGAACGCAATACGTGGGTGACCCGTCACGTGTGCCACAGCCAACTCGGTCTTCACCGGTGGGTGGAATGCAGTGGCCACAACCACACGTGCAACATGGTCTACTGGAACCATGTTGACATTGTTAGCAATCTCTGGGAATGCACCAACTTCGATACTTCCCTTCAACATACGCAAGAGGAAATCGTCAGTGTTGGAAGCACCAGTCTTGCTGAAACCAGTGACATAACCAGGACGTGTGATACAGCCCTTCAAGCCTCTGCGACCAGCAGCACGCACGATATACTCGGCGGCCCACTTCGATTGACCATAGCCCGTACCCAAGCCTGTGGCAGACCCTTGCAAGTCATCGTCTTCAGGAACACCAGCCTTGCCTGCAGCGACCAAAGCGTCAGACATCTCAAAGAAGTGGTTAGTATCGATCGCAGATGTCGAAGACACAAACGAAAAGTGCTTCGCCTTGCCCACACCACACAAGTTCATCACATTGATCGTACCGATCACGTTGGCATCGCGCAACTTAGCATATGGGTACACCCAGTGCACCAAAGCACCGTTGTGGATAACCACATCGATGGTATCGGCCAAACGAGTCCATTCACTGTCAGCCAAACCAAACTGTGCCTTCGATAAGTCACCCAACACAACCTCGATCTGTGAGGCCCATGCATCGTCCCAGATACCATACGCCACACCAGCACGACGGATACGCTCCATACCAGCCTCCTTATTCGCAGCACGCACATGAGCAAATACCTTGAATGGCTTCGATGGACGTGCGGCCAAGATATCGCGCACAAGGAATGCACCAAGGAAACCGGTCACACCAGTAACAAACACATTCGTCGTGGTTGCCGCGTCGAGTCCGTCGCGTGATGGGTACGAAGGTAACAACGCGGTCTGAACAAGGTGTTCTGCATCCTTGGCGTAGTCGGCGGAAGGCAGTTCACCAGTGCTAGAAGAAGCACCCGGAGCATGAGTGTCATCGACGGCTTTAGCAAAGGCTTCGAGAGTTGGGTGCTTGAAGATCACACCCAATGGCACATCAATCGAGGTACGCTTACGCAACTCAAAGATCATACGTGTACCGAGGATCGAGTGACCACCCAAGTCGAAGAATGAGTCGGTCTTGGAGATCGAAGCAGGCCTATTTGGCAACACATCGAGCCACAAGTCACGCACCAGTGTCTCAGTTGGTGTCAACACCTCGTCAGTGCTGTCCTGCGAGAACTGCGCGACCTGCGCCAACTGCTCGGGAGTAGGGAATGGCAACTTAGGCTTGTCGACCTTACCATTAGGGTTCAATGGCAACTGAGCCATTGGCAAAATCACCGTAGGGATTGCATATGAAGCCAATCTCTTCTTCAAGTATGCACGGATGTCCTTGATCAAGGTGCGGTACGCCACGAGACCACGCACAACAGAGTCGGTGACACTGGCGTCGACATCACTAGTCATCGCTTCCAACTCCTTGCCGGGTTTTGGCACAATGAACGAGATCAACGTTGGGTCACCATTACGGTCCTTACGCACCAACGTGATGTTCTCACGAACCAATGCGTGCTGTGACATATGCGTGTCAATCTCACCCAACTCAATACGGAATCCTCTGATCTTGACCTGGTCATCGGCACGTCCACAGCATTCAACATTACCATCAGGCAAGTAGCGGCCCAAATCACCTGTACGGTACATGCGGTCGCGTGGACCCAACCAGCCGTGTTCAGACCATGGAGCTCCAGCTCCCTTATCAGGCCACAGTCCCTTTGGAACAAACCAGTTCGTAATGAACTTCTCGGCATTCAAATCAGGAAGACCACGGTAGCCCTCAGCCAATCCCGCAGCACGCACGTAGATTTCACCAACCTCACCAACACCACATGTTTGTGTACGATCAGAACGATTCACAACTAACAACTGCACGTTGTGCATTCCGGTACCAGCAGGCATCACATCCTTCAAGTTACGCAAGTAATCGGCATCGGCAGCACGAGACTTGATTTCGAAGTACGACACCGACCGTTGTGTCTCGGTCGTACCGTACATATTGACAATGTATACATTGGCTGCCAACGTCTGCAAGCGCAAACAGTCTCTTTTAGTCAAGATATCACCCACGAAGAATGCGTGGTGGAGCGTGGGGATTGGTGTTGTTGCCTGTGCACTCAAGAGCTGACCCATTGCTGGAGTCAAGTGAGTCACTGTCGCGCCATACTCAGCCATCCAGTCAGCCAATTTACCTGGTGTTCCGATGTCGTCAGCAGTAGGCACCAAAAGCTGTGCACCCAAGAACAATGGTGTGAACATGTCACGCTGGATTGGATCATGCGCAATACCAGACAACATCGTGAAGCGGTCATCGCTTGACAAACCGAATTTACTTGCCATCCAAGGGAAGTAGTACGCCAACGAGTAGTGGCGGCCAAGCACTCCCTTTGGAATACCCTCGGATCCAGATGTGAACGACAATGTAGGGTTTGAGTCTGGCCCCACAATCACCCCTGTAGGTGTATCCTTATATTGCTCGTATGCGGCAAGCACGTCATCGGCGGAGTTGGATGCAGCTCCACCGACCAATGAACCGTCGTCGTTAATTCTCAACAGTGGGATTTGCGTGATCACCTGTAATTCATCACGGATGTAGTCGGTGACAAGCGAGTCCAAAATACCTGCTTTCTCGAGAACGATCAAACCACGAGGCTTGGCCACAGAGAGGTAGATATTTTGACGTGCTGGTGGGTATGCTGGGTCGATAACCGAGAAGGTTGCACCCGCCTTCAAGATTCCCATCACGGCGATCATCAAGTCGACTCCACGGTAAGAGTAGATCATGACGATATCACCCTTCTTGATGCCAGTGGCCTTGAGATAGTTACCCACGATATTAGATGCTTGGTTGATCTGTTTGTATGTAAAGGTTCTTGTCTTTGTTGAAGGATCCATGAACGATTTGGTCTCAACAACACAAGGTCTATCTGGGTGTTTACCTGCGTTTTCCATGAAAATGTCCTGGATGGCACCACGGTACCCAGCCCAGTCCAAATCATTAGTTGGGTCTGGTAATTGAGCCTTTTGTGAAGGTGTCACTAAGCTTACATGTGTGATAGGCACTGATGGGTCTTTTGCAACAGCTGCGGAGAACTGCGCGATTTGCTCACCCAAGACAGAAATCCGCTCTGATTTGTACAAGAGTGAGTTGTAAAAGATGGTGAGCGTACTATCCGTCGTATATATAGCCAAGTCACGAACTGATCCTGGCACGGGGCTGTTCAAGGTGGCCGTAGGAGTTTTGTGCTGGTAAGATACACGGAATAAGCCAGGAAGGTGGTCCAATTGGCTTGCATTTTGGATGTTTTCTGCAACTTCACGTAAATCCTTGTAATCGACGTTGGATGCACACTTGGAATACTCTGCCTGGACGAGGGCCTGCAACTCCGTGAAAGTGAGCGTGGGTGTCAAGCTCAATCTTATTATGAATGGGTTCTTAGTGTCATCAGTCAACACAACCACGTCATCATCGCCTGTTAAGCGGTACATGATTGCTGCAAATACAGAGAGTCCAAAGACGAAGGAGCCGCCTTTGGCAACATCCACTGTGACCTCTGCCGGCACAGATTCATTGTTGGCCGGTTTCAAGTAGTCGTGAGGAAAGACCGATAATGTGGGGCTTTCTAAGTATGAGGTCCAGAACTGTGACATGATTGTTTGCCAAAATGGGGAAGGTCAGGATGGCCAGCGATATATATATGGACGTGGAGAAGTATGCAGGACATGACTCGTATTTTCGGTCGGCGATCGATAAGGCACAGCGAGTGAGTCATAAAGTAAATCACGTGATAAACGTGTTAGTCATAGAAATGAAATGGAGAACATAGAAAATGGAGTTACAGTGACAAAAAATGAAATAAAGTATGACAAAAAGGCAGAAAAAGAGAATTAAATCGTAGACGTAGATCCCATATACATCTATTTCTTGCAGATCCTGAATATCCAAGCCAAGATTGTAAAGGCTGCAAATTTTTCGGTTTTAGCCATCCATAATCCTTATCACCTCCTACACTAAATACTTTAACCGTTCCAATTTTCTATTATATCCATTGTACTTATTCTTCTCGTCCTTCTCGTCCTCTCGCTCTGCTCTTGCTTTCTTCTAATTCATGAACAAAAATTGCAAGTCGTCTGGGGTCAACCTGCTCACAGCAGCATCGTCACTATTGATAGTGGCATGAATCATGTTTGCCTTCTTTTCTTGCAACTCTATAATCTTCAGCTCGATACTATCCTCGATACAGAATCGCGTGATCCGAATCGGTCGCTTTTGTCCAATACGGTGCACTCTATCCATAGACTGCCATTCCACACTGGGGTTCCACCACGGGTCCATGAGAAATACCTGCGATGCCTCGCACAAATTCAATGCAACACCACCAGCTTTCAATGATACCAAGAACACCTCCACTTCAGTGTTGTCCATAAAGTACTTGATCGTGTTATCACGCTGTTGCGGTGACATAGAGCCTTGTAATTTAACTGTTTGGAATCCAGCCCGTTTAAGTCTCCACTCAATGAGATCCAACATTGACGTAAACTGCGAAAACACAATCGACTTGATCGTGTGCCTATCAGATCTGAGTTTATATAACTCCTCCACCAACGCTTCGATCTTAGTCGAAGATCTCCATTCACCTCCGTGTGCACCGCGCGTGATTCGGTTCACGATCGATGCCTTGGAAAATACCTCCTCGTCAACCTCCATTGCAGGCTGTTCCAAGTCGATCGATAACCCAATGTGACACACAGGACACTCCAAGTTCTTGGTCTCTCCGCCAAATGAATCCACATACTCCTGAATACACATCCTGCAAAACCGGTGCCGGCACTTCGACTCAATGGGCTCCTCTGATTCATCGTCACAGAGCTGACAGATAATCACACCCTCTACGTCGTTGGAGATAGCATTCGTCCCCACGCGCTTAAGCACCAAGTCTGGATGGTCCGCCAATTGTCTCATTCGAGTGATCAACGTGAAGATATTGGCATAATTGTTGAGAACAACACCCTCGGCAACATAATCGTTGAATTTACGCTTCGAGTCGCTGTACAACGAGGTATACAAATCCTTCTCTTCTTCATTGAACTTGTCGCGGCGAATCTCCACCACCCGCGGTGGGAGCCCCAAATCATCGGCACGCTCAATCTTAGTGCGTCGTAACATGATGTTGTTCAATAAAAGACGGATATGCATGAAACTAGTGAGCCCGTCACCTTCAATACCGTGTTTCTGGATGTTCTTCAACATGAAGTGGTTGAAGAAATTAGTGTGCACCATCGGTGAATGCCCACATTGATCACAATGTCTCCAGTCACTGAATCTCCACTCTTGACTCTTGCACTCACATTTGGTGCAAAAGTAATTGTGGAATGGCTCGATCTTCATATACCGGATTAATGAGTACATTTCACCAATACGGTTCTGTAATGGCGTTCCAGTTAAGCACCATCTCTTATGTGTTTGTAAATTATTCGCAGCTTTTGCCGTACCTGAAGTCCTGTCCTTAATATTATGAGCCTCATCAAGAATCACACGGTAGAACTGCAAATGGTGGAGTGGGGACTCTTCCTTCACCAAGCCCGTCTTACGCTTGAATCCATAATGTTCCTTACGGTACACAGATTCAAGAACTGAGTAAGATGTCAAAATCACATCGTATTTCTCCAACTCCTCCACACTACTCGCACGATTTGCTCCATGGAAGAGAAGGACACTAAGGCTCCCTGGTTCTGTATGCTTCTCAATCTCATTTTTCCATTGCATTAATGCAACAGTGGGTCCCACTACCAAATTCGGTCTCTTGGTGCGATCACTCATGAATAAACCTATTGTCTGGATGGTCTTACCCATACCCATCTCATCTGCCAAAATTCCTCCCTGGAATTCACTATCTTCTTGTTTTTTCAACCAGTTGAGACCCTCAAGTTGAAATGGCAAGAGCTTTATTGTCATACCAGAAGGATGCTCGGCTCTTTCTGGTTCAATACCTTTCAACGATTGCAAATATGGGAAAACATCTTTCAAATAAGGATGGTGCTCATAAAGTTTGTTGGTAGTTCTTGTAAAGTATGGAACCTTGACCTTAGGTTCCTTTTTCTTACGCGGAGCTCTTTTCTTCTTCGTGGACGCTTTGGCCTTTGCGGTCAAACTCTGCACATCCTCTAACTCATCGTCAGACACGTCGATAGCCTGGATAGATGAGGACCCGTTGCGAACCGCATCTCTTTCTTCAAGTTCCACTATATCATCTTCAGATGGAACATCTTCAGCAACAAAGTCATCATCCTCTTTCTTTGCCTTCTTCTTTGATTTTGGTGGAGCACGCCGGCGCTTGGGAGCCTTCACATCGCCGTTGCTCTCATCATCGTTATCTGATTCCTCGTTGTAGCTAACATTCTTTGACTTTGCACGTGTTTTGCGCGTCTTATAATGTGGATCATCCACAATGAATCCACCACCTTCGTCGTTTGATTCTGTATTTGACAGTCCGTCCATAGTGCTAATATTACGCGGAAGATCGCGTTAACTCGATTTGATAGAGATGATGTCACGTGAGACCCTTATCACCTGCGGTGGCAAAAATCTGAGGCACAAAAAGGCCAAATTTATACTCAAGATGAAATATCAAGTTGATCTGAGTTTATACAAGACGAAATATCAAGTTGATCTGAGTTTATACAAGACGAAATATCAAGTTGATCTGAGTTGATACAAGTTGAAATATCAAGTTGATCTGAGTTGATACAAGATGAAATATCAAGTTGATCTGAGTTGATACAAGTTGAGAATACTCAATATAACTAGATAGTAGCCTCCCTAAATCTACCATATATAATTCTACATTCCCTACAATTTGAATTTCCTTTTCGTAACTCATGCTATTATATCTTCACTATATCATGCCATATCTATGCTCTATCACTCTATTCACTCTATTATTGAGCGAGGAATTGGTGATGCCATCTGTTTACGGTATAAAATAAACTCCTCATCTTCGACATCTTCGATAGATGGAGTCCTGTGTTGCTTTATGGTTGGAGATACCACTTCGAAGTTTTTATGCTCACTTGCATCACTTGAAGTTATTTCCATCTTCGAAGATTCCACACTTTCTGGTTCACTGTCGGAGAAAACAGCGGACTCAGAAGGCTTTGGAATATCAACCTTCAGCTTCTTTTCTTTGTGGGCATGCTTCTTGTGGGACTTCTTCTTCGATTCTTTGATCTTTGGAATGCTAATTATCAATGCATTCTCATCACGGAACCATTTCCAGTTGATCTTTCCCATGTCAAGTGCCTTGGTGTTCATTTCGTACATCTTGAAAAAGTGATCTTTGTTGGATTCAATCTTGAGGAACACCTTACCAGACTTCTTCACAACTCTGACCTCGTAACTTGCAAAAGTACCGTAATCCTTGAACAATTGAATCTGCAAGCAGTCATCGTTTTCTGCCTGTTCCACATTGACAACGGTGTTGCGTGAAGTTCTCATATTCTGAAGTCTTTCACGCTTCTGTTCCTTCTCTGCTTGTCTTTCAAGCTCAAGCTGATACTGAAGCTGTCTTTGTTGTTCGAGTTTTCTCTGTCTTTCACGCTCGAGCTGCAATTGTCTTTGGTACTCAAGCTCCCTTTCATACTCAAGTTCTCTTTGTCTTTGGTACTCAAGTTCTCTTTGTCTTTGGTACTCAAGTTCTCTTTGTCTTTGGTACTCAAGTTCTCTTTGTCTTTGGTACTCGAGCTCTCTTTGTCTCTCGTACTCACGACGTCTCATATCTCTAGGACTAGTTTGGTAGCCCGAAGGAATGCCAAATACATTGTTGAAGAAAATGTTTGGCTGTGTAAATGGAGAGTAGTATTCAGTCATATTTGGTTTGTAATTAATGAGCACTGAATAGTTGCCACCCCATGCATATTTATAATCCATCGGTTTTTCGCAGCCGTTCTGCGCGAATATGCAGGAACCTTCTCGCATTTGCTCGAATCTTCTGTGTGTATGCAGGACCGACATTCGCGACACGTCTAGAATGTCGGAGATGGAAGACATACATCGGCTTGTTATATGACAAGAAACGTTGGCTGGTAGACAACTGGTAGTTTGTGGCTCTTTCTGTGTACATAAACCTACAGAATAGTTTGTACTTCAATTTTGAGGTTCATCAAATCGTATGAAAATTCAATAATTGGTGCACTGACCGTTCCCTTACATTCTTACCCCTCATATGAATGCTCACTCCAATATTCAGGTCGACATTCCACGCTATGTTCTACATTCCACGCTATGTTCTACATTCCACGCTATGTTCTACATTCCACGCTATGTTCTACATTCCACTCTATTCATATTCTCTTCTCTACATCTCTGTCATTCACGCCAAATATGCATTTCTTACACATGGTCTATACATGCTCGCTCATGCTCTTCCCTCGCTCATTATCCTTGACCGGCCACTTCTAAATGTTACCAGCCGCGTTGGCCTTCTCGGTTCTCTCAGCGTCCAAGAGGAAGTCGAAGTACGACTTGTCGAAGGCGTGCACTCTAATGAAACCATCTTCACCACCACTGCTATAGCCAGTACCATCGGGGTGGACAGCGACCGTGTTCAAAGGACCGAAATGACCCTTAACACGGCCAATTTCATCCTCGAAAATCTTGTGATAGAATCTAGCCTCGAACTTACCTTGCGACTCAGCAGTCGTAGTAACATTTCTGGCTTCCTGACCACCACCCAATATAACAAAGTCTTTCACTGCCGTTATAGCAGCGGAGTTCATTGGTGCATCAGCCTTGTACACCTTCAAGATCTTAAAGGTGTCCACGTCGATCAAGACAGCACATCTGTCCTTAGACGAGGTAATGAAGTAAGACTTGTCTTCTGGGCAAAATTGTATGTCAGTAACTGCCACCTTGTCTTCTTCGGTGTGGATGCCGTGTGCTTGTAATTTAGCCACCAATTCACCGGTGGTAGAATCATACTTGTGGACGTAACCGTTTTCCAAACCAGCGATGATGTACTTGTCATCATCAGTCCAGCCTGCAACGGTAGCTTTGCTTTCACCCTTTGGAGTCTCGATCACCAATACAGGCTTAGGGTCCTGTTGCTTCAAAGTTGCCTCATCGTGGTTGATGTTATACACAGAAATGGTACCACAGTGTCCCATGACTTGGTCTGCAATTGCAAATATCTTAGAGCCATCGGAAGAAAACTGAACTCTTCTGCATGGCGATGGGGATTCCCAAGTGTAAAGACATTCACCGGTCTGAACCTTCCATAACTTGAATGACATATCGGCGGATCCAGTCACACACAAGTGGGTTTCGGGGTCCACATCGATGGACCAGATGGTACCATTGTGTCCTTCCAAGGTTCCCAATCTCTCACCGTTTGATGAGTACCAAATACAGGCGGATTTATCTTTGGCGACAGAAAAGAGCAAGTCACCTTCTCTGTTGTACTTCACTTGCGTCAAGGAACGCTCATGTCCCATCAACTTGATTGGTCTCATGCTGTTTGGAATGCGGTGAGTGTGGCCAAATTTTTTCACCAATTTTTTTTGTGCGTGTGAGGTTCAATTTGGGATGAGCGAGAAAAGAGATGCAGGTGGTGGTAGAAAAGATATGAAAGAAGGATGGAAAGAAATGAGAGGATGGAAAGAGAATAGAGAATAGAAGAATAGATAGAAAATGGAGAAAAGAGGAATAGATAGAAAATGGAGAATAGAAGAATAGATAGAAAATGGAGAAAAGAGGAATAGATAGAAAATGGGAATGAAAAGATGATAAAAAGATATAAATTGGTGAAGAGGTAGTGAAAAGTAGTGAAAAGTAGTATAAGGGTTGTGAAAATTAATGAAAAGTAGTATAAAGGTTGTGAAAATTAGTGAAAAGAGGTCATTAAAACAATCAAGATTTATCATCTTAGAAAAGACGGAGTTGAAATGCTAATACGCTTTGTCTTGCCTTTTTTTGCATCCAATCATTTTCATGTATATTGATATTGATCATGATCATACATAATCAACAAACATTCTCAATCACCTGCTTCTTTCCATCATGTTCACCATAATCCAACTTCAATTTCCTCTCAAAAAGTTCAAATAACCATTCCATGCAACTCTTTGTCAAAGCAGGATCGTATCTTCCCTTACTAAGCTCATCTCTGATAAATGCGTGTTGAGCATCATTGATCTCCAAGAAAGTCATGTCTACACCAGCAGAACGTAACTTGGATCTAATAAGATCACGTCCCTCTAAAGGAACGTGGTTATCCTTGCATCCAAAGATCAATATAGTCTCACCTTTAATCTCAGCACAACGTGCAAGTGAATCATCTTTCTGACCCAAACCCAATGAGTGAGAATGAATGTCCGTAGGGAAGAAACACACACTAGCACTGATGCGTGGATCTAAAGCACCACGGAATGCCAAATGACCTCCTAAGCACATACCAGTGGCTCCTAACTTACCATTACATGTGGGGAGCGAAAGTAAGTATTCAATCGAGAGTGAGTTGTCCTCATCATATGACTTGAGCTCTTTTTTGATCTTATAAGCATTACCTTTGTCGGTTCCTTCGACATCATATGCCAATGGTTCATGAGATTCAAAGTTGTGATAGATTGATGGTGCTACCACCACGTATCCTTGACCGGCAATATCCTTAGCGAAACGTGCAACAGGTCCAGTCACCTGATAAATCTCACTATAGACAATCACACCGGGGAATCTAGCATTGGGGTAATTGGGGATCAGAGGATGGAATGTATACAACCTCATGGTCGTTCCGTACGATGTCTTCACATCATGATAGGATTCTTTAATAAGCATGGTGAGGAGATATGGAAAAGAAAAAAAGTCACCAATCAATCACAATAGAACATAAATCTTGGAATTCGCATCATGTAAAGTCAATTGGTTCATCTCAACACTCACCAATACTTCTAATCATTAAAAAGACTCTTAGCATACTTTTTTACCACTACTTTCTTTCCAATACTTTCTTACCAATATTTTCTTACCATACTTTCTTACCAATACTTTCTTACCATACTTTCTTTCCAATACTTCGATCGATGCCTGTTAATTGAGTTGCGCTTCCGTCAGAAAATATCAATGGATGTTCAACGGCTCCACACAATGGTTCTAGACAATGATGATTTTTCTATTTCCGCCTTTAATTTTCATTCTTAGTCTCGCCAATCATATACAATAGTAGTATTCTTTGTTGAAACTCACAAAGAGTTCATTAATACTACTAAAAGTAATTCAATTGATGCCCATAGATCGAACCCCTAAAAGTAATTCAATTGAACCCCTAAAAGTATTAGATATCCTCACCAATTGCGCTCTCTTCGTTAATAACTTCTGGATCGCCTCTGCGAACAAATTACCTCCTTCAGCGCATATGAGCCCGCACACCTGAAATTGACAACTGATTTAGTGGGCGTAGTTGGCAACGGGGTACCATAGTTGCGGTTATGGTATGACCTCTACAATATTGTATATCAAGCAACTTCCCAAGGATTCTTAGTAAGCGTCCAAGAACTCCGAGCAAGTACCTTTCATGTATTGATGAACTAAAGGAGTGGATCATGAGATCAATGCAAAATGATTTCCGCCCCACTAAAAAACGCATTTAATAAAACTATGGCCAAATAAGTTTCACAAGTACAGTGAGACAGTCCGAGAAAGTCTTGCTCTCTCAGCGTTGGGCCTTTCTTGCTTCATCTATTATGTTAATAATTGCTTGTGAATTCAATGTGAGATCAATACATACGCTCAGCCTGTTTTCTTCTCATCTTTTCGGCATCGCTCTCCATTCTTTTGGTTGGATCACCACTCTTCTTAACACCCTTCGACACCTCCAACTGCTTCTTCAAGTTCTTTGCTCTTGCGAGATCTCTCTGGTTTCCTCTGGTCATTGTGTTCTGTAAACAGATATCACCTTGCGAGTGAAAAGTGTGGAAATTTTTTGGCACTCCGGCCCAATTTATATCGGGCGGAAATACAAACTTTAAGCTAGTGTTACTTCGCAACGGTCTGCATGCCATTCTTCTCGTAGGATCGGTCTTGGTTAATATATTCATATACCGGATGTACTGTATACTAACCCCATATTCTTCTCTTTATCAGACTACATTGTGCAACATCGCACATGGCTGTCTGGGCTCGCTATCCTTCTCCCATCGATGGAAATTTCATTGCTTTTTTTTGATGTAATTTTTGATCTTCTGCATGCTTATGCATACGGCTCAACGCCTTAGTTTCTCAAGTCACTTGATCAAGTCACTACAAAATGGTATTTGGATGTTGCCACGAAAAGTGTTGATATCTACCTGAGAAGTTGAATTAAGCCTTGAAGAAAGCCAAGTTAAACTTATTGGTGGTGATTATGCATGCCACTCCAACACTGAAAGATATAAAGAAATTAAAGAAATTACTGCTAGACAGATAACAAAGAATTCTATCTCTTCATCATACCGTCACTTAGTTTCTTCTTTACTTCACTACATGTCTTCACCTCCATCTCTTCATGTCTTTTCTTCCTTCCTTTAAGCCTCTTTATAGCCTACACCCCGCAAAATATGCACCCCTCATCCTCTCCTTCCTTCCTTACCTTCCTTCCTCCCTTCCTTCCTTCCTTCCTTCCTTCCTTCCTTCCTTCCTTCCTTCCTTCCTTCCTTCCTCCCTTTCCCTTCCTTCCTCCCTTTCCTCTTTTCTTATCTCCTTTTATTCTCCTCTTCCCATATCTACTATATACCATGCTTACTTCTCCTCCAATTCGGTAATTATTCCACCATCGACCTTAGGGTCATAAGGCTTCAACAAGAACTGGGAGAACTTCTTCAAGTTATTTATACCTCTAATCTCACAACCCAACAATGGCATTTTAACCAAGTGGTAGTCTTCGTATAATTCACCCATTTGATCCAAGTATTTCTTCTGCATCTTCCATCTGCTCACACATCTCTTACATTGTGATTCGGTCGATGCACCATTAACATCATCATCAGCAAACAACAATTGGTTTACGACAATCGAGTTAACATCCATGTTGTATGACATCAATTCCTGAATCATTCTCTCGGTCTCATAAAGTGACAAAAACTCCGAAATACAAACACACACGAAAGTAGTCAAGTCTGGGTTTGTGAACTGGTCGTTGACTTCAGAAACCTGCTGTTGCAATTCATTCAACTTCTGGAAAATGTCTTGCTGTTGGTTACCTCCACCCATACCCAACATGTTCATCATTGGGCCGAACTTTCCACTCAAAGCCTGGAATTTGCTCAATAACTTCTGCATGGTCGATGGCAACTGCAAGAAACGCAAAGTGTGACCAGTAGGTGCGGTATCAAAGATAATTGTCTTATAGACAACCTTCTTCTCAGATCCATCGGTGGATTCGCCATCAGCATTCTGGTTCTTGATATGCTTCAAGACTTCCATGAATGACAATGCTTCATCGATACCAGGAATAGATCCTGTCATATCTTTCATCATAGCCTTCATTGGGTCGTTTGGATCGTTGTTATATTGTTGAGTCTGAGCTTGTAAATCACTCATAGCGGCCTCTGGGTCGATTTCCATACATGATAAGTTGTTCAATCCCTCGACTCTTCTGGCATCTTTACCGAACTTTTGGCAGAAGGCATCCGACAAATTGTGCGCTGGGTCAGTCGAGATTAACAAGAATTGTTCATTAGGGTAGTTGAGTGCCAACTGAACAGCAATCGATGAAGATGTAGTAGTCTTACCAACACCACCTTTACCACCGACGAAGATCCACTTCAACGAGGTCTGTTTAATAACAGATTCTAAAGTAGGTTCAAGTTCAAAGTCCATAATATTAGATTAAGTGGCCTCTTTGATATCTTTTCTGAATTTTTGTCTGGCACAGACTTTTTCACCTTCGAGAAACTTCTGCGTGACAAGAAATACCCACATCACCTTGTAAAAACTAACAAGGCTTTAGTAGAATCACAGTCATATGCCCACATATACTCACTGTCTCCACAACATTAGCCACACGCAAACTTCATATTACACGGCGTGAAATTCGCCCGCCCCATTGCATACTTTTTTCCCCCGCTCGAACACGTGCGAAACCATCCCACTAAGTATTTCGCAAGGCGTTAACTGATAAGCTGACTGAATTAGTATGGTCTCAACATGAAGTTCGCAAAAGTATTGGAGCGTACATTGATCGAGGATGACATTCCTGAGGAATGGCTTTCCGCTGCTATTCAGTATAAGGCGTTGAAGAAATGCATCTCCAAAGTGGTCGATGAGCTTGAATTCTTGGGCTTAAAACAAGACACCCTTAAAGTCTTACTCCAAGATGCTTCATCCACTCAAGTTGTTGAAGTGGATGAGAAAGAAACGAACCCTGGGAACCCTGTTATAGCAGAATATACTCTCACGAGAGGTAGTCTGTCAGATAAGTTACAACCAATGTTGAAGATTGTCTTGGACTATTCCAATGAAAACTATACCGATGACCATATTTATGAGCTTGGAATGGAGCTCAAAAATAGAATCGAAAGGTTATTGGATTCTGAAGATGACTATGGTATCACTTCCCCAGATGAGAATGAGAAAGCTGAGCCAAAGAATAAAATTGAGATGTTAGATGAGGATAATAGCAGCATCACTAGTACTATCTTGGCTAATGGAAATGAGAAAGAATTGAATACTCTTCGGGGTGATGATGGTAGTATCGCCGAATTAGCAGGAGATATTGACCAGATGAAAGTGGTTGAACTCAAAGGAGAAGGTGATCAAATGAAGGTGATATCACCTACTGTTTCGCATAACATTACATCTTCACTGGGTAATCGTAAAAACGAAATCTTGATCACTTTGAACTCAGATAAGAAGTTTTTCCGCATGTTAGACAAGGAGTTAGACAATTTGGATCTGTTGCGTATGAGTGAAGAGAATAAATTGATCACCGAAGTTGAAGAGATTGGTAATCAGATTTCAAAGCTCACTAGTCCTAAAGTCAAACTTAAGAATTCAGACATGTATAAATGGCGTGAACTCTTCAAGATTTACTTGGATTCAGAAGTATATTTCAAGTATAATGAGACTTCTGTTTCTTCTCGAGAACGTGATAGTGAACATATTAAGAAGAACTTAGCTGAATTCTTGAACAATGTGGAAAAGTCTGGGATTTTGACCAAGTTCAAGGCTAAAGCTTCGACTTCAATATTTGAGAATTTCGTCGCTATGAACTACCATTTGCTAAAGGTATGCCAATTCCAGCAAATTAACTCTGAGGCATTCCGTAAAATTTTAAAGAAGTTTGATAAACAGACTGCATTGGGTGTGAGTCTGCGTTTCCCCAAGATTATGGCTACGAATCACGTCTTTGTGTCTACAGGACGTTCTATGGCTCAGAATATCTGCTTTGTGATCCAGTCATCATTGTTAACTCTTATTCCTCAACTCGATGACTATACTTGCCCGATTTGTATGTCGATTGCATTCAAGCCGATTAGACTCGAGTGTGGGCATGTTTTCTGTGTAAGGTGTCTCGTCAAGATGAAACAAGATTCCAAGACTGATTGTCCCATGTGCAGAAACAAGGATGCAATCGTGAAAGCCCATGGAGGAAACTTGGACTTACAAACCATGGAGCTCATGAAGAAATACTTCCCAATTGAAGTGAAGCAGAAGTTGAAGGAGAGAGACAAGGAAAAGTACGACCAGATCAAGCGTTCTGATGAAAAGTGTGAAATAATTTAATATGAGTGAGCAAGAGTTAGGCTTAATGGGTGAAATAGTAAAGGTTGATTTTTAATAGGTTTAGGGTGAGATTAAAGTTTAATAAATGGATTTGAGTGGAAATGAGAAGAGTATAGAGAAGAATATAGAGAAGAGTCTAGAGAAGAATATAGAGTGGTCATGAAAAAGTAGTGATATGAAAAGTGGGGTTGAGAAATGGTGATATGAGAAGTAGGCTAGGAAGTGGTATTATAACGCTACAAAGTTCATCTAATATATCTGACAAAAACAATCTCTTTATTTTGTTCAATGACTACTCTAATATGTAATTGTCTTATATATATAGGTCTATAAGAAATAAAACTGTCGTATAGTGCGTAGGCTCATGGGATCAAAAGATCCGTAGTAATAAAAGCATCCAGTCAAAACTAGAAGCACGAGGATTTCTGAGGTCATATTCACCATTTGGGATTTGAAAACTTCTCTAATGAGATCTCCACAGGAGATAAAGTTTCCCAGTAAGACCTAGTGTTCCAAGGGTTACTTACTGTACCAAACGTTCCACTAGTACCAAAGTTACCCAATAGTAACAAAGGTTCCACTAGTACCAAAGTTACCCAATAGTAACAAAGGTTCCACTAGTACCAAAGTTACCCAATAGTAACAAAGGTTACTAGTACCAAAGTTATCCAATAGTAACAAAGGTTCCACTAGTACCAAAGTTACCCAATAGTAACCTTTGGTACTAGTACCTCATAACTCCTACTAGATAATAGATTGAACAGCCTCCATGGACGCCTTGACATCTCTATCCTTCACCTTAATCTTTGATACGTCCTTAGGAGCAACTTCATCAGAGCTCTTCTCTGCTTGGTAACCCTTCTTCTTCTCACCGTTGACTTCACCCTTTTGCTTACTCTTCTTCCCAGTACCAATAAGTTTCTCTTCATCACTCCCCACTACTGGTGCTTCATTAGCGATGCCTCCTTTTGGGGCCTCGTAAACCACCTTACCCTTTTCACCTTTTGAACCTTGGGCTAAGTTGTCTGCTAATTCAACATTTGCGCTTTCTTTATCGGCTTTTCCTACCGCGTTAACGATATTGTTCAAGTTATCCTTTGAGTCTTTCGCGCCGTTGATTTCCTGTTTGTTATTGGCAATAGTTCCCTTTTCACCTCCGGAAACTGGCTCCTTTGCTATTTCATACTTGACGTCTGGTACAGGTCTCAATTCTTGAGACACCCAAAACATGCACGTTCCAAACAATACCAATAAGACCAAGTATCCAACAAGCTTTTTACGCGGGGTGTTGAAAGCGTTGATTGAGCCGTTGAGATTATCATACGGAGAAATACCTTTCTTTTTGCTGGGTTTCATATAGTAGGGTCTCGGAAGACCATTACTTCCGTGTATTCCTTGCATTTCTCAACAACCTTTGGTCTAAGTGAAGGGTAGATGAAGTGAAGGTTGAAAATAAAGAGGGAAAAAGTTGAACAAGTCACGCTCTTTCTTTTTGGAGTCAGGAAAAAAACAACGCGAAAAATCAGTAAGATTCACCAGCTGCAAGTGATCTCCTCAATATAGCTTCTTATAAGATATATACTTGAAAGCAAGCGTGACTTTTTTTTGTTTCTACTTGCTACTATTGTCATGCGGTAACCGAGAGCTTAACCGCCTGTCACAGCCGCTTCTGGTTCTATTCACAAGCACGGAAAAAAAGAAGCCAACTAAGGCGGTTGCGAAAAAAATCACACGGAATCTAGACCTTAATTTACGAGCGCGTACAATGAGAATATTGGAAGTGTTGTTTCTCTTTTACCTAAGATTAGCGGTGGCAACTCCGCCAGCATGCTTTTTGAGTTGTATCAATGAAATGTCATATTATTGTGGTAATGGTCATATGGACTTCTCTTCTCTTTGTGCAAGAGAAGAAACCCTCATTCAATGCTTGGTAGATATTTGTCCATATGGCACGTTTTTAAGTGCACGAGACCACTTTTTGGGTACTTGTATGGAGCACGGTAAACCGAGTGTCACAAATCCTTATCCCCCACCATCTTTGTTTGGGAATTCGATGCAGCAATTAAACCAGCGCCAACCAAATCACATGGAAATCAATGCAAATGATGGGGACAGACAAGCTAAAAATGCTCAGTCATATAATGAGCATGATACAGCTTTCCAGGCAAACATTCAAAGAAGTGGAAGCAGAAGTAACCAGCACAATTATCCCAAGTATAACAATGATATTCAGGACAATAATAACCGGGAAAACATTAATCTTCAATATAACAATGATGTTGAGAATAACAATAACCGGGATACCAATAGCCAGGACATCAATAACAGGGATACCAATAGCCAGGACATCAATAACAGGGATACCAATAGCAAGGACATCAATAACAGGGATACCAATAGCCAGGACATCAATAACAGAGATACAGATAGCCAGAACATCAAGGATACCCATAATCTCCAAAATCTCCATGATACTCTAAATCTCCAAGATAATAATCATCCTCATACTTATCAATATCAAGACTCTCGATATGAACCGCATGAGTTGAATCTTCAGGGTTCCCATAAGAGTGAATCTCTGTCAGATATCAAATATCCCCCTCTTGTCTCTGAATATGACGAAAACCAAGTATATCCATCAGCCGATAGTTCATCTTCCAAGAGGTTAAACGTTGGTTCATATCCATATGCACAAGCCATAGACTTTGAACAATCAAATCCTCCTGTTCGCAGACAAAGGGATCATGTCGGTTCGGTACGTCCTTCTCGTAACAAATATGGTGGTGGATAATCATATAAGTGTGGCTAGATCATACGGATAATGCATATATGAGATCATATGAATATTGCTTTTATGACTAGATCATATGGATAATGCTTAATGACTAGATCATATGGATAATGCTTAATGACTAGATCATATGGATATTGCTTTTATGACTAGATCGTGATGGTGGTGGATAACACTTATATGACTAGATCATATGGATAATACTTATATGACTAGATCATATGGATAATGCGTGTATGGCTAGACATATGGATAATGCTTGTATGGCTAGATTATAGTGGTGGATTGTATAGATAGATCATGTTGGTGGGTGATTTTATATCAAATTAACAGGCTAGAAGTTGCTGTATTGCCTACCTATATGTTGATCTTGTGTAATCGGCTATGCTGATGCAGTGGATGTCGACTATTCAATCCAAATTGGTCATTCTGATACAGTTGATGTTGACTGTATCCAATTTGCTATGTTCATTCAGTTCATTTCCTAAACCACCTCATCTATTCTTTATCGAAAATAGCCGCATGATTCTTCTTCTCCATTGCTATGCTTTTAATCCCAGTCTTTGGGATACTTACCAACCCTATTGATCTCTTATGCACTTTTCCCTCCTCAAACTTATCTGGAGAGTATTCGAAACTATTGGAAAGTAATAAGTTACCAAATGGATCAATCGCAGTCAAAATTCCATCTAATACACGTGAATCATCGAGGCGAACACGTAAGTTAGACCCCATGAACTTTTCATTGATTGTTGTTGACATATCCAACTGAAGTTTTTCGTTAGTTTTTTTTTGCCTCAAATATGGAGCTGCCGACCCTCAATGACGAGTTGAATGCTGTTGTTAAGGAATATAAGTCGTTCTTTGAATGTTGTCAATTAGAAAACGGTTATATTCACATAGTAACTCAAGATAATCAGGTGTTCGATGTAAGAGTCGGACTTGGGGGTTGGCACGCTCAAACACAAGAGAAGTATGAGACCTTTGAAGCTCTCATGATGGCTGTGTATCCACCTTTTCAGAAGCGATTCAATGATACTTTGTCCATGAAATTGACACAGTTGTTGGGTCAAAATATTGGAGAGGAGGAAGAGGATAAGAGGAGAGAATAAGAGATAAGAGGAAAGAAGAAGAGGATAAAAGGAAAGAATAAGAGTGTATAGTGAACAAGATTTAAGAAGAGCTGTAGATATGGAGATATAATATAAGTTATCTTCTAAATATCTATCGATTCTATCGATCGCTCTTTAGTCAATT
This sequence comes from Kodamaea ohmeri, assembly GCA_004919595.1. Lineage (NCBI taxonomy): Eukaryota > Fungi > Ascomycota > Pichiomycetes > Serinales > Debaryomycetaceae > Kodamaea > Kodamaea ohmeri. The sequence goes on from SKFK01000006.1 coordinate 1,439,189, forward strand.
CTCTATAGTTCATTCCCTTATATCATTCCCATAATCTTTGCATCCATTACCATTTCAGTATAGATCCCGTTAAACTCACACCAATTACTCTTAACTCTCTCTATAATCCCTATCTCTACACTCTTTATACTCTCTCTACACTCTTAAATGACGATGACTATTCCCTATTTACACATTTAATTGGTTTGCTTCTTTTGTTGGCGCTTGACAAATGCCTCCACATCATCTGGAACATCCAACTTAGTACCTCTGATGTAATACTGCTTACCTCTCGCCAGGTACTTCTCTGGACTGTAAATGACTTCGACATTTCTAAGCTTTGGACTGAAGATTGGAATTCTCACTTCACATCCAACTCTGTTGGTCTTGTTTCTAATAAGTACATTGGTACCAGCAGTATTCATACTTCTCTTCACACCTATAACTCTGCCCACAACCTCAGATCTATCCAAGTATGTCACTCTGATAACATCTCCAGCACGTAAACCAGTTTGTGGGTGTACCAAAGCACGTCTCTTGCCGGTAGGGTCATATTTGTTTAAAAGCTGCTTGTTCAAATAGGTCAAGACTTGTTCACCATTTCTCTTCTTAGGTAATGGCTCAAAAACAGTGGTGTTGGCAAGAGTCCTCAAAGGAGTCACCATTGGAAGCGCCCGTACTCCCAAGGCGCTGCGTGGCAACATAGAACACGCGAGCCTGAACATAGTTGGTTTGATCTTCCGCTACAAAAAAAATTTCAGATATATTGTCGGTTCGTGCACGACTCAAAGAAGATAACTATATCTACAAGCATTTACATTGTAAACTTTCATTCTAAGGTAACTCTTATGAGACTTGACTCTAAGGCAATTCTTATAAACTTTCACTCTAAGACAACTCTTATACACCTTCACTCTAAGGTTACTATAAACCTTCACTCTAAGGTTACTATAAACCTTCACTCTAAGATTACTATAAACCTTCACTCTAAGGTTACTATAAACCTTCACTTTAATGTAACTTTTATAAACCTTCACTTTAATGTAACTTTTATAAACCTTCACTTTAATGTAACTTTTATAAACCTTCACTTACATTCAGGTAACCTTTCAGACTCATCTCTCCCGACCTTTACTTCCAATCCTTTTATCTGTATTCTGTATATGCAAATGTTAAAATCTAGGGCGTCTCTTTCTAGCAGTAAACTTGGAATCAAATGCGACGGCCTTACCTCTTCTTCTCATAGTTTCCTTCTTTCTGTTGATGTAGTCCTTTCTTGACTCCATCTTCTTAAGAAGTTTCTTGTTTGGTTTCTTGGTAGTTTGTGGGGCATCCATAGTAGCACCGGCCAAGTTCACGTTTCTCTCAGCCGAGCCAGCAGTCAATACCAAGTAATATTTCTTGTGTCTCTTCGACTCTGGATCATCTATAATCAAACCACCACTGAATCCTGCGACCTTTGCAGCTCCTAGTATTGCTTCAGTCTGAGTATCATTCATTGGGTAGAACTGTGCGACAAACTTTCCTCCTCTCTTCAACGATGCGTACAAAGTGTTGAAAAACGTCATGAGTCTCTTCTTCGGGTCCACATTGGCAGTATCTGCATTACATAACCATTGGATAGCAGAAATCGATATGGCCGCATCAAAAGTGCCCGCTCTGAAGGGGATACCATTACCCAAATCAGCCAAGAAAAGGTCACCTTCGACTTCACGGTCCAATCCTGTAGCAAGCATACTTGGTGAGATATCCATACCAATCCAGTTGAATCCTTCTTCTGTTAGTATTTCTCCACTCAACCCGGAACCACATCCCAAGTCAAGGAGAAAGTGTGGGAGGGTAGGGTCCAAGTTCAATAACTCCAAAGCACGCAAGGTCATCTTCGCCTGGATGTGCTGTACACGTGTAGATGTAGTGTACTTGTGTGACTCAGTGTCATTATAGAACACTTCTGGTGGGGCGATCTCTTCAGGTCTAGACATGTTGTGGGTTTTGTTGCAAAGTCCTCATCTCGAAAAAATAGATGAGGTCACGTGAGCAAATAGATAGAAATGCAGATTAAAATATCAGCATAATCTTTGAAGTAGATGTTGGATATAGAAAGATGTTATGATCACATAATTGGGGAGATTTACTTGATGAAGTGTTGATGATTTGTACTTGATAGTTGTTTCGTTGCATCTCATACCAACTACGATTTGGATTTTTTTCGCAGCCAAATTTCTACACTAGAAAATGCATCTATTAATCGAATTGAAAGGTCCTCTAATTATTGACAAACAAGGAAACGACAGTTTTGTTGAATCTTGATTCTCGCAAAATCGTAACCTGGGTAAAAAAATGATATCATAAAGACAGATGGTGGTTATTATAACCACAATCTCATTGTGCGTAATCCCTTTGGAGCATCATTCCAATTGAAATATTCCATCCATTAGAACTTCTCCTCATTCCCCTCATTCTTTCGCTCATTCCTCTCCTCATTTCCACCATTTCTCTCCTCATCCCGTTTTCTGTGATCCACTCCTTAAAAGTGGAACTCCGAATCGTTGTCATTGTGGACGGGGTATGGTGGTGCTTCTTTCTCCAATTGACTTCTTTGACTCGAGCGCTCTGACTGTGCTCTGAAGAAGTCGTAATCGTCACCGTCGTCGAACTTCTCTTCGTCGAAGTAGTCCTCGTTGGACTCGTTGAGTGAAGGTGCCAAAGATGGTGGATTCACCGTTTGCACACCAGTCTGCTCGGCGGTGATAATAGCTCTGACCTTTGCTGGCAACCTGTCTGGTCTGTAGAAACGTAAGTCGACTCTGCCAACGATATAGAGAAGGTTAATTATCACTTCTAATACACCCCAGCAGATGTACATAACAATAGGGTGACATAATGGTCCCTGATCTTTCACGTACTTGGCTTCGAATGTCACGATCAATCTCAAAAGGGCACCAATGAAAATAAACAAGGTAGTTATGCAGATAATCACAATAGAGTAATTGTGTTTCAAATCTCCTCTTTCTCTCGATAAACCCTCCACCATGTTGTAGTGGTGGTGGGTCGCAGCGATGACTCTCACAGCGTAACGATGATTGTGGTTTCTCTTCATGAATGACTCCTCAGCCTCACGCACAGCACCCTTACGCACAAAGTAGAAGGGGCTGAAAGACTCAATCCACCATGGTTGGTAGGTGTATAAGTTTTCATCCTTTCTAGTGGGCTTGAAGAAATATGCCAACCCAATCAACGCCACGGAAGTGAGTGAGTAGAGCAACACAAGAACGGAAGAAGCCTTGACAACACGCTTATAGTTGGAGTAGTTGCTTTCCAGTAAAAAGTAAAGAAGTGGGCAACCTGATGCTACAATTGTCATAGCAACAATTCCTGACACGATGGCATATAACGAAAGCATAACGCTCCAAAACAACTTTCTGGAACCTCCCACTGGGTGTCTCCATGTGAAAAGACGCTGAGCGAGAATCAAGTTAAAGGACACCAAAAGCACCGAGGGCACGATGAGGAAAACTTCAGTAGCGATACCCATGTCTGCATTGGAGACCTTACGACCCCAAAAAATTCTCAAGACAAATCCAATGAATCTCATGAGACAGTAGAATGCCCAACACCATGATAAGTAGAAGTAGTGATGTCTCGACATGTTAACCAAGTAGATGGACAAATGAGCGAGACCCAATATGGCGAACACAATGGCGAATACCAAAGATGGTGCGAAGTCCTTTCGAGAAGGATAATCTCCAAATAAGTTGTTTTGGTAGGCTTGAGTGAAATCTTGTAATGCTGGCGGAATACCACCGAGAAGGTTGGTTGCTTGTTCTGCGAGTATCTTGGTACCTGTACCTAAAGCGGGATAGTTGTTTTGGTACCGCAAGAGCTCCATGAGCCCTCTGGTGGCGGTATATCCATCTGTTACCGACGACATACTTTAAGATGAGCGATTGTATTGATTTGTTTTTGAGATCGCAAAGGTGAAGAGTATATATATCGGTCTTAGATGTCTGCAAAAAGCATGAGACAAGGATTTCCTAATTAGGCTTGATTTTCTAATTGTCAAATTTACTGTGCCGTTTTGGGAAATTGAGGGTACATCTTTTCCCAAATAGGTAACTCCCTAAGTTCTCTGTCAAGCCGTGTCTTCGCTTAACATTCGATGAACAACAAGACGGTTGAGGTTGTGTTGTCATGAACGATGATATTATGCTTTCATTCACCATATTGACAACACTATTCATTGCTGTCACTCAATATGCGAATGACACTCATTCACCACTAAAATATGGCTGCAAATCATATATCAACATGTTGCACATGTTATCTTAAAGTCATCACGCCATTCTCGGGCTTAATATAGAAGCATTCGATCTGGAGGCCGAGGTATAAAGGATCTTCAAAGAATGTGAAACTCGTCCATCTCACCACTTTTACAGTATCATTGAAATCACAGCATTCACCTGGAAATATCGGTTTAATGACTCTAGGACTTCTACGAGTGTCTTCTTCTTCGTGCTCGTCTATGCAATTCGTGCACGGTTCCCATGGCAATGTGTCTGAAGTACTGACTTGTTTATTATGTAACTTTTATGTAAGCCATTTTTCTGTTTTAGATTTAATCTCCATACGCGATATGCCAACCGCGACTATCGACTACACGGGTGTACTGCAACGTTTACAAGACGATGATTGGAAGAAGCAGGTCATAACGACGCCTTTTGGGCTTTCGTTGTTAGAGATTCAAGGTGATTTGAATCTTCCAGAGAGCGTTCCACCACCAGACACTCCCAATAAAGAATACCTTTCACAGTTTGTTAAGATCGATGAGGTTTATGATGCTGTCAAATGTGGCTCCCTTGAGTTCAGTGAAACAGACAAATCTGATGTTACATTATACATTGCGAATTCACAGCGACTTTTGGGTAAAATCGTGCCTTTACAGCCACCGTTAGGGATACTCAAGGTGCCGTTGGGAGGTAACGAGCCTCATATGGACATGGTGGATATCATCACCCATAAGATGGTATTTAATCAGCGACCATTGCCTATAATGTAAAGGAGAACAGAAAGAACGATAATGAAGGTGAAAGATGAAGCATAGAAACAAGAGAATGATGAAAGCAATAGAGGAGGATTATAAAGCAATAGAAGAGGATTATAAAGCAAAAGAGGAGGATTATAAAGCAAAAGAGGATAAATTATGAAGGAAGATACGCGCCCATGACACTACTTATAGATGGGGTCCATATCCCCATGAACTATTGCTCTCTATGGACTCATATTGCACTGCAAACATATCTTGGTGTATACTATAAATATAAATTCGGGTACTCTGGTAATCTAGCACCTTGTATTACTTAACTCTGCGTTGTGCTTTACTTATTCCTCATTGGTCTTCTCCTCTATTCTATGTTCTAAAACCTCGCCTTGAACCTGTGATCAAAAACAAGGTTCTGGGAATCAAAGTCCTCACCGATCACCACCAACTTCTTGAAAATAGTCACTATATCGTCGTGGGTGAATCCCAAACGTTCAATGAAGTAGCGCTCGACACCTCCATACTTCTCGTTAAAAAGCTCAATTGTAGCCAACATAGCCTCGTAACGAGAACTTATCAAGTTGTTGAAACCATCGACCTCAACACGGAAGTTTTTGCGACCACGGCCAATCATCTCCTCCAATTGACTACTCTCACCTCCCATCTTCTCACGCAATTTACCCACTGTCGCGAGGAACTTACCACGGAGAACAGGGTGCTCCTTTCTCAAGCCCAATGTAGTCAACTCGTACTCTTTACTTACCAAACTCTTGTCGACTCCCGCCAAAAGCAAAATCAACATTGACACCAAACCCGTGCGGTCCTTTCCTGCGGTACAGTGGAACACAAATGGCGCGCCATCGTCGCGAATGTAGCGGAAGATCGTGCGGAACGCATCCTCACCATTCTCTAACATGTCCTCGTAAACGTGCACGTAGGTGTGCCAGCTCGTCATCAAGTTAGAGTAACGCACGGCAATCGATTGTGGAGAATAATCGTCCTTTTTGAAGAGAGGTGCATGGATACGTTTGATTCCAAGGCCCTCAAGGTGGCTGGCCACACCATCAGCTTCACATTCACCATCGGAACGAAGGTCAAAGATAGTCTTGACACCGAGCCGTGCCAACTGATGAGCGCCCTTCGGGGTCATTGTGGCCATATTGGCACAACGGAAGATAGTATTGGGCTTGACAAAGTACTGCGCGGGTTCTGAAGAAATAGTAAAACGAGGCAGGTTAATGTGCCAGCCTCCAGCGTCACGGAAGTTGTTAACACCTTCAACATACTTCCAGCGTGGTAACTTGCCCACTTGAACCGAAGCATCTACAAAACGACGTAACTCGTTGGCTGGAGATAAGTAATCGCAGATGATATCCACAACCTGATAGTTGTAGTTAACCAACCCACGCTTATTAAGTGGGAGTCCTAACGGGTTGTCATCCTCCGGATCATCAACTTTCTCAACACCAAAGAAGTTGTGGTCAGCTTCTGGGATAACCTTCAAAAGATGCGAGCCCGGGCCTCGGTTGAGCACGTTGGCGAAATTCGCAAAATCGTCGACAGGGATGATGGTATCCTTCAAACCGTATACACTGAGCACGGACCAATCGCGAGAAAGGCCGGAAAGCAATGTCAAATCTGGAGTACTAAGAGACAAGATTTCATCACGTGGGATTTTGACGGGTTGCATCTTACCATGTCTCAAACTAGTCATCGAAACACTATCAAGTGCTGCAATTTGCTCGTATCTCCCAAGAACGGTATGTGAAGAGAATCTCGACAGACAATTGACTAAGTTTGGTACCACAATGGCTTTAGCAGCAGCGATTCCACCAGCCTTAATGGCAGCATCTTGCTTTAATGCCCAAAGGAACATAGCCACAGCACCACGAGAGTGTGAGATAATCGACAGTAAGGTGAAAGATATGCCCAATGGGTTGTTTTCTGCTTTAGTGATAAAGTTAGCACATGCCTGGATGTCCTCAATGTCTTGAGATATAACACGACCGACGGTATCGTCTTCATTATCTGCTGAGGATCCACATCCACGAAAGTCGATTCTTAAGGAGTATATTCCCAATGTAGAGGCCAACTTATGTGCCAATTGTTTCTGGTAACAGTAGTCGCGGTGACCTCCCTGTCCGTGTAGGATCAAAGCGATCTTATGAGTACCGGGGGCATGTTCTTCTGCGAAAGCGTCATCATTGTCGACGGCATGAGGGATGGCAATTGTTCCCACAAGGCCCTTTCCAAAGCACACCTCGAGCTCTTGAGGCGGTTTCACGGTGTACGCAGACATAATGGCGAGATTGTTCTGTTGGGAATTTATACTGCGGAGAGTGCACGTGAAGACCGAAAGTGGGGAGAAGGAAAAGAAAGAATAAAGAATAGAATAGAGAGAAAGAGGATAGAGGGAGAGAAAGAGAGAGAATATGAAGAGAATATGAAGAGAATATAGGAAGAGATTAAGAGAATATGAGAAAGGGATTAAGAGATTAAAGGGATTAAGAGATTAAAGGGATTAAGAGATTAAAGGGATTAAGAGATTAAAGGAAGAATAGAGTGACAAAGAATCATTTATCCATTTTAGAGGAAGATGAAATGGATAGAAGGAAACTTGGAATATCACCCGAGAAGTTGGTAATATGAGAAGATTGAAGTTATTATGATATTTCGGTTCGGGTAGAATTGATCTTGTTTAAATCAATCCTGCAGAAAACTTAACTATCACTACTCCATTATTGGTAAATCTTACATAACAAGTACCAATATATCTAGGCACATTTGGAACTACAATCACTCCCACTTATATCACATTTGACTACCATTACAACCACTTATATCACATTTGACTACCATTACAACCACTAATATCACTACCATCATACCTATATTCACCTACTACCATCATACTCAATATCATATTCTACCATTACTTCTACACATATGGACAACCTTCACGCTTATACACAACTAGGAAAGCTCCTAGACCAAAAACATACCGATCAGCTTTCAACACAACTCTCTGTATTCCAATCTGTACTCGTGAACTTCGCAACCAAATATGAAGCACAGATCAAGGAAAACAGTGAGTTTCGGGCCAAGTTCACCAAGATGTGCCAACTGGTTGGTGTAGACTCACTCGAGCTCTTACTTCTCAATTCAAGTAATGCACGCAACAAAGAGCGCTTCCACATCGGGCTTGCTGTGCGAATCGTCGAGATTTGCCTGGAGACTCGCGATTTGAACGGAGGACTCATTTCGTACAAGGAACTCATTTCGATCTTGAAGAGCAACGCCAACATCGATTTGACGATTCTGGAGCAAGACATAGATAGCGCGCTAGCTACGCTTGGAACACTTGGCGAAAATAGTTATACCGTACTCAACTCTGGTAGTACCAAATGGCTCAAGTTCTCATCACCAGTCAATTCCATTTCCAATGACCAGCGCAAGGTCTATGATCTCTGTGAGTTCATGGGCGGATATGTAACATTCCGTCTCCTTGCCGATAACTTTGCATGGGATGCCGTACGGTGTAAGAGTGTCATTGACGAGATGATCATGGACGGATTGTTGTGGGTCGATTCGCAGGGCGATCGTAGGGAGTGTTTATACTGGGAGCCATCGTGGATATCAAAGTAGGGTGAAAAGGATGCGAAAAGGATGAGAGAGAGGATGAGAAAGAGGATGAGAAAAGGATGAGAAAAGGATGAGAAAAGGATGAGAAAAGGATGAGAAAAGGATGAGAAAAGGATGAGAAAAGGATAATAAAGAGGATGAGAAAAGGATGAGAAAGAGGATGAGAAAGAGGATGAGAATAACGAAGATTAGAATAATGAGGATCAGAATAACCTGAAATAATTACGATGGAATAATAAAAGTAAATGAATAACAATCATTATGTAGGAGGTCATTGTTTAAGTGATCTCGTGAGATGCTGCAACAAGTAAACTGATCAAGTATTTGCCGGTGCTTTGTGATAATATACTTTTTCTATCTTTTAAGACATCTTCTACTCTTTCCTCTTTCACAGTTCTACTGTAGTATTTCTCGTCGTTCACACGTTCTATTGTCTATTCTAATCTCTATCTCTTTTCCCCTATCGTTCTCTCTATTCTATTTCTTCTCTCTATTCTATTTCTTCTCTCTTTCTATTTCTCCTCTTCTTCTCTTTGTCTCTCCTCCTGTTCCTTTTCTCTCTCCCTTTGTTCTCTTTCTCTCTCCCTCTCCTTCCGCAATGCCTTCTTCTCCTTATGGCGTGCATTAATCACCATGTACGTCTCGAGGACCTCACGCTGGGAAAGAGGAGTATACCGCGAAAAGTTTCTACCAGACCCATTACCCACATTCATGGTTCCCGAGCCTTTAATCGGCTTAATCTTGTCTGCGTCTTTCATGAAAAACGACTCCAACATCTGTGCCATGAGACACTTGACCTCGAGATCATGGAGCAAACCCTTGAAGGTACCAAAGCTCTTGGCCACCTTTGCTTGGGCAGAAGTAAAGTCTAAAGCAGTCTTCCACTCCATCTCAGGGTACAAACAGTCATACAAGACCAACGGAGTATCATTAGCCATCTCATACACTGGTCTGCGTGGGTACTTCTCAACATCGAGCAAGTCGAGCACGATGCTTGGATGCTCCAAACGCTGGCCCACCAAGAACATGATAGCCATCATACAGCGCACCTGATGCCATAAAAACGCAGTTCCCTTCAAGTTGAAAACGTAGAAGTCGTCCTTGTGGTGTTCGATACCCGCGCTATACACCTGACGACGATAGTTGGTAATACCCTTAGATCCGTCAATCTTGCAGAAGTTGCGGAAGTCATTAGACCCTAAGTAGTTATTTGCAGCCTCACGCATGAGATCAAGGTCCAAGTCATCTTTCTTGAATAAATATTTATAGTGACGGTATTCGCAACTGAAGCGAGCATCAAATCCTGGAGGTGGTCTCATACAGATGCTATGAACACGGATATCGGCAGGCAATAAAGAGTTCATAATGGTAATATATGGTATTTCCTTCTCATCAAAAGCAGGATCAGCCTGGTTGTCAGGATCAACTGATGATCTCAAGTTAAGGGCTATCACTTGGTTCATAGCACTCACACCCTTGTCAGTACGTCCGCATCGGCTGAATTTGCATGTATCTGGATTAGGACTCTCTATCAACTTAGCCATGTGTAAAACCTTGAGCATTTCCTCTTCAATCGTAGGAAGTGGTGTAGGTTCCTGCTGATATGCAAGACCTGAGTAGTTCCACCCAAGATATGAGAATCTAATCGCCACATACCGCTGGGAATATTTGCTAAAGTCAAAAGCCCGTTGTTTTTTACGGGTAGCGACCTTAGTAGAAATCTCTTCTATTGGTTTTGTTTCTATTGGTTTTGTTTCTATTGGTTTTGTTTCTATTGGTTTTGTTTCTATTGGTTTTGTTTCTATTGGTTTTGTTTCTAGTGTCGTTTCGAGTGGTTTTTTCTCTTGTTTTGGCTCTTCTTCTTTAAGATTGTTGTTGTGGCTCTCTTCTCTCTTGATGTTTTCTTTGAGGTTGTCTTCTCCCTTGATGTTGTCTTTAAGGTTGGTTTTTATGTTCTCCTCATCCTTCAGGTTCTCATTGTTTTCTCCCCTTCTTCTCTTCGCATCCAGTCCATCGCGTCTTCGTACGACCTCTTCAACCTCCAAGAGACGCTCAAGTAACTGCTCGCGCGACCAGTCTGCGTACTTTCCCGAGTGCGTGCGCTTGACCATGGCTCCCAAGTTGCTCGTAAGTCTTCTGAGCATGAGAAAAAAGAGAAGAGCGAGAAAAGTTCAGAAAAGAGTGAGAAATCAGAAGAGCTGAGAAAACAAATTAGTGACAAGTGACTAGAGACAAGTTCTGAAGAATAAACAGACTAGAGACAAGTCCTTAAGAATAAACAGACTACAAGTCCTCATACAACTACTCAAGGTTAAACGAACTCAAAGAATCAAAGTACTCAAATCACCTCATCGAGTATAATAGCAGGTCATCTCATCGAGTACAAGAGCAGGTCATCTCATCAGTACTCATTAGAACCACAAGTATTCAAGCAACAGATAAGAAGAACGAAGATAACTTGAGTATCCTTATATTATCTCAATACCTGTCTATACAACAACTATCTAGACCTACCATACCTATTCATCATGTCCATGACAACAAAGAAAAGAACATTGGACTGGGATAATCTCCAATGTAATCTTCATCCCTGGCTCAAGGATGCAATCTGTTCACTCGGATTCCCTACTATGACGCCCGTTCAAGCGTCAACAATCCCGCTTCTTTGTGGTAATAAAGATGTGGTAGTTGAGGCAGTGACAGGATCAGGTAAAACTCTTGCCTTCACGATTCCTGTCCTTCAAAGAGTCACTAGTGTACTTGAAACCGATGGTCCTGTGAAGAAGGGCCATATGTTGGCAGTTGTTTTATCACCCACACGTGAATTGGCATCACAGATCCAATCAGTATTTGATGGTGTCTTAGAATACTTACCTGAGGACAGTCCTCAGATTCGTACCCAACTTTTCATAGGAGGTTCTAATAACGTACGTGAGGACCTCGACCACTTCTTGGAGGAACGTCCTCAGATCTTGATTGGTACGCCAGGTCGCGTGCTCGATTTCCTTGCATCGCTGCAGTATATTAAGACAAATAGCGTGGAGATCGCGGTGCTTGATGAAGCCGATCGTTTGTTGGATGATTCTTTCAAACACGATGTTACTGGAATCCTTAAACGTCTTCCAAAACAGCGTCGTACGGGACTTTTCTCAGCCACTATTTCAGCGGCCGGTGATGCCATCTTCATGACAGGAATGAATAACCCAGTTAAAGTCAGTGTGAAAGGCACTGTGTCTGCCGGAGCTGCTGCTGCACCAGCACCAGCATCTTTGCTGATTGGCTACATGCGTGTGGTACCTGAGTATAAGATCACGACTCTCGTGGAAATCATGAACAAATACCGTTTCAAGAAGGCCATCGTTTACTTACCCACATGTCGGGCAGTTAAATACTTCTATGATGTGTTTGCCGCATTGGTGGATGCCGATGACCTCAAAATCTTTTCATTACACGGTAAACTCGCGACATCATCACGTATTAAGACCTTGGATGCATTCACTAGTGGTGATTCCGCTGTGAGTAAGCACGTATTGTTGACGACAGACGTGGCAGCTCGAGGAATTGACATCCCAGATGTTGATCTCGTGCTCCAGATCGACCCTCCCACAGACCCAGATGTGTTTTTGCACCGCTGTGGACGTACTGGTCGTGCAAATAAGGTGGGACAAGCCATTGTGATGTTGGCTGCTGGGTCTAATGAGGAAGATTATGTGGGATTCATGGACGTGAAAGGCGTGACAATGTCAGAAATCGATGCACCACCGGTACCGTGCCACGACGACTTCCAGCGTCGTTTCCGCGAATACCAACTTGCCGATCGCGCTCGTCATGAGAATGGTGTACAAGCCTATGTTGCATTTGTGCGTACCTACTCGAAGCACATGACCAAGTCAATCTTCCGTGCGCAGTCACTCGACTACTTGGGCACCGCCCGTGCTTATGGGCTCTTGAGGCTCCCTAAGATGCCCGAGCTGCGCTTCGTCACTGAGATGCCCGTTGACGGCTGGTTGGGCGAGCCCATCGATATGGATAAGTATGCATATGCTAACGAGGAGCACGAGCGTGCGCGTTTGACCACTTTGGAAGAAGACAAAGTGCGTATGGTGCGTGAAGCCAAACGCCGTAAGGAGTTGAAGGCTAAGAATGCCGCATGGTCTGGTAAGAGCGAGTCCAAGGAAGCTAAGAGCTCGCGTAAGGAGAAGATGAAGAGGAAGCGTGAGGCTATCGAACGCCAGCTCTTGGAGGAGCCGTCTGACGAGGAGGCACCTGCAGACTGGAAGGACTTGATCCAACAGGAACGCAAGAAGAAAAAGACGGCTGCGGTTCAGGGCAGTTTCGATGACTTGTAGGATAGACTTGAAGTATATAGAATAGAGAAGGAAGTGATAGAACAGGTGAAATAAAGGTAGAAATTCTGGTAGATGGTTACAGACATCATACTAAGGTATTCTATCTTGTAGTTCTCTTGTCTCTGAAACGTTTATTATGATCTGGAATCCTACTGTCTTCTGATCTCGCCGTATTTCTATGTACTAAACACGATCGATATCCGCGACTGTAAATGGACATGGTGATAATCCCTCGATCACTACTCGAAATTTAATCAACCATCATATATAGTTTGGCCATTACTATTCACATACGGGACCTCTCGTAGGTGTTACCTTCAGTTGATTATAGATCATCTAACTGTTCGTTCAACACTCCATCATCGATCATTTCTCCATTCGGCAATCTCCAATTTCCTTCCCGTGATCTGCCAATCTTTCCTTCAGGCGATCTCCCCATAACTCCTTCTATCACAATCCCCATCACCTTCTCCCCTCTATATTTTCCACTTATGACTATCGGAGTGTACTCCGTCAAAAACAAATACATTATCCAATGGCGTGTACTGCCCTGTGGTCAACTTCAACACCTCCTGGCTGCAAATTCCCCCCATGAGACTGTTAAGGTTATGATACGCATTTGAATCGTGCAAAAGCAACTCTTTGCTCACCTTCACAAACTGCTCCGGTATAGCTGCCACTCCTGTGTACTCGGAAAACAACCGTGTGAACTCATCGAGCTCACCGATCGTCGGCCGTACTCCCGTCCGGTCAATATACTTGTTGTACGTAAGGATCGCAAAGTATACCGCCAAAAGCTCGTGCTTCTCGCCCCCATACAACTCCTCTACTAACTTCTGGGAGAAGAGCTTTTTTGTTCCTTGGGTTACAAAGAGCGCCTGTGCATTTTTGCAGAATGTAGTGATCGACTCCTCGTTGATCGGAACAGATCCTTGCCCAAGGCTATGCAATATCTCCACAACTTCCTCAGTAAAATGCCTCCGGTCACGTGCAGCTTTCTCCATGTAAATCTTCTTTAATGCCAAGTAGTTCTCCGTGTGTGATGTCATGTCTGGGAGATTACCCAGAAGAGGAACCTGTCCGCCGTGGTGTTTGATGAAGTTGCGCAACGCACTCAAGTAGATCCAGAACATGTTGGTACCGTCGATGTCATCAATCTTAGGGTTTTCAAACAAACTCATGATGCTGTGGGGAACCTGTGTCTTTTGGAATGCCCGGTGCGACGAACTCACAGCTTCCGCGAAGTTAGCCTCTGTCATGATGTCACGCAGCATACTCGTAATTAACTTGCGGAATGCCTCCTTCTCCTTGTAGTTCGACGGTGCCTCCGTGGCATACTTTTCCTTCCAGAGGTCTAATGCCTTGATGAAAATCACTATCGATGGTACATGTGCATGCTCATACGTATCCAACAGTTCCAAATCCACCAGGTCAACGTATGCTCTCAATTCGGGCCATGGCTGGTCAATCCGTAAATCGTATAGCCGCAGTGGGTCGTGCGTCTCCACAACAGTGATCTCGTGTGAAATCAAGTTGATTGACCCGTACATCCCGAATGTGTGGACTAAAAGCACTGGGATTTGCTTCTTCCACAACACATCCACAATCCCACTTGTATTGGCAGTATATTCAGATATTATCACCACGTTGAAAACATCCCAGAAATCACTCGCCAATTCGCTGACTGCCTTTGTCACGGCGTATCCATGTACATCGGGGTTCAATTCACGCAAGTTACGCGTAACGGCACTCGCTCTCGAAGTGTTCAAATCGCATTGTTTCAAGAAGAAATTACTCGATAAGTCGTTCTCATCAACAAACTGATCATCCACAACAGTGAACTTGCCAATGCCAGGCAAAATCAAGTTCTTTAAGATCTCAGACCCTGTCGTCGTAGCATTCACCATGCATATGTGGGCTTGTTCCAAATTTGTCTGTCCCGTAGACGCCCACAATCGCAATTGCCTGTCGTACTTTAACTCTTTGTCGACCATTGCCTGTTGGTTCTACTTATGCACTAGCGCAAGTCAACTATAACACTGCTTGCCACTTAGATACACACAAAAAACACGAGCTACACGAGCAAGTCATGTGAGATTATGCACGTGTATATAGTGTGGCCGGGTAAGCTTGACCCTCCTCTCTGTGTTTCTTTTTTTTAATATGCACAAGGAGGCAACGTAAATGTCAGTCCGACTCATGTGTTGACGGCGGACTAACCTAAAAAAAAGCCGCCAGCGTAGTTGGTGGGGCTAGTTCTTAGTTTTTTTTACATATTTTGCTCTCAATTGCAATGCTACGTAACCTCGTGGGCTATCTACATTAATTACCGCCTGGGCCCACGCCGTTGCTGATGTAAGCGTCCTATTTATTTTCTTTTCTTTTTTCGATTCTGCTGCAAATTTTTTATCTCATCGTAGAGAAAATTTTTCCTGTGCAACACTTCATATATATATAAAGTTTCTCCTGTCTAGAAATTTTTACTCTTTTACCACAACATTGGAAAATGTCTGCTGCGAAGGAATCCAAATATTCTGCTGAAGTGCTTTCCGAGTTATTGGGTGCCTTGAAGGTTGCTGATAACAAGGATGAAGCCGCTTCCAACGTTGCTTCTTTCTTGAACTCCTCCATCGTGGAGCACGACGTTCCAGTTGAGTTCTTTGCTGACCTCAAGAAGCAATTGACCAACAAGAAGGACCTCGAGACCGTTCAGGCTGCCTTGAACGCCTACGAGCACATTGCTTCTTCCAACGCTTTGGCTCCATCTGTTGAGCCATACGTCGTTGACTTGGTTCCAGTTGTTTCTGCCGCTTCTGGTGACAAGAACAAGGATGTTGCCACCTCTGCCTCCAAGGCTTTGTTGGCTATTGCTTCCGCCATCACCCCAACCGCTGTCAAGATCATCTTGCCAATGTTGGTTGAGTCTTTGAGCAACACCAACAAGTGGACTGAGAAGATTGCTGTTTTGGCTGCTATCTCCCAGTTGGTCGACACCGCCAAGGCCCAGATTGCTTTGAGAATGCCTGAGTTGATCCCAGTCTTGTCTGAGGCTATGTGGGACACCAAGAAGGAGGTCAAGGAGGCCGCTACCGCCACCATCACCAAGTGTACCGAGACCATCGACAACAAGGATATCGAGAAGTTTATTCCAAAGTTGATTGAGTGTATCGCCAAGCCAACTGAGGTCCCAGAGACCGTCCACGTCTTGGGTGCCACCACTTTCGTCTCTGAGGTCACCATGGCTACTTTGTCCATCATGGCCCCATTGTTGTCCAGAGGTTTGGCTGAGCGTGAGACCGCCATCAAGAGAAAGGCTGCTGTCATTGTTGACAACATGTGTAAGTTGGTCGACGACCCACAGGTTGTTGCTCCTTTCTTGAACAAGTTGTTGCCAGCTTTGAAGGCTAACTTCTCCACCATTGCCGACCCAGAGGCTAGAGAGGTTACCAACAGAGCCTTGAACACCTTGAGAAGAGTTGGTGCCGTCGGTGCTGACGACGCCATCCCAGAGGTTTCCACCGCTGGTGACATTCCAGTTACCTTGAACGAGTTCAAGCAGTTGACTGCTGACAAGAAGATCGCTGCCAGATTCGACGTTGCCTTGAACTATATCGCTGCCATCGCCGGTGACTTGATTGACGAGAGAGACATCCAGCCAGACTCTTGGCTCCACAACCTCTTGCCATTCGCCACCATCTTCTTGCACGAGAAGGAGGCTAAGGAGATCATCGAGGAGTTCAGAAAGAGAGCTATCGACAACATCCCACAGCCACCTTCCTTCGAGGACGAGGAGGACGAGGGTGAGGACTTGTGTAACTGTGAGTTCTCCTTGGCCTACGGTGCTAAGATCTTGTTGAACAAGACCCAGTTCAGATTGAAGAGAAACAGAAGATACGGTTTGTGTGGTCCTAACGGTGCTGGTAAGTCCACCTTGATGAGAGCCATTGCTAACGGCCAGGTCGAGGGTTTCCCATCCCAGGAGGAGTGTAAGACCGTCTACGTCGAGCACGACATTGACGGTACCCACGCTGAGACCACCGTTACCCAGTTCGTCATTGAGGACGGTGAGGTTGGTTTGACCGAGGAGACCGTTGTCAACAAGTTGAGAGAGTTCAACTTCTCTGAGGAGATGATCACCATGCCAATCCAGTCCCTTTCTGGTGGTTGGAAGATGAAGTTGGCTTTGGCCAGAGCTGTGTTGAAGAACGCCGACATCTTGTTGTTGGATGAGCCAACTAACCACTTGGACACTGTCAACGTCGCCTGGTTGGTCAACTACTTGCAGACCTGTGGTATCACCTCTATCATTGTCTCCCACGACTCTGGTTTCTTGGACAAGGTTTGTCAATACATTATCCACTACGAGGGTTTCAAGTTGAGAAAGTACAAGGGTAACTTGACCGAGTTCGTCAAGAAGTGCCCATCTGCTCAGTCTTACTACGAGTTGGGTGCCTCCGACTTGGAATTCAAGTTCCCAGAGCCAGGTTTCTTGGAGGGTGTCAAGACCAAGCAGAAGGCCATTGTCAAGGTCTCCAACATGAGCTTCCAGTACCCAGGTACCACCAAGCCACAGATCAGAGACATTAACTTCCAGTGTTCGTTGTCTTCTAGAATTGCCGTCATTGGTCCTAACGGTGCCGGTAAGTCTACCTTGATTAACGTCTTGACTGGTGAGTTGTTGCCAACTGAGGGTGAGGTCTACGTCCACGAGAACTGTCGTATTGCTTACATTAAGCAGCACGCTTTCGCCCACATTGATAACCACTTGGACAAGACTCCATCTGAGTACATTCAGTGGAGATTCCAGACCGGTGAGGACAGAGAGACCATGGACAGAGCTTCCAGACAGGTCACCGAGGAGGACGAGCAGAACATGAACAAGATCTTCAAGATCGAGGGTACCCCAAGAAGAGTTGTTGGTATCCACGCCAGAAGAAAGTTCAAGAACTCTTACGAGTACGAAGTCTCCTGGGCTTTGGGTGAGAACATCGGCATGAAGAACGAGAGATGGGTCAACATGATGTCTGTTGACAACACCTGGTTGCCAAGAGGTGAGTTGATGGAGACCCACGCCAAGATGGTTGCCGAGATCGACATGAAGGAGGCTCTTGCCTCTGGTCAGTTCAGACCATTGACCAGAAAGGAGATTGAGGAGCACTGTGCCATGTTGGGTTTGGAGGCTGAGTTGGTCTCCCACTCCAGAATCAGAGGTTTGTCTGGTGGTCAGAAGGTCAAGTTGGTCTTGGCTGCTTGTACCTGGCAGAGACCTCACTTGATTGTCTTGGATGAGCCAACCAACTATTTGGACAGAGACTCTTTGGGTGCTTTGTCTAAGGCTTTGAAGGCTTTCGAGGGTGGTATTGTCATCATTACTCACTCTGCTGAGTTCACCAAGGACCTTACTGAGGAAGTCTGGGCTGTCGTTGACGGTCTCATGACCCCATCTGGTCACAACTGGGTCCAGGGTCAGGGTTCTGGTCCAAGATTGGAGAAGAAGGAGGACGAGGAAGACAAGTTCGATGCTATGGGTAACAAGATTGCCGCTGCTAAGAAGAAGAAGAAGTTGTCTTCTGCCGAGTTGAGAAAGAAGAAAAAGGAGAGAATGAAGAAGAAGAAGGAGTTGGGTGACGCTTACGTCTCCTCTGACGACGAGGACTTCTAAGTCTTCGACGTCAGCTGTTGATCAGCCCTCTTCCTATTTATACACTTTTATATTCTTATACAAGATCGGATAAACTATATATAAATGTGTTAATTAATTTTTATATTTTTGTAGCGGCACGCCGAAATCAACTTGCGGATCAGATTCTAATGCGTTTGCAATCGGCCCCTGAAAGCGTCTTGGTATACATCTGGTTAGTGTATCTGTTCACTGTGTATGGACAACGAATGCCATCCCTAACGAATTCCTCGATATCATTACAGCGCAATCTTTCATCTACCAAGAATTCAACAATCAAGAAGCCGATTCTAAATGAGCATTCCTCTAAAGTTCTTATAGACTCATCAAAGATGGTTCTGGATTTTAACCAGTCGAATGAAGTTCACTCATTTCTTGAGACTTACGCTCCGTTCACAGTTCAATGTCCTTCACATTCGTTAATTCGACTAGCCAATCGCACTTTGAACCCAGAAGAGGGTGCATATATCAGTAATCGAAGCCTACTAACTAGTGAAGCCTGGGCTCAAGTTTTACAGAGGAACAAAATCCCAGGTCTTGACTACAGTGAATTCAGTATGGAGAAAGACATAGTAATAGGGATTTCTTTTAGTGGGGGTGGATATCGCGCGATGTTATTAGGCGCTGGGGTTCTTGATGCGATGGATGCCAGGTCTAATCAGAATTCTGTATTAGCCGGTTTATTTCAATCGTCGAGTTATATGGCGGGGATCTCAGGTGGATCTTGGCTTGTAATGAGCAACTTTTTGGGTGATAATCAACCTGTCGAGTACATGAAAAGAAACTCTTGGTCTTTGGACAAACAGCTCTTGCCGGGAGTTCCAAGCTTTGACCCTGTAGTAGCACAGAAGTCGCTTACGGAGATCAAAGTAGAGAAGAAAGAAAATGAAAGCATTGTATCTCGTATCATGAAGTTATTTAGGGGAAGTTCTAAAAGTACTGAAAAAGGCTCTGGATTATTCTCCTCCATGTTTAAACCCCTCGATACAATCACCAATTCTAGTAGTAAACGCTCCACAATGAAGGAAATCATTGATTATTATACTGACTTACACATTGAAGTCCGGGCAAAAAAACTCGCTCAGTTTCCATTATCATTCACTGACTATTGGGGGAGATCACTTGCAAGGAGGATATTTACTAATATTGCAAGGTCACCAGGGACTACAATGACCTCAGCAACACAACTTCCATCTTTTTTAAATTTTTCGCAGCCATTTCCAATCATTGGTGCGATAGAGAAATCTCCACTCAATAAGAATATTTCACATCTTGTGGAATTCACCCCTTTTGAGTTTGGGTCATGGGGTCCTTATTTAGGAGCATTTATCCCCATGAGGTACCTTGGATCCAAATTGTACGATGGTGTTTCTCCTCGGGTAAAAAATAAAACTGTCTCGTATTGTACCAGCGGTTTCGATAATGCGGCGTATATTACAGGCACTCTGTCATCATTATTCAACCATATTTTCTTCCACCTCCATAAGTTAATCACTGCTGTGAACTTAGATGCAGATGGATCATTATCGACAGTCTTGAAGCCATTTGGGTTGAATGAGAACCACAAATCTGTAGAGAATGCACAGAGTCACCCCGAGTATGCGCTCTTATCACCAAACCCATTTTTCGGTTGCAAAAAATGTGGTCGAGATGGTGAAGAAGATATCTCGTTGAAAAAGCATTTGTTTTTAGTGGATGGTGGGGATGATGGTGGGAATATCCCCATAGAGCCATTCTTAGTTGGTGCACGGAAAGTGGATATTGTTCTTGCATATGATTTTACTGCGGATTTGGAAAATTTCCCCAATGGGACTACATTATATCATCTTAATCAACGATATAATAATGGTATATCTGATGAATTACACTACTTTAGACTCCCATATGTTAATGAGAACCAACAGACATCTCTCGAGAATTTGCAAAATTCAACATTTTCTTCTAAAAAGCTGTTCACCACGAGATGTAAATTTCCACATGTTCCTACACCTCAACAATTTATAGATGGAGGTCTTTCACAAGGTCCCATATTTCTTGGATGTGATCTTCATCAAGATTACCAACAAGTTCAAGAACCAGTTAAAACGTACCAAAGACCATTGTCCAATTTTACATACACAAATTTGATCAAACCTGCACACAAAGAATATAGTGAGGATCTCCCACCGTTGATAGTGTACACTCCGAATTCGTTTTTTGGATTTGCATCTAACAGATCTACATTCCAAATGTCATATACAGATGAAGAAGTTGATGGGATGTTGATGAGTGGGCTGGCTATGGCCACATCATCCAACTCATCTCTTTACGCGGCGTGTCTAAATTGCGCGATCTTGAAACGGCGATTTGATCGGCGCACGATGGTTGATAAGAATTTCGTGATGCCCAGTTTCTGTAAGAGGTGCTTTGAAGCTTATTGTTACAAAGGTGTATCATGAGCACATTATTTCATGTAGATATAGTCATGTAATCTTTCTATCCTACTATGACCTTTTTCTTTACAGAATAATCTTTCCATTACTCGGTTTCTGAACATTACTCAGTTTATGAACATTTACTCGCTTATGCTTTTCTGTACCCCATTTTTTCACCTACAATCACCACACTACAGGACATTTATCCTCCGGAATGACCTCGCAGGTGGCCGAAATGGGCCTTGATATTGCTGTGGATTCAGTCTATATGCTATTCTGTACTGCCCTACTACCTACGGTATTAGTTGGAATAGCACTTTTCTACTCGGGCTTGACTCAACGTAGGTCATCGTTGACCATGCTCGCCCTACCATTTATCCTCACACCACTAGTGTTTGTTGACTGGTATATATGGGGTTATTCGCTCTGTTACGCACTGGCAGCAAACAAGTATATTGGCAGCCTCAACTATGCCGTTTTGAGGCACTTGAAAGACAAGGATAATTGGGTGTTCACCAACTCCAGAGGCGAAATCTTGGTCATGAACCACTTTATCTTCAACGGCTTTTTCAAAGTAATATGTGCTGCACTCACCTTCCCAGGCTGTATAGCAGAAAGAGGGAGAATCTTACCTATGTTGGTGTTCTTGTTCTTCTGGTCTACTATCATCTATAACCCAGTAACATACTGGTTCTGGAGTAATAACGGCTGGCTATCCGTGGAATCCAGACTCCCTGTACTTGACTTTGCAGGTGGAACATGTATCCATATTGTTAGTGGTGCAACTACCTTTGCATACTCCTACATTTTAGGTCCTAGAAACCCCAAACTTTTGTTCAATTACCGCAACTCAAACACCGGATATGTTGTGATTGGAACCGCCATGGTTATGTTTGGATGGGTTGGTTTTATTGCAGGCTGTGACTTCAAATTTTCAACTTCGTCGCTTACCATTGTCTTCAATACACTCCTTTCGTCGTTTGTGAGTGCCATCATCTGGACTCTGATCGACTATTTCTACTCCTCGATACCTTTGGAAGGTCTGGATGGCTTGAATGAGATTTCTAATAATACTTATGAGAGATCTGATAATCAATTAGCGCCTCGTATCTCTGAGACCGGTGTTCTTCTCAATCAGCATTACCACGAATCTAAGGCCAACTTCGTGGAAAGACGGAAACTTTCGATGATTTCATTCTCATCAGGCGCGATGGTGGGATTGGTAGTTATGACCCCAGCTGGTGGATATGTTTCGTCGCCTACAGGGCTCTGGAAGGGCGTTGTTTTTGGTGTGATTGGAGCAGTTTTATGCAATCTTTCCACAAGACTCAAATATTTCTTCCACATTGATGATGCGTTGGATGTGTTTGCAATTCATGGGATTGCAGGGATAATTGGTTCTATTCTCACGGGTATTTTCGGCGATGAGGTCTACGCTTCTAAAGGTGGATGGGTTGCTGGCCACTGGGTCCAGATTGGATACCAGATTTTGGGTTCAGTAGTATCATTTGCATACTGTTTTATTCTCAGCCTTTTCTTCTTGTACTTGATCGATATCGTGCCAGGTTTGCACTTGCGCATCGACAAGGACTTCAACAGACGGATTAGGCAGATGAACTCACAGGAGAATAACGATACCGAGTCGCCAGGTGCGGGTCACAAGCTTGGTTTCTATGAGAAGGCAGAGTTACTCGGATCTGATAGTTATGAGTTCAACAGTGAGTTCAATTTGGACTTCATGGAGTTCATTCGTGTGATACGACCGCAAGACTTCCAGGATAATGACATGTTTGAGGAGGAGTACTGGGAGTATCATGCCCCGCAACCTATAGAGGAGGTCGTAGCGTCGTCAGACTATGAGATGTACGCAAACGAGCAACGGATTCGTAAGACGAACTAATGAGATTAATAGAGGGAAATAGATGATAATAATTTGGATAAAGATATGAGGTAGATACCCACTCAATATGCTTATGGACATGAAAGAAGTCCAGCTGTAGAAAGCCATAATTGTTGGCGAATGATATTTCCCATATTCTGCTGACACTTTTGCACGATATTATTGGCTAAATGGTGACATTAAGACTATTGAATGTTCTTTCTGTTACTACTTCTTGGTTGTGTTTAATTATAGATGGTAGGCTATAGTTACTGTAAAGTGCAAGTTTAAGTAGGAAGTCTTGTTACTTTGGTTCTTTGAATCTTTTTACTTTATTATTGGTTCTACTATACCTCGTTTATTCTCTATTCTAATCTAACCCAACATTCTCATAGTCCACTCAAACACTGCGAATGTCGCTCCATTTGCAGGTGCAGCTCTCAACATTGTTGGAATGAAGCCTCTGTAGAAACCCTTGATACCGTTGTGTGCAAAAATATCTTTGGCAACAGACAAGATGCTCTTGTACTTGGGGTTATGCAACGAGTCTGTCTGCAACTTCGACTTGATCACATCGATAGGGTAGATACTGAGCCACAATGTGTAACCTGAAAGACCACCGTAAATACAGAGCTTCCAACCAGGGATGTCCTGTCTAGTTATGGAACGATCCTCACTCAACTTCTTTGCAATGAGTGCCTCGTATGTAGCAAAGTAAATACCCAAACCAAAACCTTCTCTGATCAATGTAGGAACAAGACCCTTGTACACACCCAGCCAACCAGCGGACTGGTAGATCTTCTTGGTGCAGTCAATCGGACCGTTGAATTGCTTGGTATTTCCCGTCTGTGTCTGTAATCTAATACGAATGTGCTCAATTGGCGAAGCCAAGAAACCGTTGGCAAAACCCGCCACAGTACCACACACAAAGAATTGTGACAATGAAAGTGGTGCTCCATTCAATGTGTCGTTGTAGTATCTCTTCATGAACTCGTTCACTGAGAACTGGACAGAAACACACGCTCCAACACCCACCAAAGGCGTCAAAGTACCTTTGTAGAATCCTTTAGGACCTTCGTTGGCGATGAGCTTCTTGATGACATCGAGTGCACCGTTATAAGTGCCTTCTGGTGCAGATTGCAACCGAACCTTGACAGTGTCAAAAGGTTGACCCACCAAAACCTGGGCGATACCTCCAACGGTACCTCCAAACAAGTCCTTGATGACCTGCTGGTTGTCTTCAAGCGCGGGTTCTTCAAGCTCAATAGTCATGGTGGAATTTTTTTTCAGCACGCAGTGTGAAAATGAGTAATCTCGGAGTACGGACAAGAATCCGACACAACAAACGGAATAAGCCCCGCATAATTCGGGTCAATGGACCCCTCCACGGAGCAATGTGCTTGTCAACAAGATCCTACCATTCAACTGCTGGTACTAGATGCTATTACGGCACTTTATTCGGAGTCCTGTATATTATCACTTCCCCTCATCTCTAACTACTTCCCTACGTAATGTCTAAATGCTTGGCAACAACTATATTCTTTTCGTAATCCGTCATCTAGTAATCATGAAGCTATCACTCTCTCTCGACACTCATTCATACTCTCCACTTTCCTTTTCTCATCGCTTATTCTGACTCTTATCGCTCATTCCTGCTCCCTTACTCTTTCTCTTCCCCCGCTTTAGTCGCCATAATCAACCCATCGAAAGGATTCATGCCGTTCTTCGCAAAGTACTGTCCTGTAGACTGCGCCGGCGCTGTGGACATGGCAGCTGGGCCACCTCCAGGGCTCGGTACCGGACTCGCGAACACATTACTGGAAATCGATGGTGCGATGGCAGACGTGGGCCCGGGAATGTTTTTGCCAACATCGGTACTGAGCGCCAGAAGCGTGTGCTGTGCGGAGCTCGGTCCGCGCAGAGATGTTGTGCTCGCCTGGGACCAGTTGAAGCTCGACAACGAGCTCTGTGGCGGCTGTGCTGAGAGTGGTGTAAAGATGTTCGACACACTGGGCACCGATGGGAGCATTGGTGGGATGTTCGCGGCCGACGAGCCCGCAGCCAGAGATGGTCCGTGTGGGTCGACAGACATCGATTTATACGACGATACCTCCAATAAGATCGTCACATCCTTGGTGGTCTTAGTCAAGTTGGCCATCGATGCACGGATGTCATTCAACACAGGCAAGTCCTTCATCACGCCCTTGACGGCAGAAAACGTCTGAATGATGGCCTTTAAGAACATGTTGATATCGTCCCAGAACATCTTCTTAGTCGCCTGCGAGGGGTTGTTTCTGATCGTGATCAACTTGGTCTTCAAGATTCGCGTAACGTCCATTGACGTCATACATACACTTGTGAGATCCTTAACCTTAGAAGCCACCGTATGGTTGATGTTAGAGGCCGCTGCACCCTCACCCGAGCTTGCCATCGCGCTTTCAATCGCACTCTTATTGATGGCTTTTGTGATCTCACCAAACACCACCTGGGCATTCGTGGTCGATATCTCTATCGCACGGTAGAGTTTCTCGTCAACGTCGTCCGTGTTGAACGGCGTTCCTGTGTTGATCGCGAGCTTCTGAGGCTTCTCATGTCCAGGAGTCGACGACGTCGGTGGTAAGTTCGGAGGAGCACTCACCGCGACATTGAATGGTGGCGGCTTAAACGCCGGCTGGAGGAGCTTGTATGCATTGAGCAACTCGTTAAGAGATCCGTACAACGTCAAGTAGAGCATGCGGATAAAGCAAGGATCAATTTTGGCAATGAAGCTCACGTAATTGTCACTCAACAGCGCCATGATCGATTTAAATGACCCGATACAAGAGTGTAACGACACAATGATACTGTTGGTCGATGCGCTCATGCTTCCTTCGTTATTTTCCTCTACAATCTCCAAGTGTTCCACGAGCGAGTCGATATGCGTTTTCGTCGCGTATAAGTGCGACACCATCTTCACCGTCACCTTTTTATCCACGCAGAAACCCGTGAACCTCCGGATCGACGAGTGCAATTCACTGAATGCAAATAATACCTTGCGCGACACCTTGATGAGCGTCGCCGTACCGTGACGCTTCGCGGTGTTTTGCACTTTGGTTGGAGAAACCTCCACTAGCCGCCCACCATTTGGCCTTTCAGGTGTTTGCTCGACGATCCGTGTTGCTTTCTCCGTTGGTTGCGATAGCTGTGTTGTCAGTGACGGTTGTTGAGCCAATAACTGCAGTGACGATACTTGAGACTGATGTGCTGACGCTGCCCTTGGTCTCGTGGTATTCGCATCAGTATTGGACGCCTGCGCAAAATGGGACGTTTCATCGGACGGACTCTCTCTAAGCGTCGACAACCGACGGAAGTATGCACCTGACTTGTGTTCGGTATCCAGTGTCTCGTTCTTCTCGAGGATCTTGTCAATTTCTTTCATTGTGTTAGCACGCGAACGCATTTTGGGTTGCTCTCCATGCCGCGACGCCACAGGCGTCGAAAGGGGAGAGCTTGAAAGTGACGTAGGAGTCGATGAGGCCATACCGATCGATGTTGTACCATCCGACAACGTTGGTGGTCCATCAACACCAAACAACCCGGAATGTGGAAGACTCGAGTAACGCTCGGCCTCATCCGTTTCGGCGGATTTATTGTCTGTATCTTCATCGCCAGACTTCTTGATAATGAGACCCATGCGCCGCGCGGCTCTCGATGCCTTGGACTTTGTTTCCGATATGCTTTTGGACCGAGTGAGCGCTGGTACCGCGGAGGGAATTGGTCCCATTGGGATTGGAAAGTTTGGTGGTGTGGGCAAGGATGGGAGCGAAGATGATGGTGCAGAAGGCGGTGCTGGTGGTGGTTGTGAAGGCAGATGATGTGAACTAGAGCTCTTCTGAAGTTGCTCGATAATCTTCTGCTCGAGAACCATTCTGTTGTTGTACAAATATGCCTTCAACTCGTCGACCCAGTCGTGAGATCCGCGCTGCAGCTGGAATCCCTTGATGACGTCCATCGAAGGATTGATCAACGGGTTATTGTTGATTTCTATGAGGTTAAGGTTGGAAAGGTCACCCAACACCGGCGGTAAGTATTTGAAGTAGTTATCTTTCAAGCTTAGCACTTTTAATGTCTGCATTCGCACGAAGCTCTTGGGCAAAGTACTCAAATTGTTACACGAGAGGTCCAAGATCTCGAGGTGCGGGAAGTCGCGAGCATTGAGTGCAGAATCCGCGAGGCTAATAAGGTTGTTCTTGTGGAGGTCGAGAAAAGTCACAGACTTGGAGATTAGATACATGTTGTCGGGCAATTCGACCATCTGGTTGTTTTGAAGAGAGAGCTTGACGATCTCCAACGGTGGATCATACGAGCTTATAAAGTCATGGATACACTCCACAACATCTGTAGCCAGTATTGTTCCTGTAGATGTGAGAATACCGTTGAGTTTGAGTGTTTTCTTGAACATGATCTGATCGGTCTGTTCTTGTAATAGTGGGTATACCAAAGCAGCGCACTGTGACGACGCCTTGGAACCTGATCGATTCTTGGACGACCCGGACGACGCCGGATCAAGCGCTCCAGGGAGCAATGTGGTCGATTTGGACATTATCTGAGTCCCAGTGGAGTGTGGCAACAATAACTTTTGCTGCACTCAACCTGGTTCGATGCACAGATTTTTTCTATGATTTGAGTTGGTGGTTTTGGGGGATTTTTCGAGCGGTGTAGTTTTGCGACCTTCCAGTAAGGCGATCTTACGCGTTGTATTATCTCCAGGAACTATGAACAGGGGTCAAGGATGAGTCTCTCGTTGAAAAGAGCAAAAACTAACTAATAGACGAAAATGTTGCAAATTCAAAACAGGAGGGGTAGGTACGGAATAGGGCGGAGACAACAATCAGGATGAAAGAAATGATGAATTGAATCGAAGTAGATAAGAATTGAGTAGGAGGGAATTATCTAGTAAGAACAGAATATTAGCCAGAATGATATGTGAGCCAATCTGGAAGCCAAGAGGCGTTAACTTTTTGAATATTATCCATCAATATTCACTTGATACCTGCCACCAATATTTACTTGATACCTGCCACCTTTATTTCAATCCAAGCGCAATAATACCCACCACTAATTGCTTGATACCTTCCATCTCCGTATTAGTTTCACCACTATTTATTCATACCATTGTTTACTTCAATGTACTCAAGCACATTCAATTCAATTGAAGATCGCTTATGAATATTTTGGATCAGGAGTAATTTACTCCTGATCTGATTTTTCTCTATGCGCCTCAAATACACGCTCGGGTTCGTGTACTGTGCGGAAACCTCGCAGGTATTGCTCTTGAATAGACAAAAGAAGCCATGGATGGGTCGATGGAATGGTGTTGGTGGTAAGCTCGACGTTGAAGAATCTCCTCTTGATTGTATAGTACGAGAGACACTCGAAGAGACTGGATTGGAGGTTCTGCTGTTCCAAAGCCGTGGCGTGTTGTTGTGGAATTTAGAAGAAGAAAGTGCTATCACAGGCACTGGTGACCTCAATGACGGTATTTACTTATTCACGGCGAACGTGAGCCAAGACACGGTAAACGCGTTCACCACGCCTCGTTACTCGCCCTGTGGAGAGGGAATTCTCGACTGGAAGGCAATTGATTGGGTATTGAGCAAAGACAACCTTGGAATCACTAGCAATTTGAAGTATATTCTCCCAACATTGTTTGAAGGTAGTGAGGGGGATGTGTATAAGACGCAGTACGAGGGCCTGGAGGTTTCTCATTTTGAGTACCAGAAAGCATAAGACGAAGGGTGCGAGATCGAGTGAAAACTATAGAATAGATGAATAGACTGAACAGAAGATTCGATTTGAAGTGTAAAACAAATGGAAAGTACTACACTATTCCTACCACTAACCTTGGCATTACCACTAACTTTGGCATTACCACTAACTTTGGCATTACCACTAACTTTGGCATTACCACTAACCTTGGCATTACTACTCTCCTACCTAACACTTCTACTCTGTCCATGCTCACTATATCTATTTTGTATCACCTCTATCTTCTATGTAGTCCAAAGACGTGCCTGTCCATCAGCACCAGCACTAAACAACCAAGCCTCCTTTGGATGCCACACCAAGTCCAACACACCAAGACTGTTTGTGATCTTGTGGCCCGTCAACTTCTTCAACGGCACCAACAATGGGTTGGTCATGAAGTCGTCATAGACGGTTGCGTGGAACACGTGGATTGAGCCGTCATCAGACGCCGACGCGAACAACGGCAAGTTAGCCTTGTGGAACTTGATGCTTCTGACTGCCTTCTCGTGGTAGCGCAAGTTCTTGTATGGGGTGGACGACAAGTCCAAGTCATGCCACAACACCCTCTTGTCGAATGAAGACGCCAATAAGTTGTCGCCTCTAGGGTGCAAGTCGATAGCAGACAACATTCTGGCTCCCGGCATCAACTTCTTCACCAACTTCTGCTGTGCCAAATCGTATATTCTGATAGTTCTCTGTGACGCCACAAACAATTGCGGCTTCGATGGGTGGAATTTGGCATCCATAACGATACCCTTCGACTTCTTGAATGGTGACTGCGACAAGTGCTTCGATAACTGGTGGATCAACACAGCAGTACTGCCACTATCTGGTGACACACTCACAAAGTAGTCACCCTTTCTGTGCCACGAGATCTTCTTCACAGTCTTGCGGGTCTGCACAATCGCACTCACACCCATCTGTGTCTGTGCCGCATTTGGAGTGTACCACTTGGCAACTTCCTTCTTTGGTTCCTCATCATCATCGTCCTTGCTGACACTCTCCTTACCAACCTCGATCTTGCGGTTGTTCTTCACACCAAACTTGCCGTAACCCCAACCGGCCTCGATACGCAACTTGGAGATGTTCTCAATATCGAACCCAAAGATTGGTGGTACCACCAAGTAAATGTACTCACCCGCAGTCACAAGCAAGATACCCACGTTAGGGTCTGGGTTCCATTCCATTGCCTCGATGTGGTCATCTTCATTGTCAGGCTTCACAATCTGCGCTTTGTACATCTCTCTACCTGTCAACACTTCCCATACTCTCACGGTACCATCATCTGCACCAGTAGCCAACCACAAACCGCGTGGGTCGATTGTCATCGTGCGTATCTTGCCAGTGTGGCCCTCGTACACAGTCGATGTTCTGATAGGGAACGGACGCAAGTCCTTTGGTGATGGTAATTCTGGGATCAAGCTCTCCGGGTCAACATTCATCTTGTTTTGTCTAACTCTTGGTGCCAAGTACAAGTCCAAGCATCTCTCGAATCTTTCACGCACACTCTCCTTGTAGCCAGGAACCTTTCTCAACGAACCGTATTTCTGAGGCACAAAGTTTCTCGTACGCTCGCCCGGCTCCATGTTCTCCCATTCCTCCTTCTCCTCCGCAGTCATTAAGTACTCCTCTGGTGGGTTGTACGACTCTTCGTTCGATGGTGGTGGTAACTTTGGTGCCTTTAAGTTCATCACGTGGTCTGGAAGAGGTGTTTCATCTTGCCACAAATCAAAGTTGTACTGCTCTTCCTCTTCCTTTTCCTTCACCTTATCTGGTGGTATGATCTTACCCTCACGGATAGCTCTAACGATCTTCATGACTCTCTTGGCTTCGTTCTTGGATGGAACAAATCTTCTCTTAGGCTCTGGAGCCGCAGTCAACGGCATAATTTCAGGCTTAGATGTAAACCAGTCAATATATGGCTCGTATGGGTCGATGTTCTCAGTAGTACTTTCCTGTGCCTGGATCTTTCTGATTAATTCCAACTCCTCATCGCTCAACTTCAAGCCTTCACCAGTGTTCTGGTCGAGCAATCCAGTCCATCCTTCTGGCAAGTCGATCGATTCCAATAACTGGTCCAAGGCTGAACCCTTAGCAGGTCTCATGATTCTCTTACCGTTGATATCGTATCCGATGTGCGGCATCTCCTCGTACGCAGAGATTGGGATGTTGCCGATCGTGTTGAAGTTCTCTGCGTCACTGTCGTCGCTATCGTACACAGGGTCGATTTCAGGCTTGATGATTCTTGGTTTACCATCCGCGTACTTTGTGTGGATTTCCGGCTGCGATGAGTCTGAGAGTGATCTAATCTTAACTCCCGACAATTTGTCCGTGATGGACATCGAGTCTTCTTTTGGCTCGTCTGAAAATTCCTCGGAATCAGCATCACTGATGTCATCCTCTTCGCCTATAAGCTCGTTGAGTTCGGCTTCAGAGTCATCTTCCTCGTCTCCTTCCTCTTCATCCTCTTCGTCTTCTTCTTCTTCTCCTTCATCCTCGGATGCTTCATCGTCGATCAATCCTTCCACTTGAAAGTCATCATCCGACGAACTTTCACTGTCGCTGGCGGCTTCCTCGGGCTTTCTCTTCCTCGAAACGCTTTCCACAGCGGCTGCTTTTTTAGCCATGTTGGTTAGGTTGGTGTAGAAAAAAAATCTATCTCATCTCTTCTCTTCTGAAATGTCAGTCACGTGAACAATCTGGGGGCACGAACAAAGACATAAACAGGAACCTAGACAAATCTAGACAAACTGAGGAACTTCAAAGCTAGGTAAAGTTAAGCAGAGAACCACAGAAGCTGAAAAGCCATTTTGAGTAATCACTAAAACCAAGAAACCACTTTAAAGAACCACTATAATTGAAGAGCAAAAGACTACACTATGAATGCTATACGAAAGATTGCCACGATCAACCAGAAAGAGCTTGAATCAAAAACACCTTATGAAGCCTCATGGCATTATGATTATAGAGATACATCCTATATCCACATTGGAGGTCTCCATCCTGACTTGAAGGAGAAAGATATCATCATTATCTTTTCACAATATGGTGTACCAACACATATAAAGATGCCCAAGGACCCTAACGATGAAACCAAGAACAGAGGATTTTGTTTCTTGAAATACAGCAACTACCGTAGCTGCGTTTTGGCTATTGATAATTTCAACGGTATCAAAGTGTTCGATAGGGTGTTGAAAGTAGATCACACTTACTTCAAGGTGAAGAATTCTGAACGTGAGGACGATAACTTGATCGATTATGGGTTGGAGAAGCAAATCGAAGGAGAGCGTAAGGTGGAAAAGAAACGTAAGTTGTTGAAGGAGAATGGTGAGGAAAATGAGTTTGAAGATCCAATGGTAAGAATGAAGAATGAGTTTGAAGATCCAATGATAGGAATGAAGAACGAGTTTGAAGATCCAATGGTAAGGATGAAAGAAAATGACATCAATGATGACGACTTCGAAGATCCCATGATAAAGATGAGGGCAAACAACACCAAAGATTCCAAGGAAGATGACGACTTTGAAGATCCCATGATAAAGATGAAACAAAATGGCGTTGAAGATGACGACTTTGAAGATCCCTTGGTCAAGATGACAAAACAACAGTGACCTCTAATACCAACAGACCAAGATATTCATATCATACATCGCATATAATTACATAGCATCTCAATTCCTTACATTACATTTTTCTCACTTACCTCTATTCTCTTTTAAACACTCTTCTTGTTTGAGTAGTACTCCCAAAACTTCTGCTTTTCCGACAAGTTTAAGCGTGAGTCCAAGACGCTCAAAGAGTTCAACTCAAACATATTCTTAATCTCGGGAACAGAGAACTTTCCTTCAAGATCATACACCTTAACCTTGATAAAGCTTTTCTGTATGTTGGACATCGAGAGTAACTCAAAGATGTATCTCAACTTTGAAATGTATGGAACAGGCAAAGTCAAGAACTGTGGGGCGAACTTGACCACCAACAACTTGAAGTTGAATCCCGATACAGTAGTGTTTTGGAAAGGTAAAACAGCTTTTCCATTAGAAGGCGTACCCTCCAATAAGAGGAAGCACGCCTTCTTCTTTAATTGAGGGCTCGACAAATCCACTTTGGAACCTGTGTGAACCCCAGTGAAAGTGAATCCAAACAAGGACCAAATGCTGTATTCATAAACATTGCCATCTGATCCCGGAATCAAGATGGCAACCCGCCTCCACGATGTTTCTGCACCTAATGCGAAGAGGAATCCATCAAGTGGACTAGAATAGTTGGCCACAACCAAATCACCTACATGAGGCATAAGTTGGGTCAATTTCAGTGTGTTGGACCGTTTGACTCCATCTGCAAGCACTTCGTAGTTCTTAAATCCAAGCACAACAAGTAAGACGAACCTTAAGATAGCCTTAATTGATGTGATGAAATAGATGCTGAGTAACAATGCAGCGATGGGTGCTTTGATAAGGAAAATCAACAGCTTAAATGCATACTGTATGTACTTCATTACACCGGTTTCATCGTAGAGGGGTGGTTTGATTGGCATGAACGGCGAGATGCCGGTACCTTTGTCTCTCCAATTGGTGAACTTCTCCATGGCGTGAAAAAGCGAAAATAAATGGAAGGAAAAGTAGGAGTCGACCTAACTTCAAGGCCTCTTACAGTCTTGTCATCATACAACATGTTCACATTGAACACATATAAATTAAAAATACCTCATAAATTAGCTGCTAATATACACTAGTTTGCGTCGCAAACAAAACGTTACCCCGGTGTACCGGGTCAGACACCGAGTGTCTAGGTGGACATTGAATTAAATATTGTCGTTAACTTACAACTCCTGAGAAGCCTTGCCTGGCTTGACAATCTTCTTGGATGGCAACAAGGAAGAGTGAATGTTTGGCAAGACACCACCCTGAGCGATGGTGACGTGACCCAACAACTTGTTCAATTCCTCATCGTTTCTGATGGCCAACTGCAAGTGTCTTGGGATAATTCTGGACTTCTTGTTGTCTCTAGCAGCGTTACCAGCCAATTCCAAGATTTCGGCAGCCAAGTACTCCAAGACGGAGGTCAAGTAGACTGGAGCACCAGAACCGACTCTCTGGGCGTAGTTACCCTTCTTCAACAATCTGTGAACACGACCGACTGGGAAAGTCAATCCAGCCTTAGACGATCTGGAACTCGAAGCTTTTTCGGAAGAACCGGCCTTACCTTTACCACCAGACATTATTGATTATAGTTATTGATTTAAGTAGATGTATAAATCTATAAAAAATTGCGATAGGGAAATCACGATTTATTTATACAGATTAGAAGTGCGCCAGACAGCACGATGTGAATTTGCTTTGTGACGCCGCCAATATTTTTCCTTGTTTTCGAGATCATGCTTGTTCGTGTCCGTACACAAGACCAGGTACAGGCCCGAGTTCCCGCTTCGTGTCCTACCTCCCTCCTCTTTGTGCTCCTCGATCTCTCGAGTTCTGATAATTACGCTGTCGATCTCAGATATTCACGCATTTATTTTTGTGCTGAAATTTACTGTCTCGTGTGTAAAATGTGGTCCTGTCCTCGCGCTCCGCGCGCTCTCCTCAACCTCAATTGGGGCCGAAAACAATTGTGCCCCTTTATGTCTTGACCTGTGTATGGTGACGGGCTAATTGCTGAGAGCCCCATGGTGCGCATTGCTGGCACAAAATGAAATTTCGCTCTCGTGCACACAATTGTGTCGGTTGATATTTGTCCTCTAACAAATCTCCCTAAGTCCAATATAAATATAATCACGGTTGCCCTTTGATTTTTTTACAAACATTTTTATTTAATCATAGTTCAAAATGGCCCCACCAACCAAAGCCGAGAAGAAGCCTGCCTCTAAGGCCCCAGCTGAGAAGAAGCCAGCTGCTAAGAAGACCGCCTCTTCTTCTGTTGACTCCAAGAAGAGAACTAAGACCAGAAAGGAGACTTACTCTTCTTACATCTACAAGGTGTTGAAGCAGACTCACCCAGACACTGGTATCTCCCAGAAGGCTATGTCTATCATGAACTCTTT
Organism: Kodamaea ohmeri; assembly: GCA_004919595.1. Lineage (NCBI taxonomy): Eukaryota > Fungi > Ascomycota > Pichiomycetes > Serinales > Debaryomycetaceae > Kodamaea > Kodamaea ohmeri. The sequence continues at coordinate 1,473,997 of SKFK01000006.1, forward strand.
TGTTAACGATATCTTCGAGAGAATTGCCGGTGAGGCCTCCAAGTTGGCCGCTTACAACAAGAAGTCTACCATTTCCGCCAGAGAGATCCAGACTGCCGTCAGATTGATCTTGCCAGGTGAATTGGCTAAGCATGCTGTTTCTGAAGGTACCAGAGCTGTTACCAAATACTCCTCTGCATCCTCTTAGAGAATTAAACACATCGGAAAGGAAGCTTATAGCTCTCTGGTTAACACTCTTTAGTTCTCACTTTATTTTTCCGTTAATGTTTTATATGTGTATATTAGTCTAATGAATATTCGTATGATGAATAGTGTATGATTATGCAAACTACATCGGTACTGGACCTGATGAGCTCATCTCCTTTTCAGGCTGTTCGGTCTCATCCCATAAGCTTAAAATGAGAAGACAGCTGAACACATTAAAGACATGATGGAGCCAGAAGGTATGTCTCGTACCATAAATTATGCTGTAGGCCGCAAAGTAGAATGCAAACCATCTCAAAAGTCCAAGGTAATTCATCTTGAACTTGCATTGAAGCCGGCTATTGTTCAATTGTGATAAGAACAAAATTGGCAAGATTGACAAGATGTTGTGGTGTGACGAAAACGGTGTGGTCCAACTTACGGTCAAATTGTGGACGAAAACCACCACAATAGGAATGTTCACGGGTAAAACGGCAATCATGAGAATGAGAATAGAAACTTGGTAGTTCACTTTATCGGCATTCAGATGACATTTTGCCTTTAACACGTTCGATGCTTGAATTAGGACCGCAATAATATATCCAATCTGGTATGGTAAATACCACGCAATCATGCCCATCAACATAACTGTAACTGCAATCTTTCTTGAGAACCCACTAGAAGACTTGGGAGTCTGAGGTGTGTTGCTGGGTACTGCCGGTTTTTTAAACATTGAGGATATAGACCCTGCGATTGCCAGCCCCTTGTTAATACCAAGGGTGAGTATATATCCACATGTTTCTATCAACAAGTAGATTACAAAGATGAAAAACGAGCACACCAAGTATAACACCACCCCCAAATACCACAAGTCAACTTCCTCCAATCCCAAGAAATAGTGGTTCAACTTGAAGTTGGAGTTCTCACGCAATGTGTTGATCTCACCAATTAAGTGCATGCTGGCTGGGTCCAAGTAGCCCAAGACTACCTGTACAAGCTCATTTTTTGTAGCCAAGTTCAACAAGAAAGTTCCAATGATAACCGCACTGAGGAACACCGGAGAATTCAAACGGGCCATCGCCAACATGAAATTGGGGAATTTGGATGTCTTGCCATACTCACGTATCTGGATAGCAAACACCAAGACGGCAATAGCCGTGGATACAGAAACTATGGCTATTCTGTACCTCAATAAAATCAACTTCAAACTGGTGAAGTAATCAACAGATACCTTTAATTCCAAGGGCGATCTATTGAGGAAGAACGAGCTCCACAAGTCGATATTTGTCTCCGGGCGTGAATCTCTCAAAAATGGAACATATGGAGCTACACCATGAAGAGAAAGCTTCAAAGCTTTCTTTTCGTCCACATTGATATGCCACCTGCTCTCATAGGGGCTACTAATCCACTGCCGTGCCAATGATATGAATGGAGGATCCTTGGGGAACGCCTCTATAGGGGTCTGACTCCGCACCTTGAGTTTGTAAACTAACATACTGCTCCATGATCCAGGAATCTTGATGGTGCTGAGGAGTGGGCGGTCAGCAGGAAGCAAAAGCTTAGACTCTCTAAAGAGAGACAATCTTTTGGTAAATTCGTGCCTTGTAGCGCTCGCTTCTGCTATCTCTGCTGCCAAGAATGCATCATTAGAAAACTCTGTGACTGGTGCTTTCACCAAAACAATCTCGAACTTCGATAAAGTTTCCTCATCGTATTGAAGTGCGTAGTATGGCTCTTGGCTACCTCCAAAAGATGAGTCATCGAGTGAGCCTCCGTGTGATCTTGGCACATACTTCACGTCATCATTAACGTTCAAGCAGTTGAGCTCGATACTGCTTTCAGTAGTTTCAGAGGTATAGTCGAAGTTCTCTGTGATTTCCACGGGATCATTAGGTCTGTTACACAACAAGACAGCCGTGTTGCTATCATTTCCGAGTCTTTCGATACTTCTTGAAGTGAGGAGGCTGAATGCGTTGCCTCCAGCCTCGAATTTCTGAAACATACTAAAAGTATTCGTTGGAGGTATTGGGTTGGTTGAATCCAACCTCAACTTACTTTCTGGGACAACAGTAAAAAGTCCCACATTTGCGGAATCCAATTTAACCTTCACATAGGAGCTCCCGATGGTTTTTTTAACCTCGGTATAGGATTGCTTCTCAAACCCACTCAAAAAATACTTCCTGAACGTACTCATTCTCTGTGCCATGCTGATTGTACGCTGTGGCAGTGTCTTGTCAGCTATTTCGAGAAGAGTGCGTGATATCGAACGCCTCAATTGAGCGCACCACACGATGGCCAAGTGATCAATTGTAGTCCAAACATGTGGCATTCCCGTGGTAAACACTGTAAATCCATGGGATGGTGGGACGACAAAGCCCAATGTAGTGTAGTCAGCGGGTAACGTTCCATCGACAGATCCTCCCGTGATGGAAACGATAGTGACATCTGAGAGTCTTTTCGTGGCTATTTTCGCGACATCGGGGCTCCATAAAGTCGGGAACCCATTGTCAGGGAAACCACTCGACCAAAACTTATCCACAGCTGTGTATATCTTTAACAAATCACCGTCGAATGTGAGTGGAGCTGTCGAATGTGGAGACGCAAGACTAATTATGGTGTTCACTGTGGATTCGGGATAGTTAGGGAGTGAAAGCATAGTTCTAGCAACTATACCTCCCATGGAATGTGCGAGGATAATGACTGACTTTGGAGGAGATTCATTGTTTGCATAGAGATGTAAAATAAATCTAATAGCCTCGTTTAAGTACTCTGCTTGGTCTAATAAGGTTCTCCCATGAAATGCTGTGAAATCCTCGTTGAAGTCAGCTGTAAAGAAGTCGAAGTTGGTAGCCTTCAGGTTTTTATCCCCATGTACGTACTCGTCAAAGTACAAATTTGAAGTCTCTGATGCGATCGACCGGCCCTGTCTATAACTACCAGCGTTTCCTGGAATAAACAATACCGGGATGCCTTCTAATACAGAGAAACCCTCGTCATTCTCGTTGGGAACAGGGTCGAGATCTTGTTCTCTGTATAGGTAGAGTGAGTATTTGGAAGCAAACTTTGTGTGTGTTTCATCAAACGACTTGATTCGAGCGTATGACGGTGACATCCATACCATTCGGCATGTAGCTTCATCAGCCCCAACAGGTTGTCTTGTACTGGATAGTATTGCGATCGAAAGCAACAATCCTAATGCAAGCAAGGTATGGAGGATGTATCTTGACACCCATTTAGGCGTTCGTCCTGATACAGACCCTTCTGCCATTGTTTAGCACTATTTTATGGAAGGCTGAAAAATGTAATTTGAATAGTAAATGGAGTAAACCTTCACTTGCGTATTTGACTTATGTTCCAAATATGCATATAGCTAGTATGTAGTTGGTTTCTCTATAGTCTCATTCTTCTTTCTTAGTCTCTTCTTTAGTATTTCTTAGTGTTTTTGTCCACTTACTACTTTTCCTTTCTACTACTACTCCCTCTATTCCTTCACCAATCATCATAAAGGTCAATTCTCTTCATTTATTCTTCTCTAATTCTACTCTTTATTCTCATTCACACTTGGTAACTACATATCAATTTCCTTGTGATCACTTGTCGTCCTTCTTATCGACTTCCTTCTCATCTTTCTTATCATCCTTCTTATCGTCCTCCTATTCATCCTTCTTATAGTCCTCCTATTCATCCTTCTTATCGTCCTCCTTCTCATCCTTCTTATCGTCCTCCTTCTCATCATTATCATCCCCTTCCTTCTCATCATTTATCCCCTCTTGCAGGTCAGAGATTTCAATTGTGTCTCCCACCGTCTCATTTTCAGATAGTATCTTGACCCCAATGGACTTTGATATTATACCATTGTCCTGAGCAAATTTCACGAGCTCTTGGATCTCCTCTGTTGAAAAGTGTCCATCTAATGGTATTTTACCCTGAGGGATTTCAAAGCCATCTTGGTCATACTGTTCCAAACACTCATGAGTTTCATCACCACCATATTTGCATTCGGCCGGGTTTTCTTTCACAAGCTCGCGTAATTTCCTCAATGTCAGTTGCAATACTTGGTTCGCATCTCTGTGCTCACCATTTGCCGGTTGTGATACTAGCTCTATCTTATCCATGGTTCGATTGCCCTGCGTATATTGTGGAGTTGCATGCGGAGTTCGCTACTATTATATAAACTATTATGTCGTCATTAGCAAGCCACTGAGATAATACTAGTTTTGAGCCCCGTTCACGTTCACGGCACTCATGACTTATCGGGGTGCTTGTCATCATTCTCGGCACCACGGTTGGCATCCCGTAACCCCTGAAGGAAAGAGGCTATGCCTTCTTTATCATACTTCAACTTCAAGCTCTGTGCAAGTAAGTATCCTGCACCTTCACCTTGTGCCAACTGTTCGCTTAACCGTTGACATGCTTGCTGGAAAAAAGGACTTCTTACCGTCTCGAGAACATTTTGTTTTGTGGGGTCCGTGCCGACGGTTTTCGGCAACAATGGTCCATACATAGATGACATTTCCGCGGGACTCAACGAGTCCAAGTGCTTTTCAATCACCTCCATCGTTAAAAAATCCAGAAGTGACTTAATTGGGAGGTTTGAAAGCATGGTCGATGATTGTCCCACGGAACTTGCCGCGGTACCCCTTGCTACAGAAGCCGATTCATTTGATACACTGTAATGTTAATCCTGTACTATGCGCGTTTATTGAACTTGAAGTCAAATTCTAAAAAATACTTACTTCGGCTCCGATTTGGCCGCGGTGGTTGTGTCATCGCCATCATTCTCGTCATCTTCGTCATCTTCGTCATCCTCATCATCCTTGATCGCCGTTAACTCGTTCATTTGCTTCATGATTTCCTTGTCCTTCTCTGTCAAAACTTCAGGTTGGTCCAAGTCCCCAATGTCTTGCAACCAGTACAAGTGCTTTGCTCCGGAACTCAAGAATGTCAACGCAAAAACGCGTCCCGAGGTGCATGACTTGATGTGCTTGAAGCTCACATCGCCTGGTATCAACAACAACTCATCCCTTTCTACCGCAGTACCACCAGCACTAAAGTCTCCTTTGGGTTTCCACGTGAATGCGAGGAATTCTGGTTCTTCTGTACTTGGTTTCACTGTGATAACACCTTTGTTGCGCAATGGTGTACACTTCTTGGTGGCCTCGTCGTATTGTACCTTTCCAGCATTAAACTTCAATACCTTGGACGACATCTTGCTCAACACTATCAATGTTTTTTACTCTCTTGCCACTTAAATTCCTCACTGTAATTTTGTCCTGTGGGCACGACTCAAATATCGCTACTGTACAATGGAGTTTCCACCAAAGGACATTCAAACCCTTGTTGCTGATATCGCTCAGATCTTGAGGTCTCGGAATCAGACCCTTGCTATATCGGAGGCTGCCTGTGGAGGCTTGTTATCGGCATATATCGTAACGGTCCCTGGAGCTTCTGACTTCTATATTGGAGGCAAGTTAGTCTACTCTTTGAAGCAAAGACTCAAGCTTTCTGGCTACAGTGATGATGAAATCGCCAACTTCGTCGGTCCTTCAGAGCAAGTAGCTCTCAAGCTTGCTCGCACAACAAAGTATGATCTTGGATCCACTTATGTGCTTTCCGAGACCGGTTTTGCGGGGCCAACATCTGACTTACATTTACTGAACACTGAAAACAAGAGTGCAACAGACGTGGGTTACGTTTTTCTTGGATTAAGTGGTCCTAATGGTGATGTTTCATGTAGCAGATACACAGGTTCACAAGAAAGAGCTGTCAATATGGCACAGTTTGCAAAAATGGGGTTGCAGTTTTTACATGAACAGTTAACCAAGGCCTAGATGATTACGTGGATACGAAATCTTATGTAAAGGAATGATAAAATCAGAGCATGTGTTATAGTTTTTGCCAAAAATCAGCAAAATATGAGAAAATCATGATTACGCGATTATAAATGTAAACAATCTTCCAAAAGAGTTCATTACTGGTGGATTCCATATATCATTTACTAAGCCTTGATCGGCACTATTTGATCGACACTATCCTACAACTACTCCTACTTGAATTATCTCTGATCAGCTTTACTTGAATTACCTCACTGGGGGTCTCCTTCTCGATCTATGCACGTGACGATCCTACTAGGTTGAACCATCTAAATACTAATTGAAGAGATCCATTTATCTCTTAAATTTCTATGAAGGGATCATCTTCACTTGTAAGAGAGATGAGGCGAGAGATTCGTTTTCTACCACGATAAACTGCTGGAAAGTACGCGCTATTTAGGATTTAGGGTGTTTGAAAGGAAAATTTCGAGCATCCACTTTTTTTTGTAAAAAACAAAGAATTTGAAACAAACCTCAAATTTCATACTTGACAACTCCTGCAATTAGTAGTACATTCTACAGTATGACTGGTAAGTGAACCACCTCCTTCGAGAGATGCAGGATATATATGCATTCAAGCGCGACATTTAGCCTGGGTTAAGGGAGAAACGCATTTGTACGTGGATGCTGATCATAACAGCGTCAACGTTACGTGTTTTTATTCAATATAGCCGACGCGATTTACCAGCGCATCATATTGAAGTGAACGGAACAGCTTGATCTTGGATCCAGACTGATTAGCGCTAGAAGGAAATTGTGAACTTTACTAACATGTATGATTATTTAGCCGAAGTTGAGTCACCCCAAGCACCGACCCTCAACAGGGAATCTATCCAACAAGAAGTTAAGATTATAAGGAGAAAATTGAATGGTTATGTTGGATTTGCAAACTTGCCTAAACAGTGGCACAGAAAGTCCATCAGAAGAGGTTTCAGCTTGAACCTCATGGTTGTTGGTGAGAGTGGTTTAGGTAAAGCCACTTTGGTCAACACTCTTTTCAACCGTGAGATTTTGTCGAATGAAGTTGAGAATGAAGAGGAGGATGCTGCAGCATCAGCAGCATCTGCTCCTGGTGAAGAGGAAATTGCTGTGAATATCAAATCGCACCGTGCAGATATCGAGGAAGATGGCGTCAAGTTGAAATTGAATGTTATTACCGCTCCTGGTTTCGGTGAGGCCGTGAATAACACTAACTCTTGGAAGCCAATTGTTGATGAGATCAACAGCAGATTCGACTCATACTTGGAGGCCGAGAGCAGAGTCAACAGATCCACCATCAATGATGAGAGAGTTCACGCGTTACTCTACTTCATTGAGCCTACTGGTCACTCTTTGAGATCATTGGACATCGCTTTGATGAAGCAGGTACATGAAAAGGTGAACTTGATCCCTGTGATTGCCAAGTCTGACACCTTAACTGATGAGGAGATCGACTTGTTCAAGCAGAGAATCTTGGACGACATCAAGTACCAGGGGGTCAAAACCTTTGTTCCTCAGGACTACGAGAATGATGATGAGGAAACTGTCATGAACACTCAGCAAATTTTGAGCAAGATGCCATTTGCCGTCGTGGGTTCTACCAAGGAGGTCGAGACTCCTGATGGAAGAGTTGTGAGAGGAAGAAGATACCCATGGGGTGTGATTGAAGTCGATAACGAGGAGCACAATGACTTTATAAAATTGCGCCAATTGTTAGTGAGAAACTTCCTTGAAGAATTGAAGGAGAGCACTTCGAATGTCTTGTACGAGCGCTACAGAAGCGAGAAGTTGTCCAAGATGGGAATTGTGCAGGACAACACTGTTTTCAGAGAGTTTGACCCATTGGCTAAGCAAGAGGAAGAGAGAGCATTGCACGAGGCCAAGTTGGCAAGAATGGAGTCTGAAATGAAGGCTGTTTTCCAGCAGAAGGTGTCGGAGAAGGAGAAGAAGTTGCAGAGATCTGAAGCAGACTTGTTCTCGAGGCATAAGGAGATGAAGGACAAGTTGAGCAAGCAAATAAAGTTGTTGGAAGACAAGAAGGCTCAATTGGAGAAGCAGAAGACTTTGCCATCAGAGCCAGCAGCAAGTACTTCTGCTCCAACCAAGACTCGTAAGGGATTCTTGCGTTAGGATGGATATAAGGGGTAGGATGAATTGCAGTGATTTTGACTGTTTCTATGCGAGTAACAGGTGTATAGCGTGATTGTTTATTTCTTTGTTGGTCTAGTAGGTGTTAATGCGGAAAGATATCGCACGACTGATTAATGCTATCAATTTTAGCGTTTTCATGTTTTCATGAATATCGTAGTTTATTTATTGTCGATGCGCACTCCACTTTCCACACTTTCCGCAAACATCCCTTGGAAACTGGAATGAAATTTCCCGTCATATTTTTTTTGTGTTGCTGCGGTCTTCACGTAATCCGCAATACTTGTTTCTGACTACTAATATATTTGGAATTCCACGTATTACTTTTCCATTGTCCAATGTCGTCGAAACCAGAATCCGAATTGAAGACAGCCGCCGACAAGGTCACTGCCCCAACTACCTCCGCCGATCCAGCCGGTACACAGACCACTAAACCCGAGACTTCACACACGAGTTCAAAAGCTGAACACAGGGAGGCATTGATTGAAAACATCAAGTCCTTGCAGTTTGCTTGGTTCTCCGGTCATGTTCTCACCTTGGTCAATGTCACACTTTACACCTTCACCTACTTGAAACTTTTCAAGAGCTTGTACAAGTTCTGGTACTTTTGGGCATTGTTTGGTGTTATCGGCAGTTTTGGTATCTTGAACTACCAATTGTTCCAGAAGGACTCCAATGTCAAGGTTGTGCTTAAGGATGACAACTTCCAGTACTTCTTGTTGGGTGTTTTCTTGTTGATCTTGAGACCTTACGTGTATCTTACACTTGTGCCATTCGCGTTGTTCTCCTTGTTCCACGTCTTGGTGTACGCCAACACTTACTTGTTGCCAATTGCTGGTTTGGAGAAGAGCTCGATTTCCCACCAGATATCCGAATTTGTCACACACAACAACACCAAGTCTATTCAGCTTGCTAGTGTTGTGGAGATCTACGCGTACGTTTTCTTGTTTTTGAGATTGCTCACTTTCAGAAAGAGATCATTGGTGCCTTTCATTATCTACACCATTTTCATCAAGGCTAGATACGAAAGCCTGATCTTCACCAGAAACTACTTCAAGTCCTTGGAATTGCAAGTCGAAGACTTGATCAACAAGCATGCTGCTCACATTCCAGCAGTTAAGCAAGGATGGGTGTCTTTCAAGAACGTAGTCAGAAGCATTGGCAACTTCAAGCTTGTCAACGACTACACCAAGGAGAAGTCCACTTAGATAAGCTATTGCTGTATTGTATTTCCATGTAATTTTACATTGTGTTTGTTTCTTGTTGTAGACTGCTGCTTCGTACGAGCCCCTTAGGTGCGTCTGAGACGTTGCCGTTTGTAAACATTATCACGTGCCTGTTTATCAGGTGTAGCAATCTGAAGTTTCCACAGCATTCTACATTTTTCTACCGGATGTAGAAAAAAGAGCTTGAAGCCAGTGGAAGGGAAGAGAAAAAACATGTTACACAAACTGCATAAGTGTCGTCAACCTGCATTATTCAGTTTGCAGATTGGGCCACAAGCAATTAGCCCGATTGGGTTTCGAAAACTGTCGAAGCTTTTGGAATTCAAAAGAAGTTTTTCATGCTAAAAAATTTCATGGACGTCGATTTCTCGTAGCGGTATATAATGATGGCAATTGCCAATTCATAGAAATCGATTTCTTGTTTTCAAGTATCTTATACTTATTTACAAAACAACAAATAGAACAATATGCCTGCTGTTGGTATTGATTTAGGTACTACCTACTCTTGTGTTGCCCACTTCGCTAACGACCGTGTCGAGATTATTGCGAACGACCAGGGTAACAGAACCACTCCATCTTTCGTTGCCTTCACTGACACCGAGAGATTGATTGGTGATGCTGCTAAGAACCAAGCCGCTATGAACCCATCTAACACCGTCTTCGACGCTAAGCGTTTGATCGGTAGAAAGTTCTCCGATGAGGAGGTCCAGGGTGACATGAAGCACTTCCCATTCAAGGTCGTTGAGAAGAACGGTAAGCCAAACATCCAGGTTGAGTACAAGGGTGAGACCAAGGTCTTCACCCCAGAAGAGATCTCTTCCATGGTTTTGGGTAAGATGAAGGAGACCGCCGAGGGTTTCTTGGGTTCTAAGGTTAACGATGCCGTCGTTACCGTCCCAGCTTACTTCAACGACTCTCAGAGACAGGCTACCAAGGATGCTGGTTTGATTGCTGGCTTGAACGTTATGAGAATCATTAACGAGCCAACCGCTGCTGCCATTGCTTACGGTTTGGACAAGAAGGACGAGAAGGAGAAGAACGTCCTTATCTTCGACTTGGGTGGTGGTACTTTCGATGTTTCCCTCTTGTCTATCGAGGACGGTATCTTCGAGGTCAAGTCTACTGCCGGTGACACTCACTTGGGTGGTGAGGACTTTGACCACAGGTTGGTCAACCACTTCGTCAACGAGTTCAAGAGAAAGAACAAGAAGGACTTGTCCAGCAACCAGAGAGCTCTCAGAAGATTGAGAACTGCCTGTGAGCGTGCTAAGAGAACCTTGTCCTCTTCTGCTCAGACCTCTATCGAGATTGACTCTCTTTACGAAGGTATTGACTTCTACACCTCGATCACCAGAGCTAGATTCGAGGAGTTGTGTCAGGACTTGTTCAGATCTACCTTGGACCCAGTCGAGAAGGTCTTGAGAGACGCCAAGGTCGACAAGTCTGCTGTTGACGAGATTGTCCTCGTTGGTGGTTCTACCAGAATTCCAAAGGTCCAGAAGTTGGTTTCTGACTTCTTCAACGGTAAGGAGCCAAACAAGTCTATCAACCCAGATGAGGCTGTTGCTTACGGTGCTGCTGTGCAGGCTGCTATCTTGTCTGGTGACACCTCTTCCAAGACCCAGGACTTGTTGTTGTTGGATGTTGCCCCATTGTCTATGGGTATTGAGACCGCTGGTGGTATCATGACCAAGTTGATCCCAAGAAACTCCACCATTCCAACCAAGAAGTCCGAGACTTTCTCCACCTACCAGGACAACCAGCCAGGTGTGTTGATCCAGGTCTACGAAGGTGAGAGAGCCAAGACCAAGGACAACAACTTGTTGGGTAAGTTCGAGTTGTCCGGTATCCCACCAGCACCAAGAGGTGTTCCACAGATTGAGGTCACCTTCGATGTTGACGCTAACGGTATCTTGAACGTTTCTGCTTTGGAGAAGGGTACTGGTAAGACTCAGAAGATTACCATCACCAACGACAAGGGTAGATTGTCCAAGGAGGACATCGAGAAGATGGTTTCCGAGGCTGAGAAGTTCAAGGAGGAGGACGAGAAGGAGGCTGCCAGAGTCCAGGCCAAGAACGGTTTGGAGGGTTACGCTTACTCCTTGAAGTCCACCTTGGGTGAGGAGCAGATCAAGTCCAAGTTGGACGCTGCTGAGATCGAGGAGGTCACCAAGGCCGCTGACGAGACCATTGCTTGGTTGGACGCTAACCAGACTGCTACCCAGGAGGAGTACGCCGACCAGCAGAAGGAGTTGGAGGGTAAGGCCAACCCAATCATCTCGAAGGCCTACCAGGGCGGTGCCGCTCCAGGCGGTGCTCCAGGTGCCGCTCCAGGTGGCTTCCCAGGTGCTGGTGCCCCAGATGCTTCTTCTGAGGGTCCAACTGTTGAGGAGGTTGACTAAACGAGTTAGAGAAGCTTCGCATACGTGGGGATATTGTACATGTATCAATTATGGTTATGTATTTAATTAATGGGTTAGATTAGACCACTTTGTATGAAAAATGTAGATAGCCTCTAGGCGTTTGTGTTGTGAGGCTTTGATATTGAGATGATATTGGCAACGAGTGTAGATAAGAATAGATGCTTAGGTTTTCCTTCAGGTAAAGGTTTTCCTTGAGGTGTTAAGGAATGCAGATAAGGGATGATACTAGAGGTGGTTGTGAGGACTGTAGATAAGGAAAAATGCTGGGGCTAATAGGCAGTGAGGTGATTGGGTGATGATTTCCGGGGAACGCACCGCTTACCGTTTTCTGTTTCACAGGGACTTGGCCGGTGATTAGGTACACCCGGAGGGGGAGGGGCGGACTGACGGAGCGCTAAATGCAGGGGATTGGTGATTGCGGTGATTAGCCACGCATAATGTAGAGGGTACGGGTAAGCGGAGAGGCAGAGTTGATGTTGGAATAGCGGAGATTAGGGAGACGTGAGGATGATTAGCAGTGAGGAACCGGTTAGCGGGATACCGAAGATACACCAAAATGTTGGAACGAGTGACAAATTTTTCACAACTGCATATAATCCCCTCACTCTATACTAAACAACGAAGTCAACAGTTTTCGTCGTTCCGCCAAAGAGGGGATTACATAATCTATATATGTATAAGTACATGGTACAATTTTGTTGGACTGAAAAATTGGGACCAACAAATTGGGAATTTAATACATACGATTGCAATTCACCATCTTTCAAGTCGCACAGATATAAACCACGGAGGCTTTGTATCACAACATATTCGAGAAATTTGAAGGAAAGGACGAAGTGCACAAATTTATTTATTAATTCCAACTTCAAGCCAAGATTAGGAAGGTATGTACACGAGACGACAATTTGACGCGAGACAATATGATGCTAGACAATAATGTGAAGCTAAAACAATGTGACGCTTATAGAACCCAAATTTTGACGGGTAAAAGATAAAACTTACTAACACCTCCAGATGCCAACTCATACTGTCGTACACGAAGCTAATGACATCCAGACTCGGGAAACCCCGAAGGAGTTCTACGAGAGGCAACCCAGAAAGGGCTACTTCTCTTCCTTGGAAGACTACCAGAAGTTATACAATGAGTCTATTACCGACCCAGAAGGCTTTTTCGGCCCCAAGGCTAAAGAATTGTTGCACTGGGACAAGGACTTCCACAAGGTGAAGTCTGGCTCTTTGCATCATGGAGACGCCGCTTGGTTTATTGGTGGTGAATTGAACGCCTCATACAACTGTGTGGACAGACATGCCTTTGCCAACCCAGACAAGCCAGCTGTGATATACGAGGCTGACGAGGAGAAGGACTCTAGAATTTTGACATACGGCGAGTTATTGCGTGAAGTTTCACAAGTTGCCGGTGTCTTGAAGTCCTGGGGTGTCACCAAGGGTGACACTGTTGCGATCTACATGCCAATGAATGCTCAGGCTATCGTGGCAATGTTGGCCGTGGCAAGATTGGGTGCCATCCACTCTGTGATTTTCGCAGGTTTTTCCTCGGGTTCGATCAAGGACCGTGTCAACGACGCGTCTTGTAAGGCCTTGATCACTTGTGACGAGGGTCGCCGTGGTGGTAAAACTGTCAACATCAAGAAGTTGTGTGACGAGGCCCTTCTCAACTGCCCAACTGTCGAGAAGGTTCTTGTTTACAAGAGAACCAACAACCCAGAGATTACTTTGAAGGAGGGTAGAGACTTCTACTGGGATGAAGAGACCCCTAAGTTCGCAGGTTACTTGCCACCAGTGCCAGTTAACTCTGAGGACCCTCTTTTCTTGTTGTACACCTCTGGTTCCACCGGTACTCCAAAGGGTGTGGTGCACAGCACCGCTGGTTACCTTTTGGGTGCTGCTATGACCACCAAATACGTGTTCGACATTCACCCAGAAGATGTCTTGTTCACTGCTGGTGATGTGGGCTGGATCACTGGTCACACCTACGCCTTGTACGGTCCATTGGCCTTGGGTGTTCCAACCATCGTCTTTGAAGGTACTCCAGCATACCCAGACTTTGGTAGATTGTGGCAGATTGTCCAGAAGCACAAGGCCACTCACTTCTACATCGCGCCAACTGCCTTGAGATTGTTGAGAAAGTCTGGCGAGGCTGAGATTGAGAAGTACGACTTGAGTTCCTTGAGAACCTTGGGCTCTGTTGGTGAGCCAATCTCCCCAGATATCTGGGAGTGGTACAACGAGAAGGTCGGTAAGGGCCAATGTCACATCTCTGACACCTACTGGCAGACTGAGTCTGGCTCGCACTTTATTGCGCCTATTGCTGGTGTTACTCCAAACAAGCCAGGTTCTGCTTCCTTGCCATTCCTTGGAATCCAAACTTGTATCATTGACCCAGTGTCAGGTAAGGAGATCAGCGGCAACGACGTTGAGGGTGTGTTAGCTGTTAAGGAGACTTGGCCATCCATGGCTAGATCTGTTTGGAGAAACCACACCAAGTACATGGACACCTACTTGAAGCCATACCCAGGTTACTACTTCACAGGTGACGGTGCTGCCAGAGACCACGACGGCTACTACTGGATTAGAGGCAGGGTCGATGACGTTGTCAACGTTTCTGGCCACAGATTGTCTACTGCCGAGATTGAGGCTGCTTTGATCGAGCACCACGGTGTCTCCGAGGCTGCTGTTGTTGGTATCAATGACGACTTGACCGGTCAGGCCGTGGTTGCCTACGTTGCTTTGAAGGATGAAACTGCCGACAAGATCAACGGTGAAGAGACCAGCGAGGAAGCCTTTGCCTTGAGAAAGGAATTGATCTTGCAGGTTAGAAAGGAGATCGGTCCATTTGCTGCACCAAAGAGTGTCATCATTGTTGGTGACTTGCCAAAGACCAGATCTGGTAAGATCATGAGAAGAATCTTGAGAAAGGTTTCTGCTCTTGAGGCTGACCAGTTGGGTGACATCACCACCTTGGCCAACCCACAGTCTGTCGAAGGCATCATCACGTCTTTTGCCAACCAGTTCGGCAAGAAGTAAGGTGATCGTGCGAGATGAAAATGCAGTTTGTAGGAGCGAAAACTGCAGCAGAAAGGAAGAGGAATCTGACTGCTAGAACTATTCTAGACATAATCCCCCAGTGGAGTTTAGACTTGGTAGTGTAGAACCACTGAGTCGTGCTATACCTTACGTAATATATCATATACCGATGTACTGTAGAAAAACGTTTTACTCGAAAAATCAATTGGCGAGACCATGCAGAAAGCAGGGTTTGCGACCATACCGCTAGGTAAAATCACGGCGTCGTTCCTTCTCGTCAAGGCGATCCAAATCGGCGTTGTCCTCCTCACATCCGTTCGATTTGATACATCCTCAGAAATCTTGATCAACAAACATGAGAGCTCTGCACACGTCTTAGATTTCGCCGGAGTGTTTAGTCCACTCTTGCGTAAGTTCTTAGATAGAATGGTGACGTGGGATATGGTATACTTCAGCGATATGTTCGTCAATGAGCCTGTCTTCGAGCACCAGTTCGTTTTCTGCCCGAATTGGCTAGCTCTTATACGAGAACTTCCACTTTGGCACGCTAACTTCTACGGCAAATTACTCCTCAGCATCCTTCTTTCGAACTTGGCACATTATTTGACCTCAATTATAGCATACTACTACACCAAGCGCTTCTTCCAGAAGAAACTCGTGGGCAATTCAGATGTCATTGACCGCTTCAGTGGTTACGTGAGTTTACTCATGGTGATTTCTGCTGGGGGAGTTTTCCAAACAACAGGATACTCGGAGAATTTAAGTAACCTATTGACAATGCTCACCATGATCTTGCGTGACTATTCGCTCGACTACCAGTACTTTAAGCATCCTAGCAATAAGTATGTGCGCAATATTCCTTTGTATGTGTTATCGGGCACTATACTTGCGTTGAATTTTACCATACGAGCAAATTCGACGTTGCTAGGATTCTTCTATGTGTACGATCTTTGCCAATTCGCGATACTCGACAAGGATGTTCGTGGAACTATAGTCAGCATTTTGGGAGGAGTGCAGCTCTTTTTCAGTATCGTCAATATGCACTACAAGAACTATCAAGTTTTCTGTCCAGCAAGAGGAGAGTGGTGTAACGATGTGTTCCCCAACCTCTTTCTGTATGCACAGAGTGAATACTGGAATAATGGGTTCTTGAAGTATTGGTCGTTAAACAACGTTCCTAACTTTCTTTTTGCATTCCCAACAATAGTTATCCATGTGAACGCCATCTATTACTACTATGTTGCTGAGCTCCCCAAGTTGAGAAAGCTTGAGCCGGTCATCATCATCAATGCGTTTCTCCTCATTCTTGCGGTCTTCTTCTTGAACGTACAGATCTTGACTAGAATCAGCACATTTTTACCTTTGAGTTACTGGTATGTTGCAGACTTATTGGTATCAGGTAATAAGTATGGTAAGGTGGCTGTATATTATATGTTGATATGGACCTTTTTACAGACAAGCCTATTCGCAGCATTTCTTCCCCCGGCATAGTCAATAATAGAGCCATCACCGAGTCAGAATGTAGATTTAGTAAAAGGAATGTAGATATGTCAGCTTGTGGTGTCATCTTGGAATCAACTAGTGCCTGGTGCTACTGTTTAAAGAAGTTGGTTGCGCACTTGGTATGATTGCAAACTTTTACTGCATTAGGCAGAAAAATACGAAGTACAGATAAGTATCGCAGCAAATATATATTGATGATTTTGGACTGTAGATCGCCAGTAACAATGAATACACTGATACCTGTGACTGATTCAGGGTTAATTAAGTCTCTTTACAGAGACTTGTCAAGTAACCCACTCGATCCAAAGGCATTCATCTTGCTTGCAGCTGGTATTTTCGTAGTAGGATCATGGTTCTTTGCTGGATCAAAGAAGCTGAAGAAGGTTCCTGTGTCGAACAAGAACAGAAAGTACGGACAGTGGCAACCGGAGGACTATAAAGCACCTATCCCACCAGCATATCCAAATTGGGACTTCAAGTTAACCAAACCCAAGCCATATCGTGCCTTTAAACACACCTATCACGTGACCATGGGGATTAGGAACATGAACTGGGATGAGTGGATTGAGTTAGATAATGAGTGGGAGAAGTTTCACTCGGAGAAGTTGAAGAGAATCGAAGAAAGAGGAACGGAGTTATACGAAACTAGTCCAAAAGCTCGAGGCGCTGCATATGAGTTATTGGATGAGTTCAAGAGGTACTTGCCTAATAGATACCCCACGCTTTTCAAAGCCACTGATATCGGTTTGGACAACTTGCAAACAGGTGAATCTTTTGATTTCAGGCCGAATCCTGCTGGCGAAGACCCCATATTAATTGCTGCAAAATTGACCCAAGACGATTTGGCTATCATGATGGAAGACGAGGATGGAGATTATGTCCTAGAATCTGGTGCAATCATTTTGGCTGGATTTTGGAGGTTTAGAGATAAGTATCAGATGAAGTTGGAGAGAATCCATACTAGTGGTGATGTCCCTCAATACGAAACCAAGTTGAAGAGTGGTATGAACAAGTTTTTCCTCAGATTGGCATGTGACAAGCCTGTTGTACGGAACAATTACTTCATCCAAACTGACGATAACTTGGGATGGTCACACTCTATAGGGCCCGAATCAGAGAAGATTGTTGGATGGTACACGGCCAAAGAGGTTACCGATGTGGACAATTTGATGTTCCGCAGTGAAAGGCAAAGTTTGCGTAGATTACCCAAGAGTGGTGCGGTAGTGTTCACGATTCGTACCTACTTTTTGCCAATTGTCGAACTCTGTCAAGAACCATACATTCCAAGACGTTTGTTGAACGGTATTCACAGTTGGAGTGACGATGTCGAAGAATACAAGGGGTATTCTAGGTATAAAGACGTCTTGTTACCGTACTTGGAAAAAAGGGCTCTCGAGCAGGAAAGTGGGGGCTTGCGCTTGGATGAGGAACCAAATGTTTATCCTTTCTAAGGTTTGGAGAGGAAGTTTATAAGATCAAGAAAATCTAAGATTATAAAAATCACAAAGAAAATCATCAAAATCTTGTTGTAGGCAGTCTCATATAAAATTCTTCACAATGGATTGTACACTTTCAGATAACTTTGTGTGTGTACTTTGTATGAGGAGATATTCCAATAAGTGCTGGTTAAATGCTTACTACAAATCTTTATAAAACTGTTGATTAACTAAATAATACAAATGAGAAATGAAAATAGCATGATATCATCGCGCTTACGATCTCTCGCCCCTCAATCTTCTAGCCAACTGGATGTCCTTCTTCTGGATAGTGACTCTCTTGGCGTGGATAGCACACAAGTTGGTGTCCTCAAACAAGGAGACCAAGTATGCTTCAACGGATTCCTGCAAAGCACCGATAGCAGAGGATTGGAATCTCAAGTCGGTCTTGAAGTCCTGAGCGATTTCTCTGACCAATCTCTGGAATGGCAACTTTCTGATCAAGAGCTCAGTAGACTTCTGGAATCTTCTGATTTCTCTCAATGCAACGGTACCTGGCTTATATCTGTGAGGCTTCTTGACACCACCAGTAGATGGAGCGGACTTTCTTGCAGCCTTAGAGGCCAACTGCTTTCTTGGAGCCTTACCACCGGTAGACTTTCTTGCTGTTTGCTTGGTTCTAGCCATTGTTAAAATGTGATGATGATAAGATAAATCTCAACGGCATGGGGGCGATATATATGGCAAATGAGTTGGCGGGTAGCGGGGGATTTGCAGCAAAGAAACCAGGACACGATGTGCGCGTAATGTGCGTAAAATGCAGGCCGATAAAAAAGTAAACAACGCTTTTCGCCTGACGTGAAGTTCGCGCTGGAGGCACAAAAGAGTATCTTTTCTTCTGGTGCGGACTGAAAAATACCATGTTGGACGAGTAAATTTCAAACCAACGAAAATTGACGCTTTTGTTGTATTGAGAAGACAGAGAAGCGCGCACTAAAGTGACTTTTGTTCGTCCCCCGGACAAACTGCCCCTAAATTGGCTTTTCTCGGTACGCGCGAAAAGCGAAATCTCTCCCTTACACTTTTGCTTGTCGCTGCGGGTGAACTTTTCTTTTGTGGTCCCCCGACTACTGTGACTACTTACCGCAGAGGAAAAAAGCAGTGGCGTGTATTTAAGATGGTTGTTTCGCACGCTTCTTCGTTTTCTTATCATCATCAATTAAGTTTATATCTTAACTGATACTTTTATATCAAACTAGAACTTAATTAACAATGTCCGGCAGAGGTAAAGGTGGAAAAGGTCTTGGAAAGGGTGGTGCTAAGAGACACAGAAAGATCTTAAGAGACAACATTCAGGGTATCACCAAGCCAGCTATCAGAAGATTGGCAAGAAGAGGTGGTGTCAAGCGTATTTCTGCTTTGATTTACGAAGAAGTCAGAGTTGTCCTCAAGTCGTTCTTGGAGAATGTCATTAGAGACGCTGTTACCTACACTGAGCACGCTAAGAGAAAGACCGTGACCTCTTTGGATGTCGTCTACGCTTTGAAGAGACAGGGTAGAACCTTGTACGGTTTCGGTGGTTAAACCAGATGGTAATGATCCAAGTTCATTTCTTATGTATACTAGTATTAATATATTGTCGTTTTTGACTGGATGTATGATTAACTCGATTTCTTTGCGACGAGGCCCCCGTGCTTCCCATTTTGGTCGTCATCTGAGAAAACATGACCGGAAAAAAACCCATGTGAGTGCACAGAGCAAAGTGTGAAGCAAGGTGATAATTTCTGTGAACCTACAATAAATAGAACCTACAATAAATATATGGTATCCTGTTATATTCTAATGTCTAGTCATGTCTAGTTTATGGGTATTTAAAGCTAACTTAGCATAATGCAAAAGAGTAAATACTTGGAATAACTTGGGTTACTTTTAGCACCCAATATCTGACAACACATGGGTAAATCTTGTAATGAAATCGTGCTTGATGAGCTCGAATCTCCTGATTTTTGTCACTTTCATGAGTGCGTATTGTGTTGCCTTTGCATCATGTCTGTATTTCTCATATCTCTCTATTCTTGAATTTTCATTTCTTGCTCCTCGATCATCTTCCTTGTTCATCCTTCCTATCTCTTTAAATCTTTTTGGCCTCTTCAATCTCCTCCAACAGTAAAGGCTCGCCGGGACTTCCTAAAATATCGTACTTTTCAACGTCGAAATCTTCAATTAAGACATGAATGTGGCTGATATTCTTGATACTTTGCAATAAACCCCAGTTCTTGAACCAGCAAATTTGGTCTGGGTGCAAATTATACTTTTCGGTAAAGGTTTTGCTCACATACTTATCTATGATTCTGCGAGTTTCTTCCGTAATATCTCCCTCTTTCGAGTTGGGATCCGTTGGGATAACAACACTCGACCATACACACAAGTGAACCACATTTTTGGGGAAATAATAGGGGAATTGATTGTAAATGATCTTTAAGGTATCGGCATCGACGAAAATCTTACCAGCTCTATTAGCGTTGTCTTCATCGAGCTTTTGCTGAGACCATCCCAATTCATTCACCAACACGTGGGTCATGATATCTTGGTTTCTCTGTTTGAGCTCATGCTTCAAGACCAAATACCGATTTGTTTCTTCCTGTGAACGAGCAAAGAGCTCTAATTGGTTGTTGGCCACAATTTGTCTGGTTTCTTCCCAGGAAAATGGGCCGTTCAGTTTCACTTTGCTTGGGTTGGGCATCATAGGCGAGTTGATGAATTTTATGTCAAGCGATTTGTAAGCACTTTCCAAGCAGAAGCTCGAGTCTGGTGTGGCAGGAGGTGAATTTAAATAGGACATGTTTCTATTTTCGTATGTGACAATCGGAAGCTTGCCGACAGTACAAAATGCCTGCCGGAAGTGCGAGTGTATTTATATATTGGAAACCGTCATCTCTGCATCACTTTGCGGGTAGTATTAGCCTATCTAAATGCACCACTTTAGGTGGTATTTCCCCATGTTTGCACTTTGTAGTGACGATGTAACCGCAATTCTGGTTGCATTATTTGGTTTTTTCAACGTTACATTTTTGTTTCTTTTTCTTGTGTATCTGTCAAACAGTATAGACAAGGTGCAAAAAGCCGGTAAATGTCTCGCAAATCGTCTTGGGTGTGCGTGAAAAACTCGAGTGATTGATAAAGCCACCATTACAAGCCAACAAAACGCAGGTATATATTACACTTACCCCCTTGCAGAGGACGTAGCGTGATTGATCGTCGGGAGAGGGTCTTCACGTGATGATTATTAAAAAAAGTCCACACTTGCCGGTTATATAGATTGCAAATCATCGTCGTTATCAGTTGCAAACAATGATACACAAGTTAGTGGTGCTTCGCCACGGACAGTCTGAGTGGAACAAAGACAGCAGGTTCTGTGGATGGATCGATATCTCATTGTCTGATAAGGGCAGAGATGAAGCCAAGCATGCGGGTGAGTTGCTCGTGGACAACGACCTCAAGCCTGATATTATGTATACGTCGAAGCTCAAGAGATCAATTGAGACAGGGAATATCATATTAACCACTATGAACCGGTTATGGCTCGACCAAGTCAAGATATGGCGTTTGAATGAACGTCATTATGGCGCATATCAAGGCGTGAACAAGCACGAGGTGTTTGAATCGCTCAACGAGGACAAGGAAAAATTCAATTATATCAGACGCAACTATCGCGGATTGCCCCCGCTAACAGAGAGTGCGGAAAAAGACCCGTGTATTGACGAAAGGTACAATGGATTACCCAAGGATGAGCTCCCACGTGGTGAATCGTTAGAGATGGTGATGAAGCGGGTAGTGCCATTTGTTGAAGAGGAGGTGATCAACTCACAGATGATGGAGAAAAATAAAACAGTCATACTTGTGACTCATGGCTCGGTTGTAAGGAGTCTTATCAAGCATTTTACACACATTAGTGAAGACGATATCGCAAATGTCAACATCCCTACAGGAATTCCCCTCGTTTTTGAGTTGGATGACCACGGCAACTTGCATAAGCCGTACTATTATTTAGATAAAGATTTGGCAGAACAGGGCATAGAGAAGGTTAGAAACGAGGGGATAAAATAACGGTACCGTGGGTTATGAATTCCAAATAAAGCTCTATTGTAGATAATTATAGCTGGTGGCAAGGTGCTTGACTCAACATATCTGCCCTCGTCATCAAATGACTAATACTGAGCCACGATTATCGCAGATAGTGTGGAATTTCAGGCAAGAGATGAATCGTGTAAAGTTTTCTTGGGCAAAAGAGCCGATATCTAAAAACTTGTATAGAGCCATTATCTAGAAACTTCTATCAAAATATCAAATTGTAAAGTGTGTACATTATTCACATGATATAAACATGGAACAGAACATGAGACAGAGATGGAATAGGTTTGTATTCTCGCCACTCGTTTAACTTTGTCGTTTAACAACCCCCGGTTTTTTTTATAGAAGATGCTCGAATGACGCCGTGGCGGAGCGCCATACGTGTTTATACAATGCAAGAAGCTCCTATTCCGTGCAGGTTTACGAGATGACATAAGCGCTCTAGATCGCAAAACCGGCGTGAATTGTTTTGATTTCTGCGAAATCCGACTAAAATCCGTTCTCCGCGTGAGCCGCATCATCGATCTTCTTTCCGAATCCGAGTTTGCTCCCCTTTTGGGGCAATTGTACAGGCATTTTTTCTGCGGGTTTTTGCCTCTCACGACCGCAATAGTGACACCCCTTCGCATTAATAATCATCTTCCTAATCAAGAGAATAAAAAAAAGTCAGTTTATATATAATCATTTGCCACCCGTTTTAAAGTAAATTTTTAGGAATCTTTAATGAGTGCCGTGAATAGCAGAGCACCTGATTACATGTTGCAATCGATGCAGCAGCAGCAACAGAAGCCTGTGTCAGCAGACACAGAAGATGAGATTTACCAGTTTCCAAACAGCCCTGTCCAGTCCAACCCAGATATCGCCACCGCCACCGCCACGGCAGCAGCTCTTGCTGCAGCAAACTCATTTCAGCATCAGAACAACTACCTGTCCAATACCCGGCAAGAGTCTCCCCGCATGAGTGCGCGGAATTCCACTGGTGGCCTGTTGTTTGCACACTCAAACAACAGCAACAGCTCTAGCATGTCTAATTACTTGAATATCCCGGATTCCTTCTTGGACCAACACAGAAGCACCGGTGTAAACAATGTGAATAATTTCCCGGAAGATCCTTTGTTTAACATGTATCTTGACGATGCTATGGATGTCGATGCAGAGCAAGAGAGACCCAACCCGTTCAGTGAATATGGAAACCCCGACCTGGAAATCAACAAGTTCCAAGACTTTTACCAACCACAACATCAGATCTACCTGCAGGCGCCATTTCAAGTGCGGAACCAGAGCGGGATTCCGGCTTTGCCGCAGCAGTTTGCTGGAATGCCCAACAGAAGACACAGGATAACGCTTTTAGACGAAGAAAATGACTCTAATAAGAAGAAGGAGGACGAATACCTGCTATTCAACCCAAACATTGAACCATCGCATCTCATCAGTGACGACGTTAACCCGGAAAGTCTCTGGAACTCTGGAGAGGATTTCCTCTTTGTACCACCGACAAGCCAAGAAAAGAACTCGACATACTTCCCAGATATTAATAATGCTATAATACCTGGCTACGAGAATGACTACCTACTCTACGAAGACTTTGAAGAGGACGTTGAGGAGGACATCTCGGAAGATGAAGACGACGAGGAGGGTAACTACTTCCACGTTGATGACGAGTTTGACGAATTGATGATGAGTAATATGAACAACAACCAGGACGACTATGACATGACGAATATGAACAACTACTCGAAACCGGCCAATGTGGCGAACGGCCAGATCCCAAGCCACATGTATGACCAAGTTTTGAAATTGAGAAGCCAGATGCAGGATTTCCAAATTGATGACCAAGGTGTATGTAATTCGTCATCTGCCGTGACGAGTGCAAATGCAAGCGCAGAGTTGTTTGACAGAGAGGAGGCCATAAGTTTCACTGGTGGGGACTTTTCTCCTGAGTTGGATAATGCGAACGCAACATTGAAGGACAACCAGGATGGTGATTTTGAAGAATCACCTGAGGAAGCACAAGATACGACTGAAGCTAAGTCTCAGTTGACTGGTGTGGACATGACTGCGCATAACCCTAACCACCAGTGTGATTTGATAAACCCAGCATCAGGATTGCCATGTAACAAGCAATTTTCGAGACCCTACGATTTAATCAGGCATCAAGAGACAATTCATGCATCTAAGAAGAAGATTTTCAGGTGTGTGATTTGCGAGGGAAGACTCGAAGGTGGCCCAGGTAATGGTAAGCAGAAGACGTTCTCTAGAGGAGATGCGTTATCGAGACACATCAAGGTTAAGCATGGCTTAACGGGAGCTGACGCTTTGGAGTTGATCAACAAAGCTAAGGAGAATGTTGAGTTTATTTCGGTCTATTAGACTGATTAGAGGTATTTATAACTTTTTTTTTTTTGGATTTTTTTTAACTTAGTATATATTAATGCGAATATTGCTATATATATATATGCGTGTAGAGATCCCCGATGTAATGGTTGAACGCAATAGTATACAGAAGAAGCTTGTAGACCAGATGCTATGACGTTTTTATGCACTTCTTTTGTCAGCGACTGGAAGAACTAAAGACTAACTTAGTCAAAGAGAATTGTCAGGTATGATTAAGAACACATTTATATCAGTTTATACCAGCTTGATTATCTTCCAAGCTTTTTCATGATCTTGATTGCATCTTGTATTTTTATTAACCTTTGTTGTATGATCATTGATCTGTTGTAATATTGACAATTGACCTTTGTAGTCAAAAATTCCGCTGTACCCAACCCCGCTTATCCATTAGCCTTTATAAGTAGCCCTTGATTCCATTTATGCTTTGTAAAAATTGCAGCCCTGTGTGTATTCCCAGTTTGAAATTGTTTGTGGTTATGCTTCATTTCCTCAGACGATGTTCTTCATCTCGTAGTCCTCGGTAGAACTTTCGCTTAAGCTATCGATTCCCTGACCTCTATGCGTGGTCAAAGGCGATTCGTTTGCGTTCTTATAGTAAAAGTATTGATAAGCGATAGTGATATCCAAGCTCATTTGAAAAAGTCCAGCGAGAACAAACATGATAGAGATGTTTTCCGCTCCAAAGAGTAAGTAGCTTAACTTGGTCAAATCACCACCCAACCACAGCAAAAGCAAGATAATTTTGAAGTTCTCGACCGACTTCAATCTCTCAAGTAAGAGAATCTGCGGCAATGGGAGCAAAGATTCTATAAGCAAACCAAGCAGGCCAATAACGTTTCCGTAAAAGGTGCTGTTGTTTAAAAACCATGTAAGAACACTGAAAAACGCCATGAAGCCGACAATAAACCTCCAATAATGGAATTCCTCCTTCCATTGCCAAAATCGTAATGGACGTTTGTAGTAGACATCGAAGAGCATAACAGCATGTGTGAATAGGGTCACAACATAACACTTAGCACCTACGATAAGTTCGAAAAGTGACAGTTGCCAAGTTGTTTGGAATTTGCGAGCATTGAAGTCGCTATCGTCTTCGACAGAGCTATGCATAGCACTGCTAAACAGCTGATTGAACTGTGGGATCGGGTTCAACAATTCTGGGTCGTAGTTAGACGGTCTGTACTTAAGTGAAACCTTTAACAAAATACACTGAATAAACACCATCACTACAGCCTGCTTCAAAAGCGTGACTTCAAATGGTACGATAGTGTAGTATAATATCCTCAATGTGGCCGCCATAAGCATCGTGGCGCATATGTCTATGGAAAATCCCACTGATGTTCTTCTCTTATATATCCCGAGACATGTGGACCCATATGAGAAGAGTGGTGTTAGAGTCATGAAGACATTTACCGCACCATGTAGATCGGGCAAGTACTCGAGGAAGTCCTCTGGTACTAGAATCATGTTGATTAAACGGATATAATATTTGTTCGCGAGTAAGAAGGCCGATTTTCAGTGGAATTTTGTCGGGCCGGAACAGCCAGCACCCGAAACATTTTGCGAAGGGGAGAAAGTCGGACGAGAATGTACAGATGAATGTACTATGTTACACCGGAGCACAAGTTCGTTAGAGTTCGTCAGAGTAACTAACAAGGACCATTTTTGAAAAAAATCAACTTACTAGTCTTACATGGATCATGAGCCCGGGGCGATGTTATGAAGAGGGGGACTAAAGACGTTGAAAGTCATGTAGAAGCTCGAATCTAGGAATAAGGGTGTTGAAGAAGGCACAGCCCAATTTTCAGGAGTATGGTTAAAAGTTTAAGGGGACAATAATGCTGTTAAAGGAAGCACGAGGAGGACACTGAAAAAGTGAATTGGGACAAATTGCGGAGGTCGTACCACAAGTGGTAGAGAGGCTTTAAATTGCGGAAATTGCGTAATTCTGGGGGAGAAATTGAGAGTAATGGAAGAGCAAAATAGAGAAATTGAGCGTAATGGAAGGGTATTATAGAGAAAATGAGAAGACACGAAGAAGTAGAATGGTGAGAGAATACAACATGTTGAAAAAGACTTGCTAGATCTGGTTGGGTTCAAAATTTTTGATTCAACACTTAGATGCTCTTCTTTCATAGTGAAGATAAGTAAGTTAGGAAATGAAGTTACAAAGAGTACGTTGAATATTTTTGGGGAACACCTTGAACATATTCGGGAATACCATCAACATCAATGAGACTGAATGCACGGTGTAACCTCATAACTTCGTCTTTGCTGAGTCATGATGACATCAGTGATATATCGACGGGCATCAAAGTCCGGAGACACAACGGCTGAAATTACCAGATGCGCTTGTTCAAGTTTCAGCCCCAATACTTGGAAATTAAGGGGTCGTTCAGCAGAGATGTCGAAGAAATGAACCAAATTAAGATGATACTACGGTATATGTAGAATAGAAAAGAGAATGTGTAGGTCCTTTCGTAAGGGTTCTGCGGTGGTGAATGTACTCCGCATCGGAACGGAGTCGTATGTTCCGTTGACGTATCAATATGCGCTAATGTGCTCGGAGTGAGTCCGAGAAATGACTCAAGCATGGAGGGTAAGTTGAAACGTGGTGAACCTGTATGAAAAGAGCAAAATGCAGTATATCCACGGCAAATATATGTTGACTTTATCTGTTGTGTAATGGGTGGTGCTGATCTTTAACCATGACTCGTGAATCATGATGACTATATAAGTGCACGTGAGTCTTTCCTCGGACTTTCGACTTTTGTGGGGGAGCCTCGGAACCCGGGACGATAGAATTACACAAAAGCAACAGTCCTTTGTAGTCCCGTTAGCCCACGCACAGCTTATTGTGGCAGTGGACACCACTTTCGGGTCCGTATTTCGGTATTGACTCATAAATTATAAGCGCACATGAAGTTCAAGCTCGGTCCAAAGTGCATCAACAAAAAAGTAGCCGGCAGAGTAACCGAAAGCTTCTACAACACCTTATGAAGTCACCGAACAGTAGTGATTAGTGTTGCGGGTAGTCTGCGTCGTATCATAGTATAGAGTATACGTAAAGATAGGGGCGCAGCATAGTTGTATGGGCGTCGGTTGAACAGTTCCGTCGATCCGAGGATTGAAAATCTCAGTGCTGTTTTTTTTGTATGGGGAATAAATCACACATGTGTGGATAAGCGGAAGTTGCTCACAAAAAGTGGGCGACAAAAAAGAATCTGGGGTAGAAAGTTTGGCAGCAAAATGTATTTAAGGTGGCGGATTCCCCCTCGAAAATTTCTTCATTAACACAGCTGATTCAAGACATCATGCCATACACAGCTATTGACATCAACGAGGAAGAGAAGTTCTTCCAGGACCAAGTTAAGGAGATCAAGCAATGGTGGTCCCAGCCACGTTGGAACAAGACCAAGCGTATCTACTCTGCTGAGGACATTGCTAAGAAGAGAGGTACCTTGAAGATCAACTACCCATCTAGCGACCAGTCTAAGAAGTTGTTCAAGCTTTTGACTGAGCACGACCAGAACAAGACCACTTCGTTCACTTTTGGTGCTTTGGACCCTATCCACGTTGCTCAGATGGCCAAGTACTTGGACTCGATCTACGTTTCTGGATGGCAATGTTCGTCGACTGCGTCGACTTCTAACGAGCCATCCCCAGATTTGGCTGACTACCCTATGGACACCGTTCCAAACAAGGTTGAGCACTTGTGGTTCGCACAGTTGTTCCACGACAGAAAGCAGAGAGAGGAGAGATTGAGCATGACCAAGGAGGAGAGAGCCAAGACTCCATACATCGACTTCTTGAGACCAATTGTCGCTGATGCCGACACTGGTCACGGTGGTATCACTGCCATCATCAAGTTGACCAAGTTGTTCGTTGAGAGAGGTGCAGCTGGTATCCACATCGAGGACCAGGCTCCAGGTACCAAGAAGTGTGGTCACATGGCCGGTAAGGTCTTGGTTCCAGTTCAGGAGCACATCAACAGATTGGTTGCTATCAGAGCATCTGCAGACATCTTGGGTTCGGACCTTTTGGCTGTTGCCAGAACCGACTCTGAGGCTGCTACCTTGATTACCTCTACCATTGACCACAGAGACCACTACTTCGTTGTTGGTGCCACCAACCCTGAGTCTGAGGACCTCTCGCAGTTGTTGGCTGAGGCTGAGGCCAAGGGTATCTACGGTGAACAATTGGCTGCCATCGAGGCCAAGTGGACCAAGACTGCTGGCTTGAAGTTGTTCAGCACCGCTGTCATTGACGAGATCAAGGCTGGTAACTACTCGAACAAGGACGCGTTGATCAAGAAGTTCACCGACAAGGTTAACCCATTGTCGCACGCTTCGAACAAGGAGGCCCGTAAGTTGGCCCGTGAGATCTTGGGTAAGGACATCTACTTCAACTGGGAGGTCTCTAGAGCCAGAGAGGGTTACTACAGATACCAGGGTGGTACTCAGTGTGCGGTTATGAGAGGTAGAGCCTTCGCACCATACGCCGACTTGATCTGGATGGAGTCGGCATTGCCAGACTTCAACCAGGCGAAGGAGTTTGCCGACGGTGTCAAGGCTCAGTACCCTAACCAGTGGTTGGCTTACAACTTGTCGCCATCTTTCAACTGGAACAAGGCTATGCCTGAAGATGAACAGGAGACTTACATCAAGAGATTGGGTAAGTTGGGTTACGTCTGGCAGTTCATTACCTTGGCCGGTTTGCACACCACTGCATTGGCTGTCGACGACTTCTCGAGAGCTTACGCCGAGAAGGGTATGAAGGCTTACGGCCAGAATGTCCAGAAGCTCGAGATCGAGAAGGGTGTCGAGGTTGTTAAACACCAGAAGTGGTCTGGTGCCGAGTACATTGACGGCTTGTTGAGAATGGTGTCTGGTGGTGTCACTTCGACTGCTGCCATGGGTGCCGGTGTGACTGAGGACCAGTTCAAGAACTAGTGGTATTTATTCAGGGAATACATGAGAAAGTAGCAAAGAGTAGAATAGAGGATAGAATGGGGAAGTAGAATGTAAAGAAAATAGGGTTGAATAGAACTGAATCTGAATCACATGTCATTTTCATCACGTGACAAATCAAATCACATGACTTAATTCTCAGAAGTGCATCACATTGAATACAATCTCGTATGGGTTTCATCTCTGCGGGAAAGAAGGTGACGCGTCGTGGGGGAAGCAAAAAGAGGGGCCCTGAAGATGATGTTGAGGGACGGTCGTCCAAGGCAGTACGACGCAAAGAAGTCCTGAGTGTGGCGACCTTTGAACACTTCCCTCCAGAGATTCTTGTGGAGATTTACACGATGGCGGGGCCATCCAATGGTCTTCCAATGGTGAACAGACACATGTACAATTTGCTCAGGTACGATCCAGATGAGCAGTACAATGAAGGCGTAATAATGGGCCTTATCAGGCGCTACTATTTGTGCGATTTGAACCAGAGGCTTCTGTTCACGATGATAGCCCTCAAACTAAATCATTACACGAGAAGATTAGATCAAGTACGAGCTAGACAGCTACAAATGTCCAACAATACCGGGGAACAAACGTTTTTCCGGCGGATTCAAAGCGATCTCAACATCGTACAGACATCAATGCGAGAGTTCCTGCGCGATGAGCAAGCACTAGCGGTAATCGATGAGGTATTTGTCAACGCTTTTTGCAACGCGAGGTTGATGGGAGGGTTGACTTATGCAAAGCTTTTGAGAAAGTACGGGGAGTACGGTAAAGATGGAGAAGGGAATGACAATCAATGTCAAGGAGGTCATAGAAGTCATAGAGGTCATGAAGGTCATAGAGGTCATGGAGGTCATAGAGGTCAAAGTTATGAAGAATACGGAGGAAATCATCAAGAACATGGAAATCATCAAATACGAGGAAGCCTTGAACATCAAAATCGAGATCAAATCAACAATAACCAAACACCAAACAACTTCTCTAGACTCCAAGGATCTTTAGTTACAATACTCGATCGCAAGAGTGCACAATTTCAGATAATTTCCCGTGCTAACTTCCTCAAATACAAGTTTAAAGAAGTTTCAACCACATTGAAAGCATACGAGGAGTTCGTACATCAAGGATGCCCTGATCATATACATATTACGATTGACGAGAACATGGTCAATGAACATCAAGAAGCACACATGTCATTACCGGAATTTGACGATGAGAACACTGTCACGGGTTACTTAGAAGAGAGCGATGAAATACGGTTTGACATGAAGCGGATATTCGGTCCAAAAGATCTCCCCGTACCATTCTACACTTATGGAATGGTATCTATACGTACACTGGAGCTCGTTCATCTGCTCCAGCAGTTCAACTATAAGATTTTTGATAAGAATAAGCTATTACGAGCAACTTTCCAGGCTTTGGACCCGGATCGTGCTCATAGGCTTGCAACCCGAGGATACTCATTATCGAAGGTCATAGATGTGGTGCTCAATATGGCTACAGGTTCGCTCGCAGAGTCTACGGTAGTGGATATGATGAAGTTATGTCATTATTACGAGGAGAGTGTCGCGATGAAAGAAGACTTGACGCGGTCGTTAATGCGGTTGTTGGAGGACTTCTATGCTCTGGAACACTCCAAAGCTGCGGATGAGGAGATCTGGCGGTGTGTAATTGATTTGAAGAGCTCATCCTTGGCACATTTGTTGATGCAGTTCAACAACAACCCCAATCATAGTATCTTGCTGTTCCTTGCATAGGTGGTAATATAATAGAACTACGGCGATGCGATTGGATGAAGAGGATGGATGTATAGATATGTAGCAATAGAATTAGGTAAGAGGATGAATGTATAGATATGTAGCAATAGAATTAGGTACGAGAATGGATGTATAGATATGTAGCAATAGAATTAGGTAAGAGGATGAATGTATAGATATGTAGCAATAGAATTAGGTACGAGAATGGATGTATAGATATGTAGCAATAGAATTAGGTAAGAGGATGAATGTATAGACATGTAGCAATAGAATTAGGCAAGAGGACAATAGTAGAGTATTTCAGCAGACTCGTGATTCTAGAGTTCTTTTTTGTTAGTATACGGTAATACTGTCGTCAGTTTAAATCAACTCGTCTCTTGAACTTTTCCTCTATCTCGTAGTCTTCTCTACATCTTCTCTCCAACATTTCCATTATATCTTGTACTATTCTCTACATTTTTCGCATTATCGGCAGACCAGGCCGTTCCACTGTCTATTACTGAAGGGGTAAATGTTGCTGGGGTACGTGTTGTTGTGGCACGTGCTGTTGTTGCTGTTGCTGCTGTTGGTAAGGGTCGGACAAGTGGTGCATGGGTGTGTTTGGTGCGGTAATCTCATGGAACCAAGGGTGCTGTAATGCTTGTCTAGCTGTGATTCTTGCCTCTGGTCTCATTTGTAACAAGCTCTGCAACAAGTTCAAACCCATGGAGTCCAAGCTAGGCACAATGTGTCTCAAGTCCTGAGGGATGTAAATCTGCCAGTCTTTTTTGTAGTTCTCATATTGAGAGATATTAGGCCATGTACGCTCATTTGGAGTACCCATAAGACGGAAGATCTTAATCAACTGATCATCGTTGGCCGACCCAGGGAACAACGGCTTACCAGTACACATTTCAGCAAAAATACAACCTGCAGACCAGATGTCGATAGAGGTGGTGTAAGCACGAGATCCAAGTAAAACATCTGGAGCACGGTACCACAAAGTGACGACTTCATTAGAGAATGTATTGAAGGGGATTCCAAAGGCTCTTGCCAAACCAAAATCTCCTAATTTCAACTCACCCTTGTTATTTATCAACAAGTTCTGAGGTTTCAAGTCACGGTGCAAGACTCTATTATCATGACAAAACATGATACCTTTCAACAACTGGAACATAAAGGATTTGACTACCTTCAAGTCCAACGCGCCTTGGTTTCCGTGGACCTCCATATACTTCTTCAAGTCCTTGTCCATGAATTCGAAAACCAATGTCAACTTGTTTTCAGTATGAATCACATCGTACAACGTGACGATGTTCTCATGGTCGAGCTCCTTCATCAAAGAGATTTCTCTGATGGCAGTGGAAGGTGTTCCCTCCTCTGAGTCGAGGTTGATTTCCTTCAAAGCAACATACGCGCCTGTAGTACGGTTCTTGCCCTTATACACGGTGGCATATGTGCCCTCACCTAACTTCTCGAGCTGCTGGAACCTGAATGTTAGCGTATTCGTAATGGATGATATGGATACTTACTGTGAATTGGCCCCGGTCATGATACGAGTTGAAAAGACAGAAAAGGAATAAATCGAAAAAAGAAGAAAAAAGGAGGACGTGATAGAAAGAAAATATTAGAGAACAGAGAAGAATATAGAGAGGAACATAGAGAAGAATATGGAGAGGAACATAAAGAGGAATATAGAGAGGAACATAGAGAAGAATATGGAGAGGAACATAAAGAGGAATATATAGAAGAATAAAGAGGATAACAAAAATGAAAACATACTAGAGAAGGACCGTAGTAAGATGGAGGTATCACGAAAGGGAATACAAACTGAGAGGTTGTGACGATGTAAGTGTTAGCGGAGTAGGATAATTTTATTGTAAGTGTGATACTGTGTTGAATAATTTTGTGAGGATATTTTAGTGGTGGGTAGTGATAGAAGCTTGTATTTTAGCGATAGCTGCAATTGACTTAGTGCCAATTTGTGTAATG
This sequence comes from Kodamaea ohmeri, assembly GCA_004919595.1. Classification (NCBI taxonomy): domain Eukaryota; kingdom Fungi; phylum Ascomycota; class Pichiomycetes; order Serinales; family Debaryomycetaceae; genus Kodamaea; species Kodamaea ohmeri. The sequence goes on from SKFK01000006.1 coordinate 1,507,024, forward strand.
ATTAGTAGCACAGAAGTAGATGTACCTTTATGGTTCTATATATAGTCTATAATATACCAACATCATCTAACATCATCTAACATCATCTTTTATCTACATTATATGATCTACTTCATCTACATTCTATGATCTACTTCATCTTCTATATATACTAGTTCTCCCATCTGTTCTAATCATTCTCTCTTCTCCTTCTATCTCTTAATGATTTCTCGGAGCCTTCTTCATCAAAGCCATCGAGTTCTCTACCCAACCCTCAGCACCTCCTTCCATCGCCAAAATGTCATATACTCTCATTACTTCACCATCAACACGCTCTGTACCCACAATCGCTGCATTGCGCGTACTAGGAATACGCAACATCTCCTTCTTTGGAACCCAACCTGCCTTCACTGCCAAATCCTCCACATGATCCACTAACGCTCCATATGCAGAAGCTCCACGGTTCTCATTAGCATCACACTTCTTAGCCCCTCCTTTATGACATTTGCCGTTCTCCATACCCTTCACTTCTTTCTTTACATCATCCAGATCTTTCTTGTCCTTCAAATCGTCCTTAACATCCTTCAAGTCTTTCTTCAATTCGTCCAGATCTCCCTTGTCCTTCACGTCTTGTACATCCTTAACAATTTCCCTATCTTCCTTCTTTCTCCCCTTGTCTTTCGCTCTTTCAGTCTTCCGTGGAGCATAGCGCCGGCGCGCACCAGAAAGTGCGTGCAGACAGCACGGAATCACAAGGAATGGAAACCCAAGCAACGGGATCCAGCACGTGAGTTCATCAGAATGGTTACCAATGATAAACGTATTAGCTGGAAACTCCTCTGTGGTACACACCTGAGGTGATTCAAGAAGCTCACGTGATGTGAACACCAGCAGGGTACCATTATTCTTAACATGGAACACACGGCCATTATCCTCGATACCAGGGAGAACCTTGTGCATGGAGGGATGTGGTTTCAAGAGAACTTTTGGCACCACAATCTGTTCCACAAGGGATTCTTGAACCTCACGTGGATACATTGACCACGACTTACGACGCCTAGCATCCATTCCCATACCTTTGTAGCCTTCTTGTATCAAGATATGTACTAGAAGCCCATTTCCACAACCCAAATCACGGAATTCGAACTTGGATTTGTCGGAAAATGCCTTCAGCAGTGCCCAGAACTCGATCAAGAACGCTGCGATGGCCAAGTCCTCAAAAACATGTTTCTTAGGATCGGTACTTTCACACCATTCACTAACGAGAGCTGCCAGATATTTCTTCTTCAAACTAATGTAGGTGTCCTGGAATGCTTGTTTGCTCACCACTAAATCATGCTTCACACGCTTTTCGTAGCCCTCACCAACACCTCTCGAATGCTTGGCTGAAGTTTGAAGGAGCCGGAGTGCGATACGGGCGGGTCTATCGTCTGGTTGCCACGAACGAATCGTCAGGATATCATTGTCAAAAGGCGAATAGTGGATCGAAAGCCGAGATTTGTGGTATAAAATGCCAATGGCTCGCACGGGTGGGAGATAAAATGGGGTATGATCACTGTGGTCGATATGAGGGCTGTATACTATAAGAGCATCACCTTCATGACTGCGCAATACAAGACAGGTTTGGTTGATGATGTGGTCTTTGAAGGGATTGCGCGGGATAATACGACGAAGGATCTCGTATTTTGTGGTCCATGAGATGGGTGAGTTGTGGAACGAAATCTTTTGAAAGTCTGTACTATGCAAGTTCCTGGTCAAGATTTCACCAGTAGTATCGGGGAACGTGGGCTCCTCATCGATCAACTTGCTAATGAAACTAGTAGTACCTTTTTGCTCATCGTAGTAGTTTTCCTTGAGGATGTCTGCCCTCATGATGACAGTCGAGTTAATATTGGGGTTTTTGATCAAGTTGAGCATAGCTGCCTCAAAATGATCTCCACTGAAGGTGGCACTCGTCAGATAGAGCGGTACCCATCCTTCGCCCAATACAGACGGCTGCTGTGACTCGATCGGGGGCTCGCTTTTCATGAGGAAAAAAGAGTGAAGAGGAGAATTAGATCTAAAGATAATAGAAGATGAAGATAATAGTAGATGAAGATTAGAGTATATGGAACATAATTAGAAAATTGTGAAAGAGGATAAATGTGAGCTATACTTAGAAAGGTGAAGAATAAGAGGGAGATTGAATGAATTTAAGATTCAGATTTGACTATCCAATTGCATACAAAATTTAAGCATACAAATTAAATCTATAGAAATGGTTCTGACAAAGAACTCGTCCTAGAGCAACATTTGAACATATTAAGTTAGGTTAAATATCGTCTTCATCTAACTACGACCATCTCTTTATCTAGTTCCAACCATCTCTTTATCTAGTTCCAACCATCTCTTTATTTAGTTCCAACCATCTCTTTATTTAGTTCCAACCATCTCTTTATCTTGTTCCAACCATCTCTGTATCTTTTTACAGCATCGCATTTTGTCTCCATATCCTTCTTCTATCCTCTAAATATCAATAAAGTACGCATCACTCACATCAGTATACTTGTGGTTCTTGTAACAATAATGGCACTTGAACATATCCATACCTTTATTCGAAAGCTGCCATACACTCTCGCGAAGAGCCACATGGTGACATAAATTCAACACCACCAATGGACTCTTACCAATCATGTGTTCGGCTCCAACGTGATCATTGGACTTCTTGCGCTTGAGGCTCGGTGGCTTGTCTGATGTCAAGGGTACCAACTGCTCTTTTGAAATCGGACAAATGAAGATCGAGTGGAAATTGAAGAGGAACCGATGCGCATCCGGTAACTGGAATGGAAGATCCACGATCTTCTTCCCTTGCTCTGGAGCATCCTCGGCTGAGAATGAGAGACGCTGCATCCGCATCTGGATTTTGCGATACTTGTAGAAACTTGGTAAGTAGATGAAGCCTGCAAGCATGCTCCTGAAGAGAGACGAGTCATTCGACAACCGGAGGTCCTTGCAAAACTCCAGGATGAAATCATTGGCTAAGTCCACAAACAAGGCCTGCTTGTTGTTGATTTCTTCGAAGTTGTTGAGGAGTTCATATACGTACCGAGTCACTGTACTATCACTAATGCTATGCAGAAACCGGAAGTCACTCTTCAACTTGTTAAAAAACTCTTGCATCATACTGTTTACGTGCTTCCTCTGGAACGTATCTGTGCTGTTGCTACCCTCGGTTTGCACCACAAGCAACGTGATGAGCGGTGCGATGATATCTAGATGGTCCTCAAAGAATTTCATGAAGTTGTCCTTTGCATACATGTACGCATTAATGGAATTCTGTAGTGAAAACTTACCCTTTCCATTCAAGAGAAGCACGAACTGGAGTAAATGGAACCTGAGCTCCACCTCATTATATGTTTGTGTCTCATACAGCAGGAGTTCTGTGTTATCAAAAGACCGAACTGCAAAACCATCACTAGCTTCCCCAGTAATTTTATCTCCATCTATATCTTCCTTATCATAACCTTTGCTCGCGTTGTACTTTGCTCGGAACCATTCAAGTGCCTTCGTGAGATCATGTCGGTTAGTCACATCATCCACCACCGACTTGAGATACTCGAATTTCGAAAGATACTCCTTATTAATGTCCACTTCACAAGACATTTCCTTTAATACCGCATTAACTACGTCACACTGACCGCTTTTGAGCAAATGAAGGATGATTGACTTGATGAGCAAGTCACGCTTGTTTTCACCAAGAGTTCCTGCCTTTTGGTTTTCAGCGGCAAATTGAGCCCCAGGAATGCTACTAACACTCAAGGGGAAGGTGTAGGCGTCATCGAGATTGATATTAAATGCCAAGTTATTGAGTACGTTCTTCAGGAACTTGTTGATCCCTGAGTTGTAAGACTTCAAATGTGCAATCGAGTTTTTATACCATTTCGACGAAAGCTTGTCAAGAGAGTCAAATGAGTTACCTTGAAGGACCTGACTGCTTCGGTTGAGTGAATTGGACTTTAGTGGGGAATTTGAAGCTACTTGGAAATTGAAATCGAGTTGGGGATCAGATGTTAACTGATAATTGGAATTGGAATACAGTTGGTCGAGATTGGTTTTGTTGGAATCGTGAATGGATTGGGAGGTGGCTTCTTTCTTGGTAATTTCGGTATCATAATGGTTGTACGGTTTGGTCAAGTCACCTTGAGAATCACCGTATTGGTGATCGTGGTTGCCACCTGCGGATATCTCTGATTCGAGTTCCGTACGTATATCTTTCAATGCTGCCAAGAAGGTATCAGACTCATCTAGGAGACCTTGAATACTGTTCAGACCAGTGCTTATGAAGCCTTGGAGCTCAGTCGAGAGCTCGTCTAGCAAGGACATGTTCTCCTGAATTAAAGATAAAAAAAGATCTGGGGAACATTTTCTGGATCACACTCCCTCAGATTAAGATTAACAATAAGTTCACTCATTGATTACATATTACATTTACCTTTATTTGTAGGTGTTATCAACAGTCCTTCATACTGTTCTTTGAAGGTATACATAGTATACTTTAGGATATCAAACCACAAACGAATATAAGTACTGTCCCGTATGAGTAAGCATCTAAATATTTCCGAGGCAGAAGATTCTCAAACTCGTAAGTCACGTATTAGTCTCTTTGGTTTGATTTGTAGGTAAACCACTTGGCTTAGTCGTTTTGGTTTAGTCATTTTGGTTTAGTCATTTTGGTTTAGTCATTTCGGTTTAGTCATTTTGGTTTAGCCATTTCGGTTTAGTCGCTTTAAGTTGCTTTGATTCTTTTAATCGCTAATTAGTGGTTCTGATGGTCTTGATGGTGTAGTAACTTTGATCCGTTTAGTAACATTCGACTTTTGTTACATCATTTCAACCGCTTCACTCTGTCGATTCAGACTCTTTGGTTCAGATCCTTCTACTGAAGGGACATCTACCTCTCATATATCCAAGAAATCCGCCTTTACCAACAACTCCAACGCCAAGTGTGTAGGAATCTTGAACTCAGGAATATTTCCAGATTCTGCCTGATCCTTATATTTGAAATGGTAGTAGAGGTACTCCACAATGCATTCGAGGATGTCGCCTTCCATATCCAAGTTGATTCTTCCTGTTTGACCCTCTTGGAAACCATCAGCACTACGGAGCACAGACGATATCAGCGCCACCTCTTTCATTATCGTGAACTTATGGTTGTCCGAAGACACCAAAGTCACAAACTCTCGTGTCTTGTCTTCACTCATGGATACTGTGATCCAAAAGAATTCGCGTTGCAAAAAATAGATTGACTGTCAGATTTGATTAAAGAAGCTCAACAACAAAGAGATATCACTTAATTGGAACAACAAAGTTGATACACCTAGCAAAAGATACAAGGTATTTCTTGCCTATATTGCATACTCAATACATCTCAGATAAACAATAGAGATCTATAAGATATTCAAGATACAATTGATATCGTTAACATTCATCATCATCAGATATCATTCTCCAAGCTTCATCTAATATCGATACCTACAAGATCTCTATAGCAATCAACCAAAGTACAACTGATATTGATAACTAGTTCTCTACCAACCACTATCAAAAGCTACAAGCAATCGACCATTTTACACGTTACCAATGGTCTCCAACCCTACTCTGGCGTGGCAGAGATTGCACGACGTTTACTACACACACAAGCCAGTATATGATGGTTTCAACTCATCCATTGGCAATTTAGTGGGTGATTACATAGTTAAAGTATCGACCAATGGCACTTTAATAGCCATAACTTCCAAAGCATCCAAGTTCCCCAATCTCATCGATGTTTACTCTCTCAGTGGCAACAAACTATGGACACTTGTCTACAATAGCATGCCTGACGACCATATCGTGGACTTTGTATTCCGAGGCGAAGACTTGTGCGTAATTCTCAACAAGTCGCGATTGCGTTACTACTCCGACTTCAAGGGTAGTTTTAACGAGTATAACTACACCGAGGATGTGGTTACATTACACGATACAGCAGAAACAGATAGTACCAGCATAAATCCTACTATTGAGGATCTACCATCCGATGTAATACAGACTCTGGTCTGTGGACGTCATTTGGTAATGAGATTGAGGTCCAAGTTCGTGATTGTTGATTTGAATACGTTTGTAAATTATGAATTGCATGAACAGCTGGTCGATATGGATAGTGTGCACCAGTTCCAGCTCGTGGCAAAGAATGCTGAGGAGTTCACGATCTTGGCCTGCTATAAATCCACCGTGGTTTCGTTCGTCATCAATACTAACTACGATTCATACGAATTCGTGGACCATGTTTTGACTGATGGACCATTCACAAGCGTCGCAGTGAGTCCCAATGGGCAGTTGGTATGCTTGTATAACGAACTGGCTTCGTGTATTCATATTGTAAACCGCCTGTTTGATCGCATACTTTTGGAATACTCTACAGACCCGGTTTTGAATAAGCCGTACCAAATTGAATGGTGTGCCAATGACGCAATTGTCTTGTCGTTGAAAGATGAGATCAAGCTAATTGGGCCTGGACAACACAGCATTTCGTTCTTCTATGATGTTGACGATGATGTCGACTTCACGACTGAGTTGAGACCTGTGGAAGCTATGGGAGGTATTTCGTTCGTGGTACCGCTCTTGAAGACCACGTCGGACGGAATTTTTGCAATCAGTTCACGTGGGACATCATTTTACACTAAGGTGTCCGAGGATTCGCGGCGTTTGTTTGAGATTGGGTCCTCAGACCCCAGCAGCATTTTAATGGATTGTGTGGACAAAATGCAAACCAACCCAGCGAAGGCAGATACTAACATTTCGTTGTTGAAGACTGATGGCACGTTGGAGCGTGCCATGGACTCGTGCTTGAATGTTGCGATGAATGAGTTCAACCATTACTGGCAGAAGAAGGCATTGAAAGCAGTGTCATTTGGTAAGGCGTACTTAGATGGTTATGATGCCGAAAAGTACATACACGTACTCAACTTGATCAAGGTATTGAATCAGATCCGTGCACCAGAAGTGGGACTTTTCTTTACACACGACCAGTTGGTGCTGATTGGCTGGGAGCGTTTTCTCGAGCTGCTTGTGAAGCGGGACCTCCATCTTCTTGCGCTCCGGATTGTTGACCTCTTGGGAATTTCACATTTTAAGAGTATCATTTACGTTGACTGGTGCAGTCAGAAGATACGCAAGGAGCTGAGCCTCAGCGACTCGGCGTTGTTCCAGATTGTTGCGCGTAAGCTTGAGGGTTTACGGGGTGCATCATCGCGGTCGCACAAACAGATTCCACAGGTGACATCGATCGATAGCATATTTGAGACTGCGTATGAGGAGGGTCGGGTCAATTTGTGCAAGATGCTCATTAACTTAGAGCCAACGACTGAGAAGAAGATTAGCCAGTTCTTAAAGTTTAAAGAGTATGAACTAGCCCTCTTCAAAGCGTTCCAGTCAGGAAATGACGATATCGCTGCACTCTTGCTCATGTATTTACAGGACTCGCTTCCCACGTCGAAGTTTTTCCGGCTATTGAGTCAGAACGAAGCAAAGTTACGGGACACATCGATAGAAGATGCAGGGTCCCCCAAAGACACCCTTCTTCCAGTGACAGGTGAATTAATCAGTGAATTTTGGGTACACACATTGGGCAAAAACAGCCCCAAGGTCTTGGAGACGTTCTACAAACAGGAAGACAATATCCACGAGCTTAATATCTCGCGGTTGTCTGCATTCCTCAGCAAGAATAAGGACACTCAGACAGATACCTATTATCTGGACTACAAGTCGCGACTTTTGAAATCGATCAATAGTGCAACTAACCCGCGTTATGCCCGTCTCTTTGAGCGTGAGCTAGATGTATTGGAGCTTCAGAAAAAGCTCGGCGATGTGTTCCGCGAGGACTTTTACCTGGAGAAGTCGTTGACCGACGTGATCATCAAACTCGTCAAGCTCAACCAGTTCAAGACCTGCACGCAAGTCGTGAAGGACTTCAAGTTATCCGACGTCCAGTATTGGAACATCGCTTTGTCTGCATTTATGAGCACAAAAGACTTTGATGGTTTGTTCAAGTTTGTTTCAGGACATAGACACAATACCAGGGGCAAGCCCGAGGATGTGGCGTCTCCTATTGGGTTCCGTTCCATCATCGATGAGTGTTTGAAACACAATGCCCCGAAGGAGCATGTGTCTTTTTACATAAAGTGTAACACGGACGCCAGGTATACCGAAAGGGTAGACGACTACCTCCGGATTGATGACGTTGCTCTGGCTGCATCCGAGGCCGCGAGATTCAGAGATGTCTCTGTCTTGAGAGGTTTACTTGGGCAGACAGATGATGAGACGTTAAGAGAAAGCATCAAGAGGTATATTGAGAGGTTGGGATAGAGAATATAATGGAAAAAGAGGAAAATTGAAAAGCAAATCTAGTCAGGGAGGTCTAGATATTCTAGATAAGTAATGCTACTATAATGCATCTCAGTTTAGTCTAGTAATGGAATTTTAGATGCAAGAAATTCTACTGTAATATTGATCTAAGTCTAGTCTATACCGAATTGAACTGTCTCAGCTGGACTATACTCTACAATCATGATATTCTGGATTATAGTTCTTATTATCTTGTATCTCTCACATCGTTGGTCCTTTACTTGTAATATTCTCTATAATACTGACTTTCTGTTCCCATTGTCTCTATTTCTTTTAGCTCCTCCTAATTCCACTGGTGAACTTCGAGTTGAGAACCTCACCACAACTCTCACCTTCCTCTCCGGTCAAGTAGCCCGGGATCGTTGCTGGATCCACCACCATTTTGGCCTTATCATTCGTCATTACCGAAAGCTCGTGTAGACCCGCAAACACGTCTGCCCCCGAGAACTTGAGTTTGATCGCGGCCTCTTCACCATCGTTCTTGATACTGTCTCGGATGGTGAATTCCGCATATTGCACTGGAGTGATCGAGGCATACTCACTAGGAGCCTCCATCAACTCATCCTCATCTTCAGTCCTCGCACGTATCGCAAAGGACTTGTTATCATCAAACAATTTTGTCGATTTGAGTTTCCCATCCACTGACCCTTTAAACCGCAAGTTTGCGATCGTTTTGAGAGGAGTCCTCTCTTTTTGTCCAATAGGATTCGTCTCTTTCTCTCCAACATGTTCATTTTCTTTATCTCCTGCTGTGTACATCTCTACGGGAGTCAATGGGAGCACATCGGCCGTACCATCTGCATAGGGAGTCCAGATTCCCAAGCTCTTGCGAAATCGTGAACATCCATTCAAAATATGCATAGACTCGAGCAGCTGGATTGGTTTCTGGTCCAGATCGGTATCTAATGCCAAAAGATTATTGGGGTTTTGGGGCAAAGTGCGCTGGACACACTGAAGTACTAATTGTGTCACCATATCGGAACCAGGTGAGTGTATAATGTGTGGAGAATTGAACGGAATTGCCAAGAAGTAAGGTCTTCGCGATGCAATGTGTGGACGCATCGATGATATCGACATATTGATGGATTGCAAGTCGAAAACCTGCACACGAATGAGATATAATGGGATCCGTGGGTGTCTGCACACATAGACATAGGTCAAGTAGAGTTGGCTCAACTCGGCCACTAAACTTTTCAAGAACTTCTCGGGCAGTAACAGTATAGGAACTTCGGATCCCAATGAGTCTTTTACTGTGGACTTGATCCACAGAAATGCGTTGGGACGATCCACTAGGATCTGGCTGTCGACCTGCGACAACTGGAGGAGGTTCAAACCATTAGGCCAAAAGCGGAAAACCAGTAGATCAACAAGCTTCTTCTTGGTGATTCCAGAAGCCTCACGTGCCAATGTGGTTACAGCGGCATTGAGCTCATCTTGACTTTTCGAGTTGCCGTAGTTATCTTTCTTGTGGTAAACAGGTTGTGTTTTGGGCACTTTACACCAGGCCACAATGAGCTCGCAAAGTGACTTCTTCGGGAGTCGCGAGAGAATCGAGTGTGTGACCTTGGGCGAGAGAACAGGCACATACGTGTTGGGCAACACGTTGGTAGTCTTGGCCATGGAAATCAAAACAAAAGTCTATTGAGATTCATAAATTCGCGCTACCAGATGTTCGCGCTACCAGATTCGCTCGCGCTACCAACGAGCAGCGCTACCAGAAACTCATTACGACAGTGCTAGCAAAGAGCCAAGAAGGACTCAAGTACAATACTTGTTATATAGATCCACTACTAGTCCTATCCTCATACCCATATCTACATGATCAACTTCCAACTCGTATCAATATTCTGCGCTACCAAACACAATTTCCCCTTTTCTAGTCTTTTTTTGGGGCATCTCATCGAAAATTGCAAATTCAGCATGAGCGATAAAGCAGACGCTGACAACAATCTCGACCGCCGGACGATCTTCGTGAGGTCGATCCCCTTCGATGCCACATCGGAGCAACTCTCCGAGTACTTTTCACAGTTTGTGCCTGTGAGGCACGCTGTGGTGGTGACTGATGAGAACCAGAAGTCGCGAGGGTTTGGCTTTGTTTCCTTTACCATGGACGATGACACGGTGACTGCATTAGTAGAGGCTAAGAAGACAAAGTTCCAAGGTCGGTACTTACGTGTGGATATCGCAAAAAGAAGAGACCGTAAGGACAAGTCTAAGGACAAGGATGCTGAGCCTAAGATCGAAAGAGAACCAGTGGAGAAGAGAAAGGCACGTTTAATCATTCGTAACATCCCATGGTCTCTCAAGGAGCCTGAAAAGTTGAAGAAGATCTTCTCAAGATTCGGTGCTGTGCACGATGCCTACATCCCTAAGAAATCTGGAGGACAAATGCGTGGTTTTGCATTCGTCACCATGGTTAAACATGCTGCTGCACAAAAGGCAGTGGAAGGTACCAAGGGCCTCAAGATCGATGGTAGAGAAGTGGCTGTCGACTTGGCATTGGAAAAGTCCAAGTGGGAGCAGGTTAAGGATGAGCAAGAAGTCCCCAAGTTCGAGACCAAGGACGATGAGGATGAGGAGTCCAAGAACACTGACGATTCAGATGAAGCTGAAGATTCTTCAGATGACGGTGAAGAGTCTTCAGAAGAAGGTGATTCCGATGAAGATGATTCCGATTCTGATTCCGATTCTGACGACTTTGACAAGTTGAATGACCTTGAGAGCGATGAGGAGGATGAAGATGACAAACCAAAAGCCAACAAACAAGAATCTTACTCGGTGTTCGTACGTAACATTCCATACGATGCAGATGAGGAATCACTCAAGGAGCATTTCAGCAAGTTTGGACCTGTGAAATACGCCTTACCTGTGAGAGAGAAGGAGACTGGGTTGGCCAAAGGATCTGCGTTTGTTGCATTCTACAAGGAAGAGACCTACAATGAGTGTCTTGAAAATGCACCAACCACAGCGTCTACTTCTATCTTGATTCCTGATGATGTGGCCCCAGAGTACGTGTACCAAGGCCGTATTTTGTCCATTGCTCCTACGGTGGATAGACTGTCTGCCTCTCGTTTGGCAGAGAGAAATTCCGAAAAGAGAAAGGAAGTTTTAGGTAAGGGCGAAAAGAACAAGGATAAGCGTAACTTGTTCTTGTTGAACGAAGGTAGAATCACAACCAACTCCAAGTTGGCGCAGTTCTTGACACCAACTGATATTGAGTTGCGTGAAAAGTCGTACAAATTGCGTGTCCAGCAATTGAACAAAAACCCAAGTTTGCACTTGTCGCTCACCAGATTGGCAATCCGTAACTTGCCTCGTGCTATGAACTCCAAGGCTTTGAAAGCATTGGGTCGTAAGGCTGTGGTGCAGTTTGCAACTGAAGTCAAAGAAGAAAAGAGACAACCATTGTCCAAAGAGGAGGTTAATCGTTCCATTAAATTGAAGCACGAGTTGGGTGAGTTGGAGACCAAGTCGGGTGTAGAGGAGAACGACGGAAAGAAGAAGAAGGCTAAGCACAAGGGTGTTGTTAAACAGGCTAAGGTTGTGCAAGAAGTCAAGGGTTCTGGTGAGACAGGAAGAAGTAGAGGATATGGTTTCATTGAGTTCAGAGACCACAAGACTGCATTGATGGGATTGAGATGGCTCAATGCCCATGAAGTGACACCAGCAGAGATCATTGAGGGTATGACTGAGGATGAGAAGAAGATCGCCGAGTTGAGTGGTATTTCGAAGAGAAGGTTGATTGTGGAGTTCGCTGTGGAGAATGCAGAGGTTGTCAAGAGAAGAAGAGAGAAGGTATTCTTGGCTCGCTCCAGACATGCTGATGCTGAAGAGGGCTCCAAGAGAGGTACCAAGAGGAAGCAAGATGACGAGGAAGAAAAAGCACCTAAGAAGACCAAGAACAAGCCCAAAAAGGGTAACATGAACAAGGGTCAGAAGGAGAAGCCAGACTCAGGAATCTCCGACGACGTCAAACAGATCATTGGCATGAAGAGAAAGAGAAGAAAGACCAAGAAGTAAAAAGGCATAATACGAGATATAGAGAGGAAAAAGATGTAGAGAAGTAGAGGAAATAGATTGAAGGTACATGTAAAGAATAGGTAGAAGCAGAACAAAGGTTCACACGTAAGGGATAGTAATGAACTGCGAATGACGTCAAATATAAATAGCTTCTATTTCATCTCGCCGACAACGAATTCAACTCCATGGCCTCGAACAGATAATCTGTGATCAAGTGCATGATGTTCTCTTCAACAACCTCAATCCATCTTATGAACTATTAATCAACTACTATATCATTATTCTTCGCATTGTATCTACTTATAACCAAAATACAAAACATGATTCTGTGTAGGCATTAAATCTGTCGTAAATCATTACTTGATGACAAATGAGTATTAGTTGGTCGTGTCCCAATGTCCTTACCAGGGTGGCAATGTTGCCGAGGCTCACGCTTCACAGGAGATGGCTGGTCTCAGACCACAGACTAACCACAAACATAAGAGTTTAATCGCATTAGAGTCTACCCACAAGCATCAGAGTCTAATCAATATTGCCTAGGATTGAATGTTCTCAGGTCTCTAGGACACTAGATCTAGGATTTAGAACTCTTATCTAGGGATTAGAATTCTTTTCTCTCCGTAAAGATTCATATCAGCTCTGTACAGGGCTCTCTTATCTTCCTCCTTCTTCTCCTCTCTCTATCCTCTTTTTCTCTAACTCTTCTCTCTTCTAGCTCCTCCCTTTCTTGACTTACAAGAAGTAGTCACTCCGCTGCTGCTGTTTGTTGTTATTGTTCTTGGCCGCCAAGTCACCGTCTTGAACGGCACTGAAAATCTTGAAGTTAGGCGTGAGATCGTCGCTGACCTGCATGACACTGGCAACATTACCGCATCTGTAACAGTAGTTTGGAGCCGACCAAACGGTTACCACGTCCTTTTCTTTGAAATGGTACCGGAATCCTTCCATCACCAACTGGTGTGCTCTCGCTATCAAGCTCAAGTTATTGATGTGATTGAACTCTCTACTCACCCTGGAGCCAAAGAGCCATCCGGCACCACGAGGTGACACGGCCCATGTGTCGACATTGTCTGGATCGGACCACACCAAGTCACAGAAACCACCTTCGTGTGGAACTTCCTGTGCTCTGCTCAAGACACGAATTTGGTCCAACATTCTAATTTCAGGCGATAAACCACCGTGGACACAGAGGATCTTACCATCGATGATAGCAGCTAAGGTTAAAAAGTCAAACACTTGACAGCAGTACTTCCAAACGGTAGTAGAACCGTATTTTGTCAAACATTCTTCATAGAAACCGTAGACCTGTGTGATTTGACGCGACTCGTGGTTGCCTCTAACAAGAGTAATTCTGCTGGGATATTTAACCTTCAATACCATTAATAATGTAAACGTTTCGAGCGAGAAGTAGCCTCTGTCGACATAGTCTCCCAAAAATATATAATTCGTGTCATTATCGTTGGATGGTAACCCCCCTGAAGTTCTAAAAAGCTCGAGCAAGTCGTGAAACTGACCGTGGATATCACCACAAACAGTCACCGGCGACTGGACTGGTTGAATATTTGATTCCTCCATGAGTAACTCCTTGACTAGCTCACATAACTGTTTCATATCGCTTTCGGAAAGTGCAATGCACTTGGTGATCTGCTCCAACCATTGGTCGGGACCTCGTTCGGACATCTTGGCTGTGTAGTGTCTTCTAGTGAGTCGGGATGATGCGGCTCTGCAGAGAGATGTCTATAGGTTCTGCGAGCAATCGATGGCTATCGAATGTTTTGTATTTGTAATTTCCCCGAGTCGATCGGCCAGAGAAAAAAAACTGAGGCGTGATCGGAAGCACGAGATGCGGACGAATGCAAAATCACGGGATATATGTCGCGTGTAAGAGATCACGAGTATAATGTCACGTGTTAAACTTTACAAGGGGAGATGTAGATGGAAACACGCTAGTATGGGAGAGTTTTTGGTAATGGAAATGAGAGCTGATGTGATACTGAGCATGATAGACCTGTGAGTTTGTTGTTATATTGTCTTTTTGCACGTTTACTTTTATAGTGTGTGTTTAGTGTAGATCGCAGAAATTTTTCGCTCACGAAAAGACATTCAACGCCATGATGAGATCTAGCGTCGCGAGGACCACAGTGCGCTCGTTTTCCCGCACATGTGTGAGCTTGAACAAGAGCCTGTCTCTTCCCTCGTCGCCTGACATGAAGAGCACGAAGTCATGGAGCAACAAAACCGGTGGAGAGCATGACAACGGGTCACTTACTCGTGAAGTTGTTGGTATGACCAAGAGAATCGTGGAATCTTCTCAACCACCATTACAGATTGCTCCAAATTTCACCAGGAACTTCCAGCCAAGAGAAAACTACGACCCATTTGACTTCTCCAACACCAGGTTGGTCATGGACAGAAAGGCCAAGATGAAGGACAACAGATCGCAGGATTCCAAGACTACTACAGACCCATTTGAAAGAACGGGAATCGACCCAAGAAACTTGTACTGCATGCCTGAGATATTGTCCAAGTACCTCACAAGTACTGGTCAGATATTACCCAGGTCCGTCACTGGCTGCAATGCTAGAAACCAGAAGAGATTATCCGATGCCATCAAGACTGCTAGAGCATGCGGTTTGTTGTCGAGTACCCATAAGCACGAGAAGTTTCTTCCAGTTAGACAGTTGTGAGGTGCATTGTATATAGTAATTTAGAAGCAAGAGAAAGGGTAAAGGTAGAGAAAGGAGATAAAAGAGAGAAGAGGGTGGAGGTAAAGAAAGGAGAGAAGAGGTTGGAGGTGAAGAAAGGAAGAAGAGGGTGGAGGTAAAGAAAGGAGAGAAGAGGTTGGAGGTGAAGAAAGGAAGAAGAGGGTGGAGGTAAAGGAAGGAGAGAAGAGGGTGGGAGAACAAGAAATAACTTTGAGAGAAGGGGAGTAGAGTAGTATTTGGAGAGTGTTAGATTGGGGAGAACGGCTTGACCGGACATTGTGGTTTACGGAGTTTAAAGGTGCAGATGAGCTAACAAAGATGTATGAGTGGTCTATTGAGGTCATATAAAATGAATAAGCTTTTTGATGGATTTGATGTGATTGATTGATAGATGATATGATTGATTGATAGATGATGTGATTGATTGATAGATGATGCTGTTTGTTAATGATGTCTTACGTTTTGATGAAACTCTACATGTTCTAATCTACGTTCCGTAATTCTAATTCCGTTTCGGCTCTTTCTCATCCAATTAACCCCTATAAATTCCCAAGACAATGTATTTCCTCTAGAATAGACTACCTTACGATAGACTAACCTCAATTACGTTTGGCTGCGAATATGAGTTCGGTGACATTTTGTGTATGCAAAAAATGGAGTTGGCCTCTCATTGGCCAATTGCGGAGCGAAAGCGTTGCTATATAAAATCGCCCCACATCCCTCTGTGACCAAAAACAAAATCTTCAATATATTCAGAAACATGTACTCGCCAATTGTTAAGAGATCCGTACAGAGAGCTTCCACCAGAGCCTTCTCCCAGACCAGAGCTGCTCTCAGCAAGGATGCCTTCTCTGAGAAGGAGCAAGCCCAGGAGAATGTCTACATGAGACAGAAGGAGACCGAGCAGTTGAAGGCTTTGAAGGAGAAGATTGCCCACCAGGAAAAGACCATCGAAGACTTGAAGGCCCAGGTTAACAAGAAGTAAATCAATGATACATTGATAAAAGGGCAAGAAGAAGTAAGTAGCTAGGGTTGGATTATATAACCCATTCCCGTGCCCAATTTGTATTTCAATACAAAGATTACCACATCCAGTAGTCAATCAAAGTGGGAAAAAACAGGTTCCTTTTGTAGCAACCCAACAATATAGAGTGAGCTATCCTCCCCGCAGCACCACTTCCTTAGAGGTTCTATCAACCGGTTACTACAAGTAGACACACTCTTTAGATAGAGTCGACAGAAAGATCATTAATTACAGCCGTATAAAGTGTGAGCAAGAACACTTAACCATATACGGCTATATTTACTGCGTACCGTGACTACTGCAAACCGCTACTATTTGCCGCCACTCATTATTACATTCCAATAAATATCCCGCACTAATACGCATCTTAACGTACAAGTACTCGTTTCAGCGTACTACTACTCATCACCACGCACGATCACCATCACATACAATACAACTACATCAGTACTCTACAACACAATAGAACTCATTTGATCCTTCATGCGTGATTTGGGTACCGAGGATATTCGAGATGTAAGCAATCTGAGACCGATTCGCATTTCTCATCCGTACCAACAACTCACAGGAACTAAAGAAAGACCACAGAATAAAGGAAAGTTAAGATCAGAGAGAAAGGTTAGAAAGAATTCAAATGAAGAGATATTAAATGTTAGAAGGACCCCAAATGAAGAGGTATTAAATGGTAAAGGGTCAAATAAAGGGAAGTCAAGTAAAGGGAAGTCAAATCAAGAGGTATTGGTTAAAGGATCAAATAAAGAAGTACTGGTTAAAGGATCAAATAAAGAAGTACTAGTTAAAGGATCAAATAAAGAGGTGTCAAATGTTAGAGTGAATTCAAATGCAGAATATTTGAGTGCCTTATGGAATTCGAATATATCTAATGAGACCAATTCAAATGATCGAGAAAGGTTTGATCGAGTTCCGGCACAGATATCTCTTGATCCTGCAATGTCATATCAAAGAAAAAGAAGAGGAAAGCGTCTTATTTCAACCACAGAAGACCCAGAAGTTCCAGATGATCGACTTAACACGATCGTTAAAAACAAGGACTTTACCAAAATTCAGGCTTCCGGTAAACATCCTAGTAACAAACAACCTAGTGATGATTTTGAACCTAGTGATGATTTTGAACACCTGGGAGATTTCCGTAACGACTCTGGCCAATCTCGTAACGCTTTCAATTCATTAACTTCAAACAAAGATCATCGTTTATCTTCGAGTGGACCATATCGTCGACCAGTTCGCCGAAGCTCACAACGAAGTGCACGGCGGAGAGGTGACGAGGGATATCCTCGGATAAAAGAGAAACGGAGCAGGGACAACGATATTAAAGGTGGAAGTATCCGAAGAAATGGGACTACACGTTCACGAAGGAATCGCGATCGCCAAAAGGTGAGAAATCGTGAAGTGATTGGTATTTTGCCCAGCTCTGTTCGCATTAATCGTCTGGCCGAATCAGAGCCCAGGATCCGTGTTTTCAAGCCAAAACCCACTGGAAAACCTGGTAATTCACAAACTACAACTTCAAAGGCTGAACCTTCAATCCAAGCAGCGTCTCCAGTGAGCGGAAGCGAGCGTAAGGAAGAAAAGCATGAACGAAAGGTTTTCAGCGGTACAATACCTGATGAAGACATTGGTGAAGGAGGTCTGAAAAATACAGGTGAAGGGTTAGGAAATGCGGGTCTAAATCTGGCAGAAGAAGGTTTATGTGTTTCCGGTATCAATGGAACTGATTTTACAACCAAGTTCTCTACACCACCACCTCAAAGTGCTGAACATATTAGGATATCGATGCCAAACCTGCCTGCACAATCTGGACCAAGACTTGCTCAGACAAGTCCTCGCATATCCCAAAGTTCCAACCTGCAACAAAGACGTTTTACAAGAGCTGCATCAAGTGGTGAGCTAAGTAGACAAACTAGAGGATTAGAAGGGAAGTCTGTGGGATTACATTCAGAATCAGGCGAGTCTAGTCGCAAACATTCAGGTTCACATATAAGGGAGATTCATTCAGAAGATTCTACTCCAAGGGAGCCTTATACAAGAGATTTCAGTATCCCATTACACCTCATTCCAACCTCACCTATTCAAAGAGAAGGCAGGGAACAACCAAGTCCAGGGCAACAACACCCACTATCGCCACCTACTGCGGTACGTACTCCAAGCACACCACAGTCTCCACAGTATGTGAGAAGGATCAGAGCTCCATGGTCACCTCAAACCCAGAGTGCATCTCAAACACCAGAGCTCATCTGGAGCCTGCTGGTCTCAAGTTCTGCCGCGCAATCACCGGAAGTTGATGTGAGAGATGCTGTTTTTGGTTCATGTTTGAGAAGAGTTGGAGAAGAAGTAAGTCCAGATAGAACTGTCGAGGAAGGAATTCGCGAGAGGAGACTGATTTTGCCAAGTTCACCGGAAATTCATCAAGAAAGAGCGGCAACAAGAAGTGAGTCAACAAGACACGGGTTAATTCCAGCAGGAATAAGAACCGAGTCAAGTCCAGCAGATACCAGAACCGAATCAGTACCAACCGATACAAGAACTGAGTCAATATCAGCAAGTACGAGAACAGGTTCAATTCCAGCAGGAACCTCGACTGAGTCAATGGCAACAGGTACAAGAATAGGGTCCCAGCCAATAGGACCCACAACTGAGTCAATGGCAACAGGTACAAGAATAGGGTCCCAGCCAGTAGGACCCACAACTGTGACAATGCCAGGGGGGTTTCCGACGAGCGAGGAGATGACAATGCCAGGGGGATTTCCTACAAGAACTGAAGGTTCGCCCACAGGACCAGTTTCATCAACTCCAGTAGAAAGAATCATTTCTACACGAACTTATTCCAGTCCATCTAGACCTGACGAAGCCTCTAGATCTGAAGAACGTCCGAATATGGGATGGATGACTCGAAGCTTTGGGGATTTCATGCCTTCTGAACGAGAAGACAGTCCAGCGTATGAGAGTGTTGCTGAAGAGCTTCCTCCAACTGAGAGACTTCCTCCGTATAAGGAGAAACTCCATCGCAAGAAAGACTTGTTGTCTTTTGACCCAAGATACACTGTCCCCGTGCTTAGGATAAACACGACCTTGGTGAAGTCGGATGTGCTACTTGCAAAGTGTATACGGAAAATGAGCAAATGCAACAAACTCCCATGTGAAGTGGACTTATGGACGTTGACACAGGTCGATGATTCTGTTTTCTACGATATGTTACCGCTGTTGATTGATCCCCATGGAGGAACAGAGAATCAAGAAAGTTCGGAAATGGAGCAGGCCATCCAGATGTCGTTGCTTGATGCTTACAATAATGATGTGAATGAGATGTTGAATATGGACTCGAGGCCAAATTACTCGGGGTTTAGGTACAATCCAGAGCGCCAAAACGATTTGCATGTGGTGTTTTAGAGACCAGAAGATGAAGAGTCTGAACAATGATTATAAAAAGAATCAAACTCTATAAAAGAGTAATGATGTGAACGATTGCATAACGAAAGGGAAATGGATAGAAAAGAAAGCAAAAGTGTAGGGAAGGAATGTGTAGAGAATGAATATGAAAATCTAGAGAATAGATATGAAAGTCTAGAGAATGAATATGGAAGTGTGTAGAAATCTGAAAAAGGATAATGCGTGGAAGGATTTATTTGAGGTTGTACTGCATACTTTTAGTGAAGAATCAGGCAAGACTTGGTATTTCAAATGATTCAATAGACTTTGTCCAAGACTTTGTCTAACTCATACTTTGTCTATAGTACGACCATCCAAATTATGGTTTATCTAAATCATACTACCAAGATTTGGACCATTATGATTCATGACTCTGTCTGACTCTGACAATTTCTTGGTTTTCCTTATCCAGTTTATTTCACACTTAGTGACCCTCATTCGATCCAATATCACTGTAGGAATCTATATTCATTTAAGCTTTATTCACTCAAAGAATCTATATTCACTTCCGTATTCAGACATTTCTCCATCTTATGTCATTGAACTAGACGTCAAATTTTAGTTGTCGTTATCTTTTCTCTTTTTCTTTACTTTTTTCTTCATCATGTCATTGCAGGGGTTCACCAAGATCAGCGAGGAGATACAGCGACATCCTGTGGTGACTAACCCTTATGGCCCCAATCCGCTGGACTTTGTATCCAATGTGGCCAAGTTCCAGATAATCGAATCGACACTTCGTGAAGGCGAGCAGTTTGCCAATGCATTTTTTAATACCAAAACCAAACTAGCCATCGCACGCGCTTTAGATGACTTTGGCGTGGACTACATTGAAGTCACATCGCCACTCGCATCTGAACAGTCGCGGCGCGATTGTGAAGCTATTTGTCAGTTAGGACTCAAAGCCAAGATCCTTACACACATCCGATGCCGTATGGAAGAGGCCGAGGTTGCGGTGCAAACAGGCGTTGCTGGTGTGGATATTGTTATTGAAGCATCGCAGTTTAAAAGCAAGGTTCAAATCGAAGAAAGTGCCGTCAAAGTCATCGAGTTCATCAAGTCAAAAGGCATCGAGATGAGATTTTCACTGGAGGATTCATTCCGGTCTAACCTCGTTGACTTGTTGGGAATATACAAAGCTATTAACGATATTGGAGTGGACCGTGTGGGTATCGCTGACACTATAGGATGTGCCAACCCACGTCAAGTATATGAATTAGTGCGGACATTAAAATCTGTGGTGCGGTGTGAGATCGAATGTCACTTTCACAACGACACTGGGTGTGCGATTGCCAACGCATACACAGCACTCGAGGCAGGAGCACGTATGGTGGATGTTTCTGTGTTGGGAATTGGTGAACGTAATGGTATCACTCCATTGGGAGGATTTATACTGCGGATGATTGCCGCTGACCGCAACTACGTCTTGAGTAAGTACAAGTTACACAAGTTACGGCACTTGGAGAATTTGGTAGCTGAGGCAGTGTGCGTCAATATCCCGTTCAATAACCCCATCACGGGCTTCTGTGCATTCACACACAAGGCAGGACCACATGCACGGGCCATTTTGGCCAAGCCCGCAACGTATGAGATCTTGAAGCCATCTGACTTTGGGTTAACTCGTTACATTCACTTTGCGAATCGTTTAACTGGGTGGAGTGCCATTAAATCGCGCGTAGACCAGTTGAACTTGCAGCTTACTGATGAGCAGTGTAAGGACGTAACGGAGCGCATTAAAAAGATGGGTGATGTGCGACCGTTAAATATCGATGATGTGGACTCTATCATCAAGAACTATCATGCGGACTTATCATCTCCTGAACACCAAGCATCGGCTGCTGCTACTCCTAAGTTATCGCGGGGTACAACTCCAGTCAGTGGACGACCCGAAAAGGAAAAAGGAACTAGGGTCAAAGAAAGTCAGTCACCAAATAAGACAAGAGCACAAGATGGTTATAGTCAGCATACATATCTGCCTAACTTTTCCAACAATAACCAGCACAACCAGATTCCAACTAATCTTTCGAACCAACCCAATCAGATTAACCAACCCAATCAGATTTCAACTCATCTTTCAAATCAGCAAAACACCAACCTTTCAAATCAGCAAAACAACAATCTTTCAAATCAGCAAAACAACAATCTTTCAAATCAGCAAAACAACAACCTTTCAGATCAGAGCAACCAAATATCAACCAATCGTTCGAATCTGCCTTCAGTTTCCAATCAGGTTTCTAATAACTCACATCCTGAGTTTGATTTTGAGGCACCGTTGGATTCTGAAATGGGGCTGGGATTGCCAGACTTTTTGCGGAACCTCGAGCTGTTCCAGGAGGACATGCCGTTCCAAGCGAACCAAAATGGGCGTGATATCCAACAAGAGGGTAGCCAGCATGAAATGGATCAGCGTGAGATAGACCAGGCTCTTGAGAAGGAGTTACGTGAGCTCAATGATGTGTTCAACGGTGACCTAGAGACATTTAATGCTGTTAGTAAGGTGGATACGCCGGCAGACATAGATGAGATGGAGAACTTTCTTAATATATGAGATGGATAGATAATGAGGAAAGTTGAAGGAAAAAGGATGGGAATAGAAGATGTAATGAAGAAGATGTAATAAAGAATGTAGACGTAATTACGAAGGGTGTGACAAATTGTGTGTAAAAGTAATCAAGAAGGTGTAACATGTGGTGATGTAGAAGGATATAACATGTGGTGATGTAGAAGGATGAAACATGTGGTGATGTAGAAGGATGTATGTGGTGATGTAGAAGGATGTATGTGGTGATGTAGAAGGATATATGTGGTGACGTAAAAGTACTATAAGCTAGTTCTACAGAGCATTCATTTGTATCTCAATTCATAGTATATGCGAGGAAATTACCGTGTTTCAAAACACGTGGTGGGGATAAAACATGTGCATAGATCATACACAAGGGGTTTGAAACGTAGTTAGGTTGGTAGCATTAATCATCAGTTGATTAGGAACGGACACTGAAGGTACTAGACTGATTTTGATTGACTGATCTGACATGATTTCATGATTTGACTCGATTTCATGGTTTGTCATGTTGATAACATGATCTTGTATGATATGACATCTCTTGTCTCACATGACATCTCTTGTCTGAAATGACATCTCTTGTCTGATTTGACATCCTCTGTGTTGATATGATACTCCATTAGAATTTTCACATCACACCTGTCATGTGTCATCTCTCATCAGTCATCATGTTTTCCAATAGATGACCATCTTCCTCAGGCATATCTATAATGAACCGTAAATAGAATCAAGGAAATCAAGCCAAACAAGATGGCCATGACTATGCATGTATGGAAAGCCCTAAAGTTGGTGCCGGAGTTTGCGGTTATGCCTTGAGAACGATCCTTAAAGTAAATAACCGTAGCTGCACATAAGTTGAAGCACGCAATGAGCGTGGAGATTAATTCGATGGTGGTGTATGCCATTTTGTAAACGATGGATGTGTTGGCTACAAGGTTGGTGTCATTGGTAGCTAACGGTGCATTGGTTTCCGCTGAGTGCCGATTTTTCAGTAGTAGGAAAAGAAACGGTTTCGGAGGAGAAAAAATAGAAATGATGACTCGAATGAAATCCAATAAATTATAAATATGGATTAAAGGGAACTACTCCAAGGATGTTGTTATATCCACAAATGACTAGATAGACCATTAGGATGATATATTAGATCGAATCACTGAAATAGATTGGGCTGGAATAGAGAATATATCATCAGGATAGTGGACCCACTAGGGTATTAGGTCTACTGGAAGGAACTAGGATCCTATGTCTACTGGAAGGAACTAGGATCCTATATCTACTGGAAGGAACTAGGATCTTATATCTACTGGAAGGAACTAGGATCTTATATCTACTGGAAGGAACTAGGATCCTATATCTACTGGAAGGAACTAGGATCCTATATCTACTGGAAGGAACTAGGATCTTATATCTACTGGAAGGAACTAGGATCCTATGTCTACTGGAATCAACCATTGACTACTCACATTAATCTCCGTCTGGATAATCCCCACCTCAATTCATCCTTCTTCAAATTGTCAAATCTCGTTGTCCTGTCTATATTGTCGGTATCCTGTATATCAGAATCTGGCAATATTTCACACCAAACTCTACGCGTATACCTTTGCTATAAGTTCACACATCAACATATCTCTCATAGACTTTTTCATAGTTGGTGTTCTTTCTACCATAGTCTATATATCCACCTCTCTATTCATCGTTTTTCATCCTTGTCTATCCTTTTCTATTCATTCTATTCTATTCACCCTCTATAATCTTACCATCTTTTTTCATCTCGTCTATCATTTTTCCCTTTCTGTCTTAAAAAAATAACAATCGTATTCTCATGTCTTTGGACACTATCGACCAGATGGGACCGCGAAGTCAGTCTCGGCACGGTGACAGCGGTGAGAAGCGATATCATGATCGCGTAACTACTGCAGAACAAGAAGAAATGCTCATGTCATCATTTCAACGTCTTTCGCTAGCCATACCGCGTGAACCTGCTAACTTCGCCTTCATAACACTGTTTCTTTCACGCGTTTTGAACCTCAACAACCCCGATACCCTCATCCGTGCGGATCCTGTTCATCAATTCGCTACTGCTCCGCCTGCTGGCCGGCCTACAGAGGTGGTACCAAACATCGCTGTTCCTGCTGACCTCTGGCTAGTTGATAACATCCAGATTAAAAACGTCAAGATCAAGACCACTATGCTTGCAGAAATCAACGGTATCTTGGGGATAAATAAAGACCAGAATTCTGCTTTAGACTCAGATAACTCTCGCCTTCAAAAAGACTCCCCTTTGGTCGACGATAATACCCTCTTATACTACGAAAAGTTGTTGGCGGCATACAAGGTATATGAAGTACCTAATCGTTATTCAATCACGTCGATGTCTCCTGTTAGTGCAAGCTCCACTGCTAGTCCAATCTCTTCTGGACCACCCCACGCCCGTGTCGACTTTCCCTTGAAGGAAGAGGATAATGAGGAGGATGCCGACCATGATGATACTAAACTGGCTAATACCACCTCGAGTCAGTCGTCAAATGGCTCACTCAAAACGGCGGAGACACCCACACACTCATCGACGAAACGCGTGTCGGGGTTCGGACAGCGGAAGCGGTTTCTGGCATTAATGGGCCAAGGTCATAAGGGAGATGAACAGGGGACAACGGTGTCGTCACAACCATCACCGCAATTATCGCTGGCATCTCCACATACAACCCAGGTGTCTGGAAACGAAGAGGAAAATAAGCGGCAACAGGCATTAAACTCGATGTTAGCGAAGTCGCGTATCTACAACAAGATCAAGAGACACCGTGAGAGTGGGTCTTCGTTCACATCGGCAACATCATCGGGCTTGAGTAGCCGCAATAGTGTGAGTACCACGACTACAGTGCTGAGCGGCTCTTCTAGACGGAGGTCGAGCGCAAGCTATGGAGCAAGCACGGATGGTGAAATGCGGTCGATGGCCGCGCCGTACTTGGGTATGCCACTGTCTCCAATCCCGTTGCTTGCTCCACAGCAAAAAAGTGAGAACCGTCGGGCCAAGTACGAGTATTACGTGCAGTTGCAAGATCTTTTGCAGACGACAGAAAAAGTGCTCGCGATGGCTATGGCAAGCCCTGGAGGTGATGGTGGTGTGACACGGTTTGTGGAGTTTATCAGAAAACGAGTGTTACGTTTCATCATCATTGACGTGTTCCAGATGATCATGGATTACGGGCAGTTAAAGGCATACGAGCTTTTTGGGAGGTAGGAGAGAAAACATATTCGTTGTTAGGAGATAAAGAGAAGTGATTGGAGATTAGGAGATGTGAAGAGAATTAGAAGAGATGTGAAGAGAAGAGATGTGAAAGTAATCAGAGATTAGAATGGAGAGATAATGGAGAGGTGATATGTGGGCTAGGTTGGAGTTGCCTTGGAGCGGGATTTCAGGGTATAGACTATGGTTAGGAAGTCTAAGAAGAGTAGTTTACAAGGAACGATAATACAAGTCATAGATAAACCAAGTTTTACAGTAGTCTAGGAAGGAATAGTGGATTTTGATGATTATATAAATTAAATAACGAGGTATGGTTAATGGTAATCGATATTCATTAGTGCTTAATGTTGATGTCGTGAAGATGATTTGATCTGTTTCACTAATGTAATTGATGTTCATGTGATGATTCATGTTAATGATTCATGTAATTGATGTCATGTGATGTTTCTTATAAACGATTCATGTAATTGATGTTTCATCTCAATGTTTCATCTAAATTTTTCATGTAATTGATGTTTCATGTGACGTTTCTTGTATATGATATTTTCATGATTTGTTCATGTTCATGTGTTATGTTCATGTTTTATGTTCATGTGTTATGTTCTTCATGTTTGTTCATGTTTTATGTTCATGTTTTATGTTCTGCACGTTCATGTAGATGTTTCTCCTCTACTTACATGTACTGAGCATCTGCAGTATGACGCTTAACAACTGGTCGTTTTCACACGCCGCTGCAACCCTCTCCTTATCATTCAACTGTTTATTGACCTGGTTCTCCGACTGGTGAGTTCCCTCCTTGATCAATATACGAATTCTGAAGCGTGGTGGAAGCGATCTCTCCAAACGTACGCGAATACCCAAGCCAATCAACGTAGCGAGAGAACAATGTGTGATAGTGGGTGTAATTTTGATTAAAACTTCCGACAAATCCATTGTCTTATCTTCACCATGTGTCACTGTGATATCTGTGAGATTAACTACCGCAAGTTGTGCAAGAGTTAATGGGTGCTCTGGGTCTGATATCGTAGCGATGAGATCAAAGATCTCTTGAGAGTCAATTTCTTCCTCGTCACTATCGGACTCCGAGTCTTCAGGTGCCTCTTCGGGAGCTCCAAATGTAGTTCTGTCGAGAGAGAGCCCAGTGAACTCTTGCATGAGCTCCTGAGCTTTGTCTTTGGATGGGCTGGTACCAAGACGGGTCGGAAGACTCGATACGTCGATGATCGTGGGGTTGGCGTTAATGGGATCGGACATATCGTTACTGCTGCTTATGTGGTGTATTAAGTCGTTAGATTATGGATAGTTAGGGGAAATGGTTGCTTAGATGGTTGTTAATGGAAGTATGTGTAATCAGCAATTTTTGTTGATGATCAAAGGTTATGTAAGCATTCGATAAGATTCAACCTAGAGTGATATTAATGATGTAAATGATTTATACAAGACTTTTTGTAGTGATTGATACTAGACCGATCGATACTAGACCGATTCATATTATATCCATTCATACTACCCATTCAGACCTTTTTGTAATTTGTATTTTACCTGATGTTTGGTTACCTTTTGTTGACCTGTTGATATCACATTTTTGCACCATTTTCGATCTTTACGATCTTCTGTTCCTTCACTTTTCTATTCCATTACCATGGACAACTACCACCCCCATCTTCTCCAACAGTTGGCACCGTTGGTGAAGATACAGTTTCTGGGGAACATCCGTGATAGTGAGGTTGGTGTCAATTTAGTGAATGAATTCGACTCTTTCGACATCAGTGGTAAGGTCTGGGACCCCAGTATCCTCAAGAACCGCATGCTGAATACAAAGTATTTGATCAATTATGGCCCTGTTGAACTCGATAAGTACATTCGCAAAGATAAATCGGTGGCTTTTTCCCCATTTCATCCCCTGTCAGACTTGTTCCCAAATGGAATTCTTAGCAAGAATTGGTTCAACAAATACATCGAGGACATCCCCTTCGTCGTGGTCCATGTTTTCCAATTGAGAGATGAGAATGCAAATTCAAAGGATTCACAATCATCTTCATCAGGCTCTCACAAAGATTCCGATTCACAATCATCTTCAGATTCTCCCCTCGATGACTCGGCGTTGGCAGCTCATATGTCCTCGCTTAAAGCCAAGTATCTGCATGCTGGAGTGAACTTTGCTGCTATTGTCATCTCTAAGAACCCATCTGCTGACGAGCCTAGAATCGACCGCTTACGAGCTTTAACCAGTCTTCCTAAACTGCACGGCTTGCTCTATCTCTCTTCGGAAGAGCAAACACTTAAGCGTGATTGTGGGGTTTTAGTTGCAAGTCTTCTCTCCAGTATCAAACATATGGCTAGTGACTTCTACTCTTCCTTGGAGTTCAAAATCAAACAGCGCCATAAAAAGGAGTATTCAGTACCCGAGTCTCGTGCCGACGTCGATACACGAGTGACAATCTCGCCTCCGTTTCTCGAGGCACGGAACTTGATTAAACAGAGTGTCATACAGCAGTTCATCCATCCACAAAACTTGGAAGGTAGCTTGAGACTTTTGGAACTCGCTTACCAAAACATGGTGGATTTGTGTGCACAGGTGTTCCCCGAGAACTCAAGACCTTTGGGCGAGGTTGAAGAGAAGAAGAAACCACAAGTTGAGGATACCGAGAAATCACAGATCTCAAATACTGATGACGATCCCATGTCTGATCATGATCGCAAGCTCTACGTGCAATTCCGCACATTGATTGATGTATTGGGCTTTCACATTGTGCGCGGGTACTTTTCTCTTGATGTACCCTTGACAGCACTTAAAAAGCATCTCACACATGTGGAGAATGTCTTGAGCATCTGTAGCCTGGAGAGTGAGACCAATTGGGTCTCAGTACAGTATGAATGGTTGGCACAGTTGATGCTGCTTGCACTCCCCACTCAAGCTGTGAATGTGGATATTGGCAAGAAAAAGAAGAGTCAAGTGCGTACAACCGGTTATGCGGGCGGTATCCAGATCTTTGATAGTTTCTGGTTTAATGTACCTAGTGACGTCCCGTCGGCCTTCATAAAGGCTGTAGAGTATTTGGAGAAGGTGAAGCAAGATAAACACAAGATCGAGGATATCAATAGCTACCTCTTTCTGTACAAAAACTTTGACGAGATCGAAGATCATATTGTGGACCTCCTGCTCCAGGTAGTAAAATCTTGCGAAAACATGAAGACGCCTGTTGGCACGAGCAATCTTTTACAGTTTGTTTACTGGAAGCTCGCGGACGCATACTATGAGAAAAAGGAATTTGATAAGGCTGCGGAGTTCTACCAGAAGTGTAATGTGCACACGGCACTGTGGAAGCACTTGAGAACGTCAATTACAGAGAAGTTGCTTCGGTGTCACAAGGCCGAGGGAAATAAACAGAAACAGCTTGATGCAATCATCGAGCTTTCAAAACTTGAGCCGACACAGTTTGACGATTATTCGGATTTGGTTGAGGGACAAACAGAGAAGGAGGATGAGGAAAAGGGAAAAGGTGCTGAAAAGGATGACGAGGATGAAGAGAAAGAAAAAGGAGCTAAAGAGGATGACGAGGATGAAGAAAAAGGAGCTAAAGAAGATGGAGAGGATGAAAGCAAGAGAAATATTGATAATGATTCTCATACCCAAGACTCTAGACCATCGCTTGTGGATGTGGACTTTTTAATCACCAACCCGGAGTCCTCAGTAACACATGCTTTCGACAACTGTTTAATGCAGATAGTGTTGACCAACAAGGTGGACATATCTGTTTTAAGAAAGTACTTTCCGAATAAGGAGGTCAGCATAGTTATAGATGAGCTCCGGATCATCATTGAGGAGAAGCGTAAGAATCGACGCGAGGTTGTTGTGGTTCAAGGAAAGGAGGGAGAGCATGCTAGTGATAAGAAAAATTCTCCAATCATTGAATTGGGTGAGAACAGAGTTTGTAATTTGGGTCTCACCCACAGCAAGACGCTTAAGCTCACACATCGGTTTACCAAGTCAGGATTTTTCGATGTCGTCGGAGTGGAGGCAGATGTGAAGTTACGTATTGGGTCATTCACGATACTGCGCAAGGAGCTTCATGACCAGCTTAGGTCTTCGTCCTTCTACGGTAGAATATACACCGAGAACCAGCCAGACAAACTCGTACGGATGGACAGTAATCACCAGATCGGCGTATCGCTAATTCCCCCCAAGGTGAGTGCGGACGTCAAGACCGTGCCCGGGTCCATTGTTGTTGGTGAGAAGCTCACGATACCCGTAAATGTGGACTTTTCCAAGCATGAACACATCCTGTACAAGCGCGTGAGTCTCGCTGCGTCGATAAAAGTTGTTAATCGTGGTGAGAAGGTTGATTACGACGACAGTTATTTGACACGGGTAAACTGGAATGCATTAAAAGATGACGAACCCCTTGACATATCGGAGGCTTCGGTTGGCGAACAGCAAATCCATCTTCACGTACATAGTGTTCGTGAGCTTGCTGCGCAAGAAAGTGCGGTTACTTGCGATATCAAGTGCCATGTTGAGGAAGACGGTGATGAGGGTGAGTTTGTTTTCGATGTAGGCTCGTTCACCATGCTGCTTGTGGATGTTCCTGCTAGTGTAAGCTGCGATATAAACCCTCGTATGGGACACTCAGAGGATGATATCCCCAGTGTGTTCTTCATGACGAAGGAGGAGGTGGGCCTTCCTAATGTGTCGAGATTTTGGATGGCTATGGCCCACATCGCGGATATTGCGAGCGACATTCATGTGGAGGAAGTTAACGTCGAGTTGAAGTCGAGGAACCCGGAACTTTTGGTGGTTCCAGTAGATGAAAAGCAGACAAGGGAGAAGTACAATGAAGAGACAGACAAGAAAGAGTCGAATGAGAAAGAGCCTAAAACAGATGAGAAAGAGACACAAGAAAATGAATCTAAAGGCGAGCAAGAAACTGGTAAGACGAACTCCCAACTTTCTAAGGACACTGGCAATCCTTCAAAGACTTCTCATTGTCAACGCTTCATGACCAAAAGCAAAAGTGGATACACACATCGCAATGTTGTTGTTGGAATCACTGTACATATTGTTTGGAGGAGAGAAGGTGGTGACAAGAACGTTTATGAGAAAGAAATGAAGGATGTTACACTTCCACTTCAAGATCCCAGAGTTCTCCTCGAGACAGAGAAGACCGATGATGGTGTGATATTACACTATTGTCTAGAGAACCCTACTCCACGGATCTTTTCATTCACCACAGAGTTTGTACCGGGATCATGGAAGTTTTCATCGGATGACAACCTCTTACCGGAGAAACAGGGCATATTTCCTGTACTTCCTTTCAGCAAGCATTGGATGAGGTTTCAAGTTGAGGGTGAAAGCTCACAAGAGTTGCCTGTTCTTAAAGTTTTTGATGTCCAGTATAAGGTTTCTTTGCCGACATTGGCTGCAAGTGACGATATTGAGAGAAGAGGTGATGGTTTATGGTTGAAATGAGATAAAGGAGAACATTAAGCATAGTTTTGTAGGGATAAATGAGCATCAGGAGATATTGGAATGTGTGAAGAGTGAGGATATTATAGAATATCCCAGTGAATGAAAGGTACTAGGGGTTTCAAGAGTGTAGGTAATACAATTTTATCACAAACATACATACTACTTGTATATGGCCCCAGTTTAACTAGTAGTTGTCTACGCTATGTTGACTTAATGTGGCGCACAATCAAGCGAATTCGATTTTTTTAGTTGTGGAGACCTTCGCTGATGAAGACTCAATTGATCAATTGAGTCGTTCAATGCTATAATTGAGCTCTGGTTAACCTTTGGATGAATACTTACACCAAGTTATGTATATCTTAGTTACCACTGAGGTACTTTGAGGGTTGTTTTGATGGATTCCCAATGGTTTTATTTAATGGCCTCATCAGATGGTTTCTAATCCTCCATTGTTCTTCCATGTTACGTGTTTCTTACATTTCTTCATCCTACTTGGACTCCTACTTTTCTTCTCTCGAATACATTGCTATAAACCTAGAGACTTAGTTGATGCCAATCAACTCAACGTCGAACAACAAAGTGGCGTTGGGTGGGATCAAACCTGGGAAGCCTCTTGGGCCGTAAGCCTCGTGACCTGGGATAGTCAAGTTAGCTCTGGAGCCAACGCTCAACTTAGGGATACCGGTGTCCCAGCCCTTGATAACCTGACCGACACCAATGGTGCACTGGAATGGCTTACCTCTGTCGCGCGAGGAGTCGAACTTCTTGCCGTTCTCCAAAGTACCGGTGTAGTGGATGGTAACCAAGTCACCGATCTTTGGGAAGGTCTTACCGTCGCCTTCCTGCAAGACTTCAATTTGGGTAGTAGATGGAGCAGACATGATGTTTCTTACTGCACGATGTGTGAATATAGGTTTGGGGATAGAGTAAGCAACTGTGCGAAACATTCGGCAATGCGTTGGCATCCCGTTCTTTTTCGCTGATAATGTGCAGGATCGCTGTATGCAGGTGGTCACGTTCTTTGCACGTGCTCGAGCCAAGAAGATCTGTGTGGGGGGAGTATTGATCAGTAAGGAAGTAGGTATATGTATTGGACATGGCCAATTGAGGTCAATTGAGTAATTGCGATCGATTTTGAATGTCGAGTGAGTGATAATAATCGATTTCAAATTGTTTCAATTGAATCAATCGATCTCAAATTGTACCGGTCTTCCGACGTGACGGCTGAACTATCGGAGTACAATCGGAAGTATGAACCAACAATGACATCATTAACCATCAGTAGGTAGTTGGCGTTCAAACTGATGCATGCTTTATCTTTATCATCACGCAATATCATTTAGCAGCTCAGCCCTGCATCAGCCCGATTATTTTGCGGGCTTAGATACGGCCGAATTGAGTGGCGTTGATGAATTTCGGTGCACTAATTACATCATATTTACTCGTGTACGCTATTCATAGATAGTGAAGTAGCCAAAGGTTGATATAAGTTCATAAAGCCCCCAGCTATAATCCCGGCATTCATTACGATACTACAATCAAAGCTGCTATCACCACCATCAAAGTCGATTGAAAAGATCTGCTACCATCAAACCATCATCACCCTACCAGAACATACCATCCCGCTTTAACGCTACTAAAACCCACAAGGCGACTATTGAACACTCAATACTGTTAGTCTCTTCGTTATTAAGATTGCTATTCTATCTGCTATTACGCTTTCAAAAGCCC
Organism: Kodamaea ohmeri; assembly: GCA_004919595.1. Lineage (NCBI taxonomy): Eukaryota > Fungi > Ascomycota > Pichiomycetes > Serinales > Debaryomycetaceae > Kodamaea > Kodamaea ohmeri. Next base: position 1,539,625 of record SKFK01000006.1, read on the forward strand.
CATCTATTTGTACTATATTTAGCATTCCCACACTAACGCCATAACACAATCCCTCGCCTATCGACAATGCCCAATGAAGTTCGCATCGCCCTCGATGCACCACCAAAAACAACATTCACCAACTATGACACTATTCTGGGTACTGTCCATCTCTCTGTGAGCGATAAGATCAAAATCTCCGACATCCAAGTCAAACTCGAGGGTGTTTCGACGACGCAGCTCACCATCCCCATTGAGAGACAGAACGGAAGACACGAGCACAAATCCTTTGTTGACACTCATAAACTTTTATATGATACACAAGTGGTATTCCCTCCAGAAAATGTGAGGCTGGTATCTAGAGCCAAAGACTTTACTTTGGCACCAGGAACTTACACATATCCATTCAGTTTTCAGATTCCACTCCGGAATTCTTGTATCAAGTTACTGGGTGTTTCCAACAAGGTCCTGTTTAATTCTCAGTCCTTTGATGTCGTCCTCAACAATGGTAACTTTAATTCCAAATACTTGAGAGGTGTGGCCAATGACTACCTCGGCCAGGGAGGAGGAAGGCATTTTGCGAACGACCAAGTCCAGCTGTACCACGTTAGTGAGCAACTTCCTCCAAGCATGTCTGTCAACAGTCAAGGCACTATCAGCTACTTCTTGAAGGTCACGGTAAAACGGCTGTCGATGTTCAAAGCCAATCTCCGGGGACACGAGCCCTTCAAATTCCTCCCACTTGATGACAGCTATAGTCAGCCACCCAGCGACAACGAAGCTTTTGTGCGCAAACAAGTGGTATTCCGCAAACGCACACCCGAAATCGCCGGCGTAAGTGCTCGTGAAAAAGGCGCTCCTCAAGTGGTCCTGAGACTGGAGGCTCCTGCTCCTCCACGGAGAAGAGGTTTACTTCTGCGCTTCTTGGATGCCAGATCGGGTGCTCAGATGCAGCAGTCTCTGACGAGAGACTTTCATGAGATCGCGGCCAAAGATGTGCCATTTACATTCGAGGCGCGGTACAAATACCCGTCAACATTTGTACCTTTACAGTCCCTTGGATTGCGGTTATTTTTGACGTCGCCCTTGAACCCTAATTCCTATACATTAAGAGAGTTTGGATTGCCCGAGCAAAGTAATGGGTTAGGTGTGTTGTACTTACAGAATATCCGAGTTGATCTCGAGTGCTTGACCACCATGTCGGTTCTCGTCAACAATGAATACATCCATGGACCTCGATATTCCACTTACCGCGAGGTCATTTCACTCTGCGACAACTCGTTTGAGAACTTGCGCTTTGACTTGAAGGACTGTATAACATCCCCGCCAAACTTTAATTCAGGAAATCCCACTTATGAGTTGGAGATCCCATCCTACCATTTATCCAACTGTGTTATTCCTGAAACCGTTTGTCCCAGCTTCAAAACTTGTAATATTTCACGGACCTACAATTTGCACATTGTGGCAGGGTTCTCGCCTGAAGCAGAGTCCCAAAAGTGGTTTAATTCTGATGTGCGTAACACCGAGTTGGTTATCGAGGATGTCATCATTCTGAGCGGAGTCGGCGCAGGTGGTCATAGGTCCTCAGTCCAGCTGGCTCTGGCAACAAATGGAACATACAGCAGACCCCCCGATGGACCAAGCTCTTCTCCAGGTGCGCAGAACTCTCCTGTCTTAAACAATTCAAAGGAGCTGCCCGTGACTCAGCCCGTGGAACGCGTGCAAGAAGAACACATCGACTTGCCTACTTATGATGATGCAGTGAGAGAAAACATTCACGGGAGTGGCACCACTTAATATAACATTAATATTCCTACAAGATGTCAGAAAATCGGTATCAATGATCTGTAGTCAAGCTCCGGGCCACTTATCTGTAGTATTCCAACAATGCAGAAAATCAATATCTATGACCAGCACTGGAGCTCGGAATACCCTTAGTGATGAACATCATTTCACCGCTTGCGTCGCAAATTTTCTGCTTTGAGAACATACCGATTGTAGTTTCTTCGTATATCGTTTTTCTATCGTTGCACCATTAATTGGTCATAAGTTTACATTTCGCTTGACAATTTTTGTTCCACCAAGTACTTTTCATTCCATCTTGAGTTTCTTACATTCTACTCTGAAAACACATTTAGACCTATTTTAGATCCGTTTAATTTCTCTGTTCTTCACTTCACCTCTACCTCGCGTACCTTCGTCATACCTTCGGTCTCCATTACTTCTGTCGTTGCTTCCTTCTTCGTTAGTAAAAACTTTTCAATCCGGCGAAAAAAATTGAAGGGCAAATAAAAATACGTGAAATTAACCGTACTTTACTTAACTCAGTATGTCGGGAATCGATAACCCCAACAGTATCTTCACCAGAAGTAGGACTGCGGCTATCGCTTTGACTGCGATTGCCGGTCTTTCTGCCGCTGGTGCTGCCTACTATGTCTACTCCAAGCAGCAATCTACCGAGAGCAAGGACGCCACTTCGCGCAATGGCGATGCGTCCAAAAAGAAGTCTAAGGCCAAGAAGCTGAAGGAAAGTGACAAGTCTACTGAAGCCGCCCCTAAGAAGAAGGCTCCAGTATACCCAGTGAACTCCGCTGGTTTGCCTGACATCAGCGACGAATTGGTGGCAACTTTGACCGACGAACAGAAAGAGGAATGGTCTTTGGCCTTGAAGGAAGATGGTAACAATGTGTACAAGGCCAAGAACCACAAGGATGCCATTGCCTTCTACACCGCCGCGTTGAAGATGAAGCAGGATCCTATCTTCTACTCCAACAGATCCGCATGCTACGCCGCATTGGACGACCATGAGAATGTTATCAACGACACTACCGAGGCAATCAAGTTGAAGCCAGACTACACCAAGTGTGTGTTGCGCCGTGCCACATCTTACGAGATCCTCGAGAAGTACGAGGAGGCCATGTTCGACTTGACCGCCATGACCATCTACGGCGGTTTCAGCAACAAGTCAGTCGAGCAGGTCTTGGAAAGAGTCTTGAAGAAGCACTCCATCAAGATCGTTGAGTCCAAGCCTAAGCAGGCCAAGTTGCCTTCTGCTGGTACCATCAACTCCTTCTTTGGTGCTTTCCTTTTGGACCTCCACCCAGAGGGTATTGACGAGAACTCTACTGGCGCCAGCAAGTACTTGTACGATGCCTTGCAGGCTCTCAAGAAACAGACTGAGGAGGGCTACGATGAGGCCGACTCTCTCTTCAACCAAGCTGTCTCTGCTTTCGAGGCCGAGAAGTTCGACAAGGACTCTTCCTTGGCCACTCTCGCTGTTATTGCTATGGAGTACAACGCCGGTTTCTTGTTCTTGAAGAACGAGCAACAGGAAGCTTCTGATGTCATCAAGAAGGCCATTGCCTTGAAGCCAAGACCAAACTCCTACATCTTCAGAGCATTGATTAACGCCGACAACCACTCGTTTGATGACTCCATCAAGGACTTCCAGACCGCCAAGGAGATGGACCCAACCTGCCCAGACACTTACTACCACTTGGGTCAGTTGCACTACTTGACCGGTGCCATGGATGAGGCTGAAGCTTGCTTCACTGCTGCCAAGAAATACAACCCAGAAAACGTTTTTGCTTATGTTCAGTTGGCATGCGTGGCTTACAAGAAGGGCTTCTTGGACCAGAGTAAGGAAAGATTCAGCGAGGCCAGATTGAAGTTCCCAACCTTCGCTGAGGTTCCTAACTACTATGGTGAGATTCTTGCCGACCAGGGTGACATTGAGGGTGCCTGTAAGCAGTTCGACATTTCTGCCCGTTTGCAGGAGAAATTGCCAACCTTCTCTGTTGGTTCCATTCCATTGGTCAACAAGGCTGCCTGCATCTCGAGAGACTCCTTGGACAAGATCGATGAGGCCGAGGAGTTGTTGGTGAAGGCATGTGCTTTGGATGCCAAGAGTGAGCCAGCTAGACTTGCCTTGGCTCAGATCAAGTTGCAGAAGGAGAAGGTTGACGACGCCATTGTCTTGTTCGAAGAGGCCTCTGACTTGGCCAGAACCTTCGACGAGAAGGTCCAGGCTACATCTTTTGCCGAAGCCACTAAGATGCAGAAGAAGATTAGAGATGACCCAGTGTTGAGCAAGAAGATCGCTGAGATGATGAAGCAGCACGGTATCATTCCATAAGCGAATGGTATGACATGATGGGTATAGTGTTGATGCCGATGATTCTTGAGCCTTGGATTGAAGAGCCAATGAGTAAAAGCCGTTGGAATTCAAACCAGTGGAACATTTGAGCAAGTCGGTACTTCTATGTGAAGGTTGACGTACATTGATATATTGGCTAGTGGTACTTTGCGGGTGTTGTTTAGCCATTGTCAAAGTCACTGGAGGTTATTCTGCGTGTGTATATATTGTTCCTCCAGAGTGTGTATTCAAAATTACGGAGTTGATAGATGTAGTAGGATCATAAAAGGTATAATGGCGGGATATTTGTTGGGAAACTAGACTGTGGAAACCCTAGCTGAGTCATTAGTGAGTTATAATTGAGATTGTTAGAAACTTTCTGTGAACGCACTTCGGAGTGTTGGAACTTTTTGGTTCGAATTTTTTGCTGCAAAACTCAATGAATCCTCTCACCAACATGGTCATTTGTATGGCATCTTTACCGAAAAAGACCCTCTATGATCACTCTATGTCGAAGCATTTCGACCTTTCTTTTATTACTCCTCAACTTGTGGTTAGCGCTGGACCTGTAGACAGTTGGTGGAAAGTTCACAAAATGCGAGCGTCAGACCTTCACAGATGGTTGCAAAACTTAGTACAGAAAGATTTGATCAACGATTGGTGGATATGGAACTTTAAGCAACAACATGAAGGTGAATATTCCACATTAAATTTGGGAGGTAAGGTAACGCTGCACCCTGTACCAGACCACAACCCTCCTACACTAAGGATTATAGTACGCAGTGTTGCCGAAATCAGTACGTTTCTCTGTGAATCAAAGAAGAACTTGGCTGTGATTCATTGTAATGCTGGCAAAGGACGATCTGGTACTATTGTATGTGCTTATCTTATGTATAAAGACTTTAAGGAAGGGAAGATTGTTGATCTCCAGGAGGTTTTGGATACATTCACCTCACGAAGAATGAAGCTGTTTAGTGGGCCAGGCATTTCTATTAAATCCCAATTACGCTATCTACATTATTGCGAAACAGTTTTGAATCATACCCCAGAATATGTGGCCCGCTTTTCTATGGAATGCTATAGGCCAAGGTCACAATTGGTTTATCATTTGCATTCGTTGACTGTACATGGTGCTTGGAAAAAGCAGTTACCAAAGTTCTACTTAGACTTGCATATGGGTGATGAAATTATACTGATAGCAATTGATACTTGGAAAAGGTCACAGGGTAGGTTGATATGGGTTCCTTCCAACCGGGTCCGGTTTGGAAGATGTGACGATATCAAGGTTTCGTTTCATCTGTGGTGTTATTTCTGGTTTGTACCTTTTTTTGAAAGTACGGGAACCTTCATAATCCAATGGAATAATATAGATGGCTTTCGGGGCACACTGTTGAAGGGAAGCAAGGTATTTGATCTGCTTGAAATTCGTTGGGGTGAACGAGAAGACACTTCAACACATTAACATTATACAAATTGAGCAATATAAGGTCTCTCAAAAACATCAGCCTTTATATTTCAACCTCTACATTTCAACCACAACTCAACCTTTACCTTAATCAACTCGTCTTAAAGTAATCGTGTATCATATATCAAATCCTTGGTCTATTGCCTACTTGTAAGTCTCTGTGCTCGTGTGATAGAGATATTCCTGTATACAGCCAAACTTTTTGCAGTGGAGTACACGTACACAACAGATTCCGAGTTGATCGCATGCAATGAACGAGGATCTGTTGCTGATCGATAAGCTTGAGTATGAGATAATCGACCATCCAGATGCCGCGACAAAGCGAGATCTTGTGGAAGGATCCTTGGATCAGACGTTCCAGAAGAAGCTCAACCAAAGGGCCGAGCAAATAAGGTCAAACCAGAATAATAACAACAGGCAAGATGAATATGGGATGGGCGGACTCAACGGTTCTAAAGAGAACTTTGGATCTGTCAACTACCAATTTCTCATCAGCAAATACCATCTACAATTCGAATACGAGGATATGGGTCTGTTAGACCAGGAAATCAACGAGTGGTTTACCTACTATGATCAGACTTTAGTAGGTCCATTGGATTCGCTTCCAGATATATACTACTCTTTAAAAGGGGACGACTCTGATATCTCGTTGATTCTAGGATGTATTGATGACCTAAAACGGCACAAGCGATTGATGGACGGTGACATCATCCTCACTAATGCGGTAAAGGTCTTGATCTACTACGCATTTGGAACATATGACAAGAAGACCCTGAGATATGACCAATTGGAAAGCATTATACGAAACAACAAGCGTCTAGCGATGCAAAAGCACTACTGTGAGCAACTATATCGATTGGTGACGAACTTTATTGATGAAAGAATTTCGGCAGATAGGACCAACCTTTCATTCGAAGGCTCATCTAATGATCCGGATGCTGCTAACTTCATCAGGATTCTCACTTTAATCTATTTCCAGGTGAATGTTGCATTATTCTTGCAAGATGATCATCCAATACGGATAAATGCGCTAGATGGGATTGTGAAAGCCAATCTTCTCTCCAAGTTAATTGAATTCTTGGAGCATGGGAAATGGGCTCCAAATCCAAAGTATAGAATCCGCAACGTCATTCTCTTGGTATGGAAGTTAATCCTTCTTGAAATGGGAGACACAAGGCATCTCAAGAGATGTGACGAATTCTTGACGAAATACCACGGAATTAAGAACAAAAGAGGAACCGATGGCCCAGTTAACAAGTTGACTTGTACACCGATGGAATATTTTGCGTTCAGAGAAGACACCTTAGATAAATACCCTCTTTTTGATGATCCCAATCTAAAAAATGGGCAATTGGCCCAGCAGAAAGAGCATCTAAGAAGCGAACACAGTAATGAGGAGGAATGTGATGAGCAGAAAGATGAATCACAAAGTAATACCTCTGACGAATTGGAAACTCGGTTCGAGGAGTGCATGGCTCTCAGTTCCCATTCGGACTCTATACTGAATCTACTTGAAATGCCCAGGACAAACAAATCTCATTCTGTGTTGAGTCAGCTTCCAGCACAGACTGTTCATATAGCTACACCTGCCCCATCTCCAACATTAGCACCTTCGGATTACATGACAGGTGGAGAAAAGATTCGGAGGTCTTTCCAAGTAAACCAGGCATTGCCCTTTTTGTATCCGAATGACTCCTCAACTGTGCAAGATACGCTTGAAGGTTCCAATATGACTGTTCCTTATGCCATCCAAGAAGCAGATAATATATTGAAGAATTCAATCTACGAAAGTTATTCTGCAAAGCGCTTATGGGCCGAGAAGATGCGGTTCATGAGACAGGAGAGAGGATACTCAAGTGAGTACAGAAATCACGACGAGGACGATGACATCAACGAAAATTTATGCAGTCAATATCCTGATGATCAAAATGTTATCAAGTCACTCATTCGGGTGGAACACTTTTATAAGGCCAACTTAAAGAGATTAAACTCTCTTGTTCAAGTTCTAATGGAAACCATAAAAGTAAACAGAATGGACTATAACTTGAACTACGCTGAACTTGAACTCAACTCTTCAACTTCGTTTTTCAAGAATTCTTCCATTTTACAAGGCAAATCAGATCTTGAGAAAGACGAGGCCAAAGAGAAAGTTGATTATCTTTTAATGCTGCAGCTTGAAATGATTGATGTCAAAGAAGTCACTCTCAAAGCAAGCAGTTCAATTTTGATTCTCTTATTGCAGTGGTTCAAGAAGAGTCATATCTTGAAGTACTACTATTTGTCGTCTATATTATCTGATCAGCAATTCCTCAGTGTCTCTCTTGATTACATGAGCCACAGTTTCAACAACCAGAACTTACAAAAATGGAACGGTGATGACGATAAGCACTCACCAGAAAACAACCAGTTGTCTGAGGATAATGAGGAACGATTCCCAGAGTATGAAGTTCTCATCAGCCAAAATAAAATCATGAATCCAAGAATCGAGTTACCGAGGTTTGACTTCTTCAATAATTGCTTGAAACAGTATCCTACTGATCATAGCTATCAATTCATCAACAAAATAATGATACTGCAATTACCCACGGTTCTTGACAGCGACCACATAAGCAACACCTACATTAAAAGCTATAACAAAAATTACTGCATAATCCTTTCCAATCTTTTGCATTCGATAAACAAGATTCTCATCAAATCAATCACACAGAGGATTTTCACTCTCAATGAACTCAAGCCTTCGGAGTTGTTCAAGATGATTATTACCAACTTTAATTGCAAGGCGCTCACAACCCCTATCCTTCATGCGTTGCGGAAGTTGATTCCGTACCAAGGCCGCAAATGGAAATCAACCAACATGGACTTGATTTCCCAGATATACTTGAAGTTGGATCTCTCTATGAAGGATACTTGGCTTAGTGGGAAAGATCTTGAGTTTGATTTTAACAACTCATACGACCAAGAGGTTGCATTAAGAGCTCTACTCCAGTTCTATAATGTTCGCAATTATCCCGAACAAATGGAACTGATGGGTTACAAGATTAGTGTAGACCGTGATATCCCTCCATTAGACTTAAATGATGAGCAAGGAGAAAGCGATTTACTTTAGGTAAGGGAACCAGAACACAAATCTTGAATGTCCGAAACTTGACATCCTTGTATACTTGAAAATCCTGTGCACTTGAAATCTATGTAGACTTAAAAATCCAATTTACACTATAACCAACTTGGAAATTCAGCATAGATATGCCTGGATGATAACCGAAGTGTAAATACATGAGATCTGCGGTTGCCAACGTCTCGTGTCAAATTTGCAACATTTCGTGCACGCACCGATTTTTTCGATGAAACTTTTTTTCAAGGGAAGGCAATGAAAATTTGGTCGAGAAACGAAGTTATCCAACCTTATTCACAGCAACAATGGTTAAGTTGACCCAGATTGACGACGAGTCTAACTCTGTGCACAAGGAGTTCCCAGAGAAGAAGACTACTGCCCAGGCTGCAGCTAGCGAGTCTGAAGAGAGTGACAGTGACTCCGACGCTGATGACGAAGACTACGACTTCGACGTGGAGAACGAAACCATCGTCGACAGAATCGTTGCCTTGAAGGACATCATTGCTCCAGACCAGAGAGCAAAGATTGCAGGTACTGCTGATGGTATCAAGTCTTTGATTTCCCGCACTTTGAACGCCAGCGGTTCCCTCTTGTGGACTTTGACCTCCTCTGCTTTGTTGTTGGGTGTCCCATTGTCCTTGGCTATCTTGTCTGAGACCCAGTTGAAGGAAATGGAGAACCAGCTTTCTTTGCAGCCTGGTGCTCAAGACGTCTTGGCTACTGGTGTTGAAGAGAAGAAGGAAGCTTAAGCGTTCTACTATACTGTAACGTTACTATTTATGTTTTCATGGCTTCTTGTATATATAAATCCACTGCACGCGTTTTGAAACGGCAAGCCGATCACGACTCTATTAGCTATCAATATGACGTAACAATTGTCACACATGTAGACCGATAAATTTTAGGTATGCCGATAAATTCAATAAAACTTAGGTACACCGATATATCTTAGATAGACCCAATCTTAGGTAGACCGATAAATCTTTGGTATAATCATAGGTTTGCATATCAAATGATTCCTACATCTCATCAAGATCAATCATAGATTGTTCAAAATGATTAATGATCGCTATATTGGGAAGAATACGCTATTGCGTCTAATATTAAAGATATTACGCCCTCTTGTGTTTAATAGACAAGGCGTAGATGTCTAAGTAAGTGGTGATTTCGTAAATGATCTCAGTGACGAAAACACTGTGGATACCAAGGGTAAGACCAAGTCCCAACCAGCAAATGGCAGACAAGACGGTGTCAGCTGGGAACTTGTAGATACTGATCAAAACCTTGGATAAAACAAGCTGGATAATAGGAACAAACATTGGGATCTGCACAAATGGGAAGCTTTGAGCGGTCAAGTGAGCCAAGATAATCCTTCCAACACAGAATGCAACCGTACATGCGATGGAAAGAACCAATGCAAAGCCGTTTTCAGATATCACATCAGGGAAAATCCACACAAACAAAATAATGGCACCGTAGTATGCAAAGAATGGGACGAGACCCATGTAAGCATCACTAGTGTCCTTTCTCACCTTCTCTGAATCCTTGTGGTTAACCTTTTCGTAGTACGAGTTGACGTTTCTCATAGCGGAAACAATGTTGTAGTATAACGAAGGAATTCCGACAACAACATAGAAGATAGATGAGTTTACTTCATAAGTGTCATATCCAATTGACGACAAGTTCAACTCGAACAATTTAATGTTCCAGATGTCAGGACCAAAAATACCAGTAATGATGTAAACTGCACAAATCATCAACACACCTTCAACAGGCCCACTGAACTTGGACAAGTACAAGACATGAGTGTGGTACTCTTCCCAAGTGGAAGTGTAAAAGTTACAAACTGAGGCAAATTGAGATAACATGAGTAATCCACCGTAACCCATCTTGAAGACAGAAGCAAAAATGAGCGTGCCCAAACTGGTGTTGATCGCATCGATGGAGTGGTCGAATAATTCACCCAATGGGCCACTCTGACCGGTTCTTCTAGCGTGGCACCCATCACAACCATCAAAAGTCTGGTACATGAATAAACCAAACGCATAAAAGAAGTAACACCATCTTGGCAGCGTGGTGTCTAAAGTGGGATCGTAGTAAAACACACAGAGCAAATTCAACACGATGAACACAAACCCCAATAAAGTAACCACATTGGGAGCCATTGAAAGCGGGAAAATCTGGACAAAGAAGTTCCACCACCGCTTCAACACATACTTCGAAATAACGGAGTGGTCCTCAGACGAGTATTTGTACAACCGCAACTGCTCCAACTTGTTTGCTGGAATGAAGATACCCATTTTTAAGTCTAACCTTTGTCAAATGTTCGTATATTCTGAGTCTATGGTTATAATTCACGTCCCAAGGTTTTCAACTGCCTCTGGTAATCTCCACTCACTTGGTCGACTTCTACCAATAATGAATTCGTTTTTATAAAATTTTGAATCATCTCTCACGTGTATTCCCAATTTTAGTTTACGCAAAAACGTGCCTCCCCTCCCATCGTTTACGGACGCGTTAAGCATGTGAGCTAAATTTCTACATTACACTTTCTTACCAACACCAATAGTGATTAAATATATACACTAAATTACCATTATAAACAAAGATTTAAATCAAAGGCATCACTTCGTTTAGTCAACTTCCTCCATAGCGGACTCAACAGCTGGCTCAGCGGTGGAAGCAGTAGAGGTACCAATCTCAGCCTCAACTTCGTCATCTTCATCGATGTTCAAACCCAAAGAGATCAATCTGTTGATTCTACCAGCGAATGAAGATGGCTCGTCCAAGGTGAAACCAGAGGTCAACAAGGCGGTCTCGTACAACAAGGTGGTCAAGTCCTTGACAGTCTTGTCCTCAGCACCGTCAGCGTCAACCTTCTTCTTCAACTCCTTGATGATAGAAGACTTTGGAGAAATCTCAAAGATCTTCTTAGAAGACATGTAAGAGGACATGGTGGTGTCTCTCAAAGCCTGAGCCTTCATGATTCTCTCCATGTTGGCGGACCAGCCGAACTGACCGGTTCTAATGGCAGCAGGAGCGTCAACCAACTTGTGGGAGACAACAACCTTCTCGACCTGGTCACCCAAGATCTCCTTCAAAGCCTTGGTCAATGGCTCGAACTCAGCGACCTCCTTCTCTCTCTGGGCCTTCTCCTCCTCGGACTCCTCCAACTCGAAGTCCTTGGTGATGTCAACCAACTTCTTGTCCTCGAACTCCTTCAACTGAGTCATGGCGTACTCGTCAATTGGGTCAACCAAGAACAAAACCTCGAAGTTCTTGGCCTTCAAGGCCTCCAAGAATGGAGACTTCTCAACGGCCTTGATGGACTCACCGGTGATGTAGTAGATGTTCTTCTGGTGCTCTGGCATACGAGTGACATAGTCAGAGAGGGAGGTCAACTCCTCAGTAGACTTAGTCGAGTTGTATCTCAACAACTTAGACAAAGCAGCTCTGTTCTGCTGGTCCTCGTGGATACCCAACTTGATGTTCTTGGAGAAAGCAGAGTAGAACTTGTCGAACTGCTCAGCATCCTCAGCAATCTCGTTGAAGGTCTCAATCAACTTCTTGACGATGTTCTTCTTGATGACCTTCAAGATCTTGTTCTGCTGCAACATCTCTCTGGACAAGTTCAATGGCAAGTCCTCAGAGTCGACAACACCCTTGACGAAGGACAACCACTCTGGGATCAACTCCTCAGCCTCGTCAGTGATGAAAACACGACGGACGTACAACTTAATGTTGTTCTTCTTCTTCTTAGACTCGAAAGCATCGAATGGAGCTCTCTTTGGAACAAACAAGATAGCTCTGAACTCCAACTGACCCTCAACAGAGAAGTGCTTGACGGCCAATGGGTCCTCCCAGTCGTTAGAGATAGACTTGTAGAATGCATTGTACTCCTCCTGGGTGACATCAGATGGGTTTCTGGTCCACAATGGCTTGGTCTTGTTCAACTCCTCGGTCTCGGTGACCTTCTCGGTGATCTTCTTGGTCTTGTCCTTCTTCTCGTCGTTCTCGTCCTCAACCTCCTCCAACTTTGGCTTCTTGTCCTCACCCTCCTCGGTCTTCTCCTCCTCATCAGCTGGGACATCCTTCTCAACCTCCTTGGTGACAACCAACTGAATTGGGTAGGAAACGAACTCAGAGTGCTTCTTGACAACCTCCTTGATTCTCTTCTCCTCCAAGTACTCCAACTGGTCCTCCTTCAAGAACAATCTCAAGATGGTACCACGGCCCAATCTCTCGTTGGTCTCGTCCAAGGTGACAGTGAACTTACCACCAGCGTTGGACTCCCAGATGTACTGCTCGTCGTCGTTGTGCTTGGAGATAACCTGAACGTGGTCAGCAACCAAGAAAAGAGAGTAGAAACCGACACCGAACTGACCAATCATGGAAACGTCAGCACCAGCAGACAAGGCCTCCATGAAGGACTTGGTACCAGACTTGGCAATCGTACCCAAGTTGTTAACCAAGTCAGCCTTGGTCATACCGATACCGGAGTCTCTAATCTCCAAAACCTTACCCTCTGGCTTTGGAGTAATTCTGATGAACAATTCTGGCTCAGACTCCAACTTAGATGGGTCAGCCAAGGCCTCGTATCTGATCTTGTCCAAAGCATCAGAGGCGTTAGAGATCAACTCTCTCAAGAAAATCTCCTTGTTAGAGTAGACTGTGTTAATGATCAAGGACATCAACTGAGAGATCTCAGCAGTGAACTCGTGTGTTTCAACCTTAGTGTCAGACATCTTACTTAGTGTATCTTTAAAGGATATATGTTCAAAGAGAAAATTTGTGCGTTGAGATTTTATATCGTATATATACAATTTTTCGACGTGCACAGTTAAAGGTTTGTTGCAAAAAAAAATGGCCCTTTCGAACTTTATGGAACTTGGTGGAATTTTTGCGAATATTCGATTTTCGGCCATGGCGCACGACAAAAATCTACGATACCTTACGTGGAGATGTCTGGGGAACCTTGGAGACAACAGTGCAGTCCATGTCTGCATGGAATATGCTGGAACAAGAGCCATGGTCAAAAACGTTATTTAAAGTACAAATTGTATTAATTCACACGATCCTCATACGACATCTACTATTCTTACCTTAATAGTTAATTTCCTTCTACCGATCATGTACTGAAAGCAATCAATCGCTTTTCAGAACCGATCCATTTTACATCAATTTGAATGTTCCTCGTTTTCCCCAATCTATACTGTCAGTTCTTTTACACAACCACTTTATGCTATTTACACTAATTCTAACTCTTTTATCATTTATCAATTACCCCAATGTTTTTATAGGACTCTGTATCATGTCCATTCCTACCCAATTAAATACTCCTCGGTCTCTACTCCACAATCCAAGCACCGCTTCTTGGTCAATCTCGATGCTGAATCCACTATCAATGGCGCAGACCAATCATGTACGTGTCTTTCACCAAGTCCCACGCCATTTCTCAATTTTCTTGTGTACTCCTCAGCTCTCGTTTTACGTCTCATTTCCTTCAATTGATCATTGTACCTTTTATCACGTCTCGTTATTTTCATTGCCTCTCGTCTCTCCCACTCCTTGTCGAGTCCCTCTGGTGATCCCCACTTTTTCCAGGCGTACTCTTCAACCTGGAAGCGCAAAAAGAGCAACATTCGAGAATACCCATGGGGGTTGGGCTTCTCGATACGCGGAAGTAATGAAGTATCACGAAGCTCTGGGTCAGTCAAAAGATAATCCTCCTTGCATTCAGTTTTCGTGAGCAATGCGTACTTTTCCGGATGTTCACGAGCACATTTACGACACACTTGTACTTGGTTAAAGTTGTCGTACAAATTACGATCCAAATCTATTGAACCACATTCACGACATTTTGGAGCATTCTCCAAGTCAATTGGAGGTGCATCTTCCTTGACAACTTTCATCTCCTTGACAGCCTCTTCTTGCGGGTGATCTCCATTTAAAAACCCACCTCTAGAGTCTTCCATTGTCGATAAATCAAACTCGATGTAGTCTGCTCTTCTAATCGGTGGAGGTGCATATTTCGTGAAGTTTTCAGTAGGTTCAGCGTTTTGATTGAGTCGCACACTGTTTCCCACGGTTATGATATCTGCATGAACCGCTCCATCTTTGTTGAATGCAACTGGCGGAGGGGGAGGTGACTTTTTCAACTCAGGATTCTTTCTTGCTAGTTCTTTCTCCTTCAATTTCTTCTGGATCTCTAAAGCCTTTTGTCGATTTCTTTGTATCGCATCTAACTGCTCTTGTGAGAGTTCCACACGTCTTCGTTTCTGTTCGTGAGCATAAGACCCACTAATTTTTATTGTAGTACCATCGACTACTTGTGGGTTGGAGGTAGATTCATTGGAAGGTACATTAGAGGTAGATGGGTTTGTTGGTGTTTTGGATGTATTAGACTTGTTGGAAGTCCCTATGTTAGATGATGTTATCGAGGGATCATTGGATATTGGGGTTGATGTAGAAGTCTTGGTAGATGTTCCCTTGGTAGAGTCTATTCCATTTTTCCTTTTGTTCAACCTTTCTAATGCTCGTTTTCTATTGTCATCCTGGCTGTTAGTATTGCAAAGTCATCTATGTCCCGTACTTACTATCTTCTTGCGTTGTTCTTCTGATAGAACACCCCTGGCAAACGACATGATGGCAAAAAAGATAGTCACGTGGTTCAAGTTACTGATGGGGCAAGATAGGATACAGTAAAAGTAAAGTATAGAGTAAAGTAAAAGGAGAGTATAGGGTAAATTAAAAGTAGGGTATAGGGTAATATGAAAGGAAAGTATGAAGACAGTCTAGTTGATATGTAATGATATGAAAATGGTTATGATCAACATGTTTCTATGAAATTTTGCAGAATATGTGAAGAAATCAAGGGTTCAAAAAAGGCGTCATTATGAAAAGCACTCACCATCATCGAAAGTGAGCTTTTATAAGCAGCTGTTATCATCAACTTCATCCTCCCATTTACTCACATTGATCATTTTGTCCAATTGTTAATTCCATTTACTCTATTTCATTTACTCTCTTCGTTTCATTGGTCTTTGTGCCTGCAATTTTCTCGATCGCCTTGTACTTTTCTGCCGTGTATATCGCACCATAAATCCGACTTACATAATCCAAAACATTCATGACGACTAAATATCAACGAGGAGACCCTATTGATGGATGGAACGACTGCCCTCCTATGAACTCGCGTGGTAGTTCAAGCGTTTCACTTCCTCTCGAAGGTGGAGATGATACTCTCAGTACAGATGAGATCAAACAACATATCGATGATCTTTTCAGCCGTCCCACGAATTTACCTACCAGAGAACACGAGCACTATTATAGCAAGATGGTTGGGTCTCTTGACCATCTTTCAAACACGGATCGAGTTTTTGTTGCACAGATTCTCGATCGGGTACGCGAATTGTACGAAACTCGTGATAGTTTGGTCAAGAAGCTGATTGTTAGTGAATTACTCGATTATATGATTGTAAATCATGGTGTCAGCAAATGGTGTACGCCGTTGCGTAAGGCTATTGAAAAGGTTCAGTTGTGAGGTGCTGGTATAGAAGTTCTGAGGGAATAATAATGAGAGTTTCGAGATGACGGCCAAGGATCAAAAAGCTTTTCGTTATCAAGCTCTCAGACATAAACAACGTTTCATCTTTTAGATTATGGATCACGCCTATCGATACCGAAGAGATAATCGAACTTAACCTTGATATTCGATATTCGATATCTAAGCATGAGACACCTAAACTTAGAGATATCGAAACTAAGAAATATTCGATACCTAATCTTGGAGATATTCGATACCTAAGTTGAGAGATATTCCAACCTAGGTATCTTATCTCCAAGACCTACCCCCTGAGAATTGTTGGTTCTCTGGATTATGTCGATCCTTCATGTTGTTTTCTCTTGCTTACACAAGAGATTGACGAAATTAATAGAATGATGGTTTCGACCTTAAGACTTGTACATCTACTAATAATTGAAGTTGAACCGTTAAGAGGACGATTCATAAAGTATTTAACCTTCTTTTCAAGTTATACATTCAGTCGCTTTAGTCTTCACTGACTTCCCAAGATACTCCCTAGCGTACCTCTTCTCAGTAAACCTCTGTTCTTCCTCTAACACCGTTCTTCCTCTAACACCGTTCTTCCTCTAACACCGTTCTTCATCTTAGCCCTTACCATCACCATTTTTGATCCCTTCAATATTTTTCAATCATACCGTTAAAATACTTATCATCCCCACCATTCTTTAAACGTTTCCACCTTCTGCTTCCCTCTTCTTTTCCTCTTCTTTTCGTCTTTCCCTCTTCTTTCTACAATCTCTCTTCTATTCTGTATTCTGTACACACCTCCGTAGATTCGTCCCTTACATCTTCTTTCTCCTGCCCACCTGTGCCTGGAAACCCGTCTTGATAGACGACACCGAGCGTGTAGACCCACAGGCCTTACAGCTCAAGAAATGCAATCTGTTCGCAGACTCCCTCTTCAACTCTGTGTTCATGGACTTACATGTCTTACACGACACGTATTCGACGATGTATCTTCTCAACACACTCTCCATCTGCTTTGGCTGGAACTTACCCTTCAACACCAAACGCTTCTCACCATCGATCGAACCAGAAGTACCCAACTCTGCAAACAAGAACTGTATCAAGTGCTCTGGGTTACGCTGCAACACCGACGAGATCTCCTGGACATTCGCAAACAAAGTCTTCTTGGAACCTTCTCTCTGGCACACTGGTGGTGGAATACGGAACTTAGGACCCTTTCTGTCACCTGCCAACTCTGGGTTGTTCTGTTTCAAGATAGAGAAGAAACGTGACAAGAGTTCTTCATAAGGTAAGCCGCCCGCTGCCTGTGGCGCGCCGTTGTGCGATGAGGTGGATGATAATGCTGGAGAGTCGGCCACGGCACCGGTCTCTTCGATACCAGCCTCTTCTAACTGTTGCTCAAAGTCTGTGGCTTCCAGACTCTTAGTAGACTTCTTTTTCTTCTTCTTGAGCGAGAGGTCACCCAATGCGCTCGATAAGTCGTCGGTTTGAGGCTCGCTGTTTTCGGTGGCGTCGCCTGTCTTTTTAGACTTCTTCTTCTTCTTCATGCCTGCAAACATGTCGTCAGCAGCACCGGCGTCCACAGCCTCTACGGCTTCTTCGGCCTTGGCTGGCTTCTTCTTTTTCTTCTTCAACGAAGGGTCAAATCCTAAGTCTGACATGTTGTATGTGGAAAATTTTTCGCGAGCGAAAAGTTTTAAGCACGTGAGGAAAAGAGAAGAGAGATAGAGAAGAAATGAGGATAAGGAGAAGGAGAGAGGATAAGGGAGATGTAGGAGCAAATGAGGATGAGGAGGAGATGTTAGAAGAAAACTGGACGAGGATTAGATGTGCAGAAGAGTAGATAAAGGGGGAGTTTTGATAATCAGATGAATGAAGGAAATGAGATGAAGGTATAAGTGGGTCAGTAGAATGATGAGATGATAGAAGAAGGTGACAGAAGGTGATTGTAAAAGATGAACGAGAAAGACAGAGAAAGAAATCAAATTAAAAGAAGTATTCTACCAGTACTGCGAATATGTATTGCAATCTCATTATCTTTATCTATTCCCATACAATTCTGGCTACCACTAATCGGAAAATCTACTCAGGATCAATCCTAAATCATGGAGATTAAAACAACTCTTTGCCAACCCCAGATCATATTAGTATTATCCCTCGACAATATTAGTATCATTCCCAGATCATATTAGTAACATCCCCAGATCATATGAGTTAAATCTCCAATTTCATCATAGCAACTAATGGTAGTAATCCTGATACTTTACATTTCTTTATCTTTACCATCTATCCATTCTTATCTATAATTTCTTCTCATCCACACTCAACTTCTCCGTTTCCTTTCCCAACTGGTCCACCGAGTTTTGGGCCTGCCTTGCTCTGTCGTCGGCTTCCTTGCTTTCGGTTCCTGGAGTAAATGTGATCTTGGTCTGAGCAGAATCACCTTCACCTGACTCCTCAGTCAGCACTTGATAGTCGTCTTCAATAGCAAACTTCTTCAAGAACCACGTATCCACCTCCTCCTGACCGTTGTATTCGGCCTCATGCAACGAGTCGTGTCCCAACAGGTTCTTAGCGAATGGGTCAGCCTTGTATTGTCCACACAACAACTCCACCACTGGCAAATGTCCATTAAGTGCAGCCCAGTGTAATGGCGTATTACCGGCGTCATTAGCCAGTGAAGCCAATTTGATGGCATCTTCCTGCGATACTATCGACAACAAGTACTTGACAACTTCAGTGTGGCCATTAGCTGCTGCCATGTGGAGAGGAGTACATAAGGTCTCACTATCACGCACTGTAAGAAGGGCATCAGCACCGATCTCCTCGAAAACAGCACGCAATGTGTCCAAGTCACCCTCACGAGCATCGTACAACACGCACTCCATTTCCTCCGCCGTGAGCGGGTACGTCGTAGTGGAAGTCATGGCGAAAAAAATGAGATGAGGAAAATCATGGAAAATGGCAGCCAA
Source organism: Kodamaea ohmeri (assembly GCA_004919595.1). Taxonomy (NCBI): domain Eukaryota; kingdom Fungi; phylum Ascomycota; class Pichiomycetes; order Serinales; family Debaryomycetaceae; genus Kodamaea; species Kodamaea ohmeri. The sequence goes on from SKFK01000006.1 coordinate 1,558,840, forward strand.
AATGATAAACGGAACGGTGCGAATAATGATGTTTCATGGTGGTGATAAACTAGAGAAAATACTGTAAGTATGAGATTATTAATTCGAGATTAACACTATCATTACTTCACAGTAGTACTATCACTACTTCACAGTAGTACTACCAATACTTCAAGGTTAACATTTCATGGTAGTATTGATACAGTAACTCTATCAGTATTGCTTGTTTTAGACATTCAATTAGGACTATACTTTAATGAATGAAGGTTTAAGAGTACTGGAAATACAACTAGGCTCTCAGGACCGTAACACCTAACTTTAGACATTCTATCATCACTTGTGGTGTGAATGGATTGGTGATGTCGCGATGTCGCTGAGATGCGATCCATTGATGGCAATGTCGCGTAACTGATCCATTTGTCGCAATGAATATCGCTTTATAACAAATTCAACCAAGGGCAAAGAATGGAGGAAAGCAGCAAGATATCGGGTTCTGAAAGAAGCCACGAGAATTATGAGAGGTCCAATGAGAAGAGTTATGAGAAGGATCAGAAGTCCGATCATGTTGAGAGTTACATTGAGAAAACTCATCTGAAAAGTTCTCGTGACAAGGACAATTCACGCGAGTCGGACTTTGAAATACAAGAGAAGTTTCCACAGAACTTACCACAAGACAGCTTTGAAATACAAGAGAAGTTTCCACAAGAGAGCTTTGAAATACAAGAGAAGTTTCCACAAGAGAACTTTGAAATACAAGAGAAGTTTAACAACTTTGATATAAAAGAGCCTAACTCGAACCCAATTTCTACTAATACAGCATCAAAAACCGTCACCAAATCCCCCTTCCAACCCAAGAAGACAACCGTGCGTAGAGATGCCAAAGATGTATATCCAAAAAAAGGCTTGCACAAGCTCCAGTCCGTGGGTACATCGCCCCTCGATCGACTTTTCCATGATCTCGACACCAAATTGACGGGGCAATTACATGAATTAAGCATAGAGGTATTATGTGAGCGCTTCCATGTAGCATCACGCTACGAATTAATTAACGTGCTCTTGGACAGTCTTTTACAAATACAGTCATTATCAGAAACCCCATCAACTAGCCAAAAATCATCACCCGAAAACCTCATCAAGATATCTTTGCATGACATCAAAACCTTCAGCAAGCTTTTTAATGTGATACTTGTCCACGGCATATATCCTGTGTTGAGCGTGTATGATATCGGTATCCCCATCGAAAAGAGAAGCATTAAAGACTTTGGTTCTAATAAACAGATCACCGTGGACCGCATACAAAATCTCTCGGACCAACACGCCCTTCTCCGCCTTATTTTCGATAAGCTACTCCAAGTATTCACAACAGAATCAGATGTGAGAGACCTCTTAACAAAAGGTACAGGTATGTCCGACTTCCTCACAGTAACTATTGCGTTGATTTCCATGCCGTGTTTCAAAGAGCAAAGTCTCCTCAGTACATACCGCAGTACGATTGTGACAATTCCCGAGACTTATGAGCTTTTCCAGACGTACTCGCTTCTTGTTGCTTCCGGTACTTCACAACGTGCACTTCCGTTCAAGCAGTTCGTGATGAGTGAGCTCCGTTCGCTTCCGACAAAAGCCCCACGCGGAGACGGTGTGAGCGGCTTGATAGAGTTCGTGTTGGGAATGAGAGAAAACGACGAAATCAACATCGACAAGTTCGATCATGTTGCGTCGGTCATAGTTGCTAAGCCAAAAGAGATTCCTACAAGAGAGTACTTTGCGAGCTTAGGCTCACAGTTTTATGACATTCTCGTCAACATCAACAAACACGTCATGACAAGCTGTGTATGCCACGTATTAGAACAGTTATGGGTGCGTAACAAACTCATTGTTCGTGACTTCTTTGCAGTACGCTTGTGGGGCGTTTTTCAGGCGGACCCAAGTGTCTCCGAATCAAATCATACCGTTTCTGAGATCATACTCAACAACGGTATCAATGTTTTGGTATCAGTGACGCTGGGCCACATTAGTGCGGATCTCCTTGAGTTTCTATTCGAGCCTGTGGTTATGCCAGTGTGGGCGTGTTATACTTTTATGAAAGAAGCACATAAACCTGCTAACGTTCTCCAGAACATCTTGGTGAATTCATTGACCACACTCTCGGAGTCTGGTGTGTCGTTGCGCATGCTTGAGAAGATTTCCAAAAACATTCTCTGGGAATCCGATTGGGAATATGCATTTGGGCCCAATGGTTTGCTCTGTATCCAGCCAAAGTCCATACTGGTGGATACAACAGACAAGATGCAGAAATTTTTGAGTAAATTGGATTCAAATGCCGACTACTTCGTAGAGCTCTTAGGTAGCTTTGACGATGATCAGGTCCATCGCTTATTTGTTGCGTTGCTTTCAAGCTGGCTCAAGGATCAAAATGAAAAGGCTTCGTTAGAAAAGAAGTCTTCGTTGACATCATCGCTTCTGGAGACCAACCCCTATGTGATGCTCATGGACCTCCAGTTGCTCCAGAAGATTGGTACCAAGTTCTCTGATATTCTCGCGAGAACTCCTCTCGAGATGTTACAGATTGTGCACGAGTTTTTAGACTCGACATTAGTCACTGCGGGGTCTTCAGGTAATGTCGATAGCGATGATGCCGACTCCGATGATGAGGACGATGCTGATTTACTTGACACCGCACTTCCTGTGATCTTGGAGCTCCTCTCTGCTATCATGTCGGAATCCGATAATTTGGATATCGAATGCACAGATATTCTCCGCAAGATCCAGGGACAGTTGCTGCACCTCGCAAAGTCGGCAATATCGTCGACCCTCGCCACGTCCTCACAAGCGCTTCATGACCGCATTGGATTCATTCTTGAAAAAGACCACGGCGGAATCGAACTGAAGAAGGAACTCGACACCAAGACTCTCAAGCGTGCTGTGGCGAGCTTGAATGATCCGTTGGTGCCTATTCGTGCACACGGCTTGCATATGCTCCGGACATTGATTCAGAGCAAGAGTGAGGTGTTGAGCCTTGACTTTGTCATCAACCTCCACTTGGTACAGTTGAACGATTCCGAGCCGTTCATCTATTTGAATGTGATCAAGGGATTAGAGAGTTTGTTGATCCAGGACCAGAGCGCTGTTCTTGGTTTGTTATTGAAATTGTATATTGGCACGGAGGAATCCGTTGACACAAGACTTAAGATCGGCGAGGTGCTTCTTCGCTATATCCAGTCTGCAAACGAGCTTTTTTCCGGTGAATCGGCGTCACAGTTAGTAACCGCGATGGTGAGTATGGTGCGTGTTTCCACCACAAACAAGGTGGACATGCGTCTCCGGATGTCTAGCATGTCGTTGCTCGGTACTTGTTGCAAGACGAATCCAATTGGTTTCGTGGGACACCTCAATGAGGTGTTGGACTGTGCCGTGGGCATTTTGCAGATGGAGGTTGCCAAGGACGAGGCTGTGATGCGTCGTGCGGCTGCAGTGTTGATTCACGACTTGATAATTGGAACAAGTAACACTTCCGTGGTGGCATTTCCACAGGAATACAGACAAAAAGTGTATGATGTTTTGAGGTATGTTCTGGAGACTGATAACGACCCACTTGTGCGGGAACAGGCACGCATTGTACTTTCGACAATCCACGACTTGGCGAAGATTGCGTTTGAGGAGGCCGCTGAACTGAAATAGAGATAAAGGAAATGGAATGGACCGAGAATGGAAGAAAATATGGATAGGGATGATATGCGAAACCGATAAAATATCAAAAATGTTTATCAGAAAACTGCTGGGTGTGAATTAAACGTCTTCTAACACTCGCCACGATAGTAATAAAGTTTGGCGTGCAAGTTGTGGTCTCGACCGAAAGAAATATTCGTATATCTATCGAGCAACACGACATCAGAAGTAACTTGTGAAAGCGTATGCCGTGCATCGAGGCTTAGCATATGGTTTGTAAAAATATCTCTCTACAACGCGCCATTTAAAATACCATCAACAAATACACACATCTACATTCAAAAGGGCAAGTGTAATGACATGGTTAATCCTTGTGGAGATGAATAAGGCGTGCAGTGTAAGATTGTGAGGTTCATGACTATTTTCTTCATATTAGTCTGGGCTCTCTTTTTATGTCCTTCGATTTAGCAAATGCACTCCCGCAAAGAATTTTCAACTCTTCGCAACAAAATGAATATCAGAACAAGAAGCCAATGTCATCAGTAAGCGGTAGTTATTGTGTAGCAAGAATTTGCATGTCATCATCATTCCCGCCTTCTGTGAATGCATGTTAAGCACTAAGCCTCCCCATTTTTATGCATGATGAGGTAATCTATGACAAATACACGCACGTGGCACCCCAAACTCCCAAATGGTACAAGCAGACCACAGATTCTGTTTGCATCTGTTCTTGTTGTCTTGTGCTCACACTACTATCCATTCCTTATAGATTTGAACACTACACATGATATTCGTAGCATTAGTTTGCGACTTAGTGATAGAGTTTACTCCACGCCAAGAATGCGTTTACGAGCCAGGTGCTCAAGATATCCAGATATGTCAAATAAGTGGGATGAGGGAGTAAAAGCAAGCCACAAAATTCACACTCATCGTAATCGCTAAGCTAGAAAAGGAGACCAGATCTCTTGGTCTGGATGTGTTGTGCTTTTGAACAGAATATTTTGTATTTTTTTACAAAAGATCCAAAAATAGCCTCGGAAGATGAGATCTTATTATTGACGAAGAATCGACACGCGCTCCAACAACATCATTAAAGTCCGAATGCTTAATGTATCATTGTGTCTAAACAACATCAACTATATATAAAATACAAGAAGATTCTAGGATTATAGTTTTCAACTGCTCATTCATAAATTATGTAACGTATACAAGTCCTAGCATCTTTCACCCCCACTCCAATATCTTCAAATATCATCATTATGCTCTATACATCATTATATCCATATTCCTTAAGCCCTTTATGAACATCTTTCATATCCAATTACTTTCTATATACCACAGCTCAATCTAATCTACCTTCTCTACTTTCAGTCTCATGACCTAGAATCCTAGAATCCCCTAGGTCTGCAAATTTTGTGTCTTCATAAAAAGAAATTTCATCAATTCAGGGTCCATCAATTCATACTTTACCAGTCTATACAAAGTTCTTCCGTCAATACCAGGAATCGCCACCAAATTATTAAGCTGAATACTTGTTACTCAAATGTTCACGAAGTCTTATCCACTAAGCACCATGTCATCTAGTGATGAGAAAACAAAAATTCAAACATGGCGCAACGGTTAAAATACCCTTTTATGCATATACATATAGATATTTTTTCCCGGATTTGTGTCTCAGTTTGAGCTACTGCCGCGTACACTACGCAGAAAACTTGATAACTGGCGTGTTTCCTTCTCGAAATCTTTCTTTCTAACTTGTGGGAATCACGGAAGAGCGTTATCGTGTTACTTGGAAAGACTACGTGTATACCCAACCTAGGCCACAACAACAGTAGCCGTGATCATCCAGTCCAGGTTATCCGCTGGTATTCTACCTAATAAACAAGCTATATACCACTACTTCTGGACGTCACACACAAGACAAAGAGATGAAGATAATCAAGAACCGGGCATTTCGTGCAATGGCTGTAGGGAGTTTTATTGCAACCTCCTTGATATTATGGTACCTTCTCAGATACGATTATGTCAAGAGCTGGAACCTTATTACAGCCACAACGATGACAGAGGAGCAGTTTCTTGTTTTCCCTTCTTCGTTTGACCACGATCTTAAGGACTTCGTCTACAAAAACTTCGATGTACTGCGAGTCAAAGGAAAGGTCCCTGTCAAAGCACGGAAGTCTTCGGATCTCAGGTTCCAGCAAGATGTGGAATATCACGACCATCCCATAACCTTATACAACTCTGTTAAGAATATTATGGGAGAGGTATCGAGATGTACAAATGAGCTCCTTCATCAGTTTAAAGTGCGTATATCTCGGGCCCAGCTGTTGCAAAAAAACTTGCAGCCAATGTTGGCGCAGTTGTTGGATGACATTGACTCTGGCAAAAGCCACTACTTGCGTACCTTTAGTCCTTTTTTCCTTGACAGCTTGAGACAATCTCTCAAAGATGGTAGTTATCGTCTGTACTGGTACAAGTTCACTGGCTCATCTGTTTTTCTTGAGGAGTATGGAGTTCATTTTGTGATCTCGCGTGTTGTTTACTCCGAGCGCAAATCCAGGAACAGCCCTACAGTTTCTCTAGTTTACGCGGAACTTTACGACGTTAATTGGAAAGAGATCAAGTGTACCCTTGCAGTTCCTTCTAACAACGTTGTATTTGACAGTGATGAAGAGGTTCTTGAAAGAAGCCAAAAATATGCAACACTTAGTTTCCCTCAGTTCCTCCCAATTCCCTTTATGCACGACATTGAAGGTACTGATGGAAAATACTTTGGACCAGAAGACGCTCACATTACGCTTGTGAAGAACGAGGCTGGACATGAGGAACCCATGATAATTTACAACCTGTTGCATAAAACATTCAAGGATGGTAAACCCAATGACGAAAATGACAATGGCAGAAACACTCGAAGCATGTTCATCGGTTTCCCTTTCCAGTTCCAAAGAGGAAAGGTTAATGTCGATGGTAAGAGACAACCACAGTTTGACAAATTGATCTACACAAAGGTTGAAGAGCTTATAGTTAAAGGCAAGGAACGTCAAAAAACAGAAAAGAATTGGGTGCCGTTTCTCGATATAGAAGAAAGGAAGAAGTATGGATTTGACAGAAACATCTACATTGTCACCAATTGGCAGAACTTTGCTGTTCTTAAATGTGATCTCCAAGGATTCTGCGAATCAGATTACGAACAAGCAGTCAAATTGGATGGCGTGGGTGCCCTTCGCGGTGGTTCTCAGCTCATCAATTTAAATGATATCATTCTTAAGTCTGGTGGTCCTCGTGCTCGCTCAATGATACCGGATGGAAGACAGATATGGGCAGGGTTTCCTCGTGCTCACATCAATGATTGCGGCTGTGGAAGTCTGATGTACCGGCCAAATTTTGCAGTAGTGGTGAGGGATATTGCACCATCTGGGGAGCGCTTCTACAAAGTGAGTCATGTGTCGAGTTCAATTGGATTCGACATACCTGTAACTGGATGGGACCTCTCAAAGCCCACAGAAGTTTGTGAAGGTGGTTCAAATGTTCTTCTTTCTAATGGAATTTCTCTGTGGAACGTTGAGAGCTTCACTGCTAAAAACAACAAAGTTCATACTAAAGACTATATGACATTAATGTTATCCGTCGGCGACTATACCATCCATGCAGTTCATATCGAAGGATTATTGGACAATATCTTGAACTTCGATGATCCTGCATTGTTCAATTCCTCTGGTACTGCAGTACGACTTCCTGAAGTTATCCACGAAGATAAGCTTGTGGGTTATAATGCTGATAATATCCAGTGTGCTTTGCAGCTGCTGGGTGAGTTTTGTCGTCATTTTGCGCAGGCTTTCCGCGAGTATTCTGAAGTTGCACAAGCAGACTTGGCCAAGTTCATTGAGGGTGCTTTGATACCTCCTACACTGTAAACTACGCTCTATATTTGATAAAAATAGAGTCAAAGATGGGTTGCATTTACGGGGTTTTATGTGGCCTATTATGGTTGTTTGCACCTAAGAAGTGGCATGTCTGAAGCAGAAAATAATGCACTACTGCTAAAACCACCTTTTATTCTGTACATCCAAAAACGTGACTTGTGCACGCAAAAAAAAAGCTGGCAAATGCTGACTTTCTGGGGATGGGGTGACCCCCCCTCCTCATAAACTTCGACATTTCTAGAGCTCTATTAAGTGGTTTTGAACTATGAGCAGCCCTTTCCCCTAATTTCAATATATGGAAAGACAAGTAAAGAATGGCATTTCACAAATTACAACTGTAGGATCACCTTCAAAAAAAGAACCTTCTAAAATAGCTTTAGGTTACAATGATAAAAGACTGAAAAATTCGTTGTCAAATCTTGTGCGTATCCTACATAAGCCCACTTTTGACTTCATTATAGTGTCCTCTTGTATCCTTTTCGTAATTTTCGATTTGTGACCGCCCAAGCCTATAGTGGATACGATATACATAAACCAACACAGAGTCTTCAAATAATACGCCCAATTTTCCTTTTGTTCTTTTTTTGTTCAGCACACGTTCCCCCCGCGCATGAGCCGTGTGGTTTGGTTTTACGAGGAGCTAGATCTCAGATATTCAAAATTCTTGGCAATGTAGAAAATATAGGTGAAAATCGATTTTGAAGATCTTCAGGTCAAAATAATCTCAAGTTGGATAAGAAGCGCCCTCAACACGTTATTTCACATCAGTTATTATACCCCCTGTATGATAGCAAGTTTATATAATTAATGTTTCTTCTGAAAGTAAACCGCTGACTTCGTTGATTGAGCCCACGGTCGCTGGAAGAGCGTAGACCTTAATAACTCGGTATCATCACTATTAGAATAGCATCTACATCCACTATGATTTTACCGCGGACACGGTTTTTTCGCATTGTGATAATGGCAGGTTTTTTATCAACCTCGCTCTTAGTTTGGTATCTTTTCAGTCTTGGACAATTCGAGGTAATAGATACTACTAGATTCAGTGGAGATAATATTCTCTTATTTCCCAACTCCTTTAGAGGAGATATACTGGATTTTACCAATGAAAATTTCGATCTCCTGAAAGTGAGAGACTTGCAAGGTATAAGAGCAAAGAGAACCTCAGATCTAAGGTATCAACAAGATCTCCAATATAAAGATCATGTGGTCAATATTTATAATACTGCTAAAAATATCAAGGGTCAACTCTCACGTTGTACTAATGAGCTACTCTCACAGCTAAAAATCCGAATTTCCAAAGCGGAGCTGATGCAAAAGAGTATCAGGCCAATGTTGCAAATGATAATAGACGGTATTGATTCGGGAAATGACCATTACTTACGAACCATTAGTCCTTTCTTCATCGATAATTTACGACAATCCCTCAAAGAGAAGACTTACTGGAAGTATTGGACTAAATTCACCGGATCATCAGTTTTCCTTGAAGACTATGGTGTCCATTTTTCGATCTCGCGCATCGTTTACTTCAAGAACAAGGAAACTTTGGTTTCTCTCGTTTACGCAGAGCTTTATGATGCAAATTGGAAAGAGGTAAAATATACTCTTGCTGTACCTTCAAATGATCCTGAATTCGAAAGCGACGATCGTATTGTTGAACAGAAGCAAGAGTATACGCTCCTTGAATTTCCTCGGTTCATACATGTTCCTTTCATGCAGAATGAAGAAGGTACTGAAGGAAAGTATTTCGGTCCTGAAGATGCTCATGTTACACTAGTAAAAAATGAAAATGGTCACGAAGAGCCGCTTCTATTCTTTAACCTGTTACATAAGAGCAAAAAAGATGTCAACAAAGATGATAAAACTCCAGAGTCTAAAGAGGACAGCGAAAACGTTAGAAGTATATTCATTGCCTTTCCTTTTCAGTTCCAAAAAGGCAAAGCAAATGTGGAAGGTAAACCAGAGCCTGAGTTCAATCAGTTGGTGTATACCAAAACTTTCGAATTAACTATTCCGAACAAACAAAGGGAAAAAGTGGAGAAAAACTGGATCCCCTTGCTTGATAGCGAAGAAAGGCGACAGTACGGTTATGATAAGTATATTTATTTTATCCACAGATGGCATGATTTAGCGATTCTAAAATGTGATTTACAAGGAATCTGTGAGAATGAATTCGACACACCACAATTTCTGGCAGCAGTTGGTGCACTTAGAGGTGGGTCTCAGCTAGTTAACGTTAACGATGTTATTATTAAAGCTGGTGGTGATGTTGCACGTACGATTATTCCTAAAGGTAGACAAGTCTGGATTGGGTTTCCTCGTGCTCATATTTCCAATTGTGGATGCGTAACAGCAATGTACCGACCAAATCTCGCAATAGTTGTCAGAGATGAAACCCCAGATGGGAAGCGCGTTTATAAAGTTAGTCATGTGTCAAGTTCCATAGATTTTGATCTACCTGTCTTTGGTTGGGATTTATCGCGACCAAAGGAAGTTTGTCTGGGACCAAATGTTCTACTTTCCAACGGCATTTCACTGTGGAATGTCGAAAGTTTCAAAAAGATTAAAGGGAAGCTTATAACAAAAGATTACATGACATTAATGCTTTCTATAGGTGATTACACTATACATACTTTACACGTGGAAGGATTATTGGATATTGTGCTTAACTTAGATGGGCCTTCTTTATTTAATAACACTGAGAAGTCCATGTCCTTACCCGATCTGCTGGTACTCCAGAGACTTGTTGGATACAATTCAGAGAATGTTGAGTGTGCTGTATACGCACTGACACAATATTGTGCAACCTACGAGCAAATGTTTATGGACTTCTCAAGTAGCCATCCCGAAGAAGTCGAAAAGTTCATAAATGAGGCGATAAAAGATAAGATTGATCCCAGATAATCACGTTATGTCGTTTCCATAATTAATACATTGATGGCATTTCTGGTTGCTGTAGTATTCCCAGCCAATATTGTGTATTTGTATATATTTACAAAAATAACAGTTGAACAGGTTTCAGCATTATAAGCCTTCATGAATTATTTTAGGCGTCTATGGCTGCAAAATATGCGCTCAACTTCTATCTAAAGTCCGAAAAAAAAACTTTTGCAACCATGGGAGTAACCCAGGAAAAAAAAGTTCCTAAATAAGCTCTCAGTCAAAAAATGATTATTAAATTTTACTTTGATGTACGGCTCTATCATATGACGTGAATTGAATAAGCCAATATATGTCTATCCTAAAAGCTTTATACTATGTAAATATTTATGTGCACATTTTGCTACGGCGATCTCAAGCGTAATAATTTAAAGAAGGCTGCGCATTATAAGAAGACAAGGGTGAATCATATTGATATTATAATTTTGATTTCAAGCTTGATCACGTTTGATATTATTTGAAATGATCTTCGATCTACAGTGCTTTAAGTTATTTTATAATTCGTTCACTTCATAACTTCTCTAATCAAGCAACATTTTCAATCAACAACTCAGAACTAGTTCTTGATTGAGCAATACTGTGTGACGCCAAAATACTTTCCAGAAAAGACAATTGTTAATGGATTTTCTTTATGTCATACGTGAAAAGCACTA
>SKFK01000006.1:1575000-1577500 GCA_004919595.1 Kodamaea ohmeri
TTTCACAAGATTTCCCGGGCCTCTCGGCCAAGGTAGACTCGCTGGCTCCGTCAGTGTAGCGCGCGTGCGGCCCAGAACGTCTAAGGGCATCACAGACCTGTTATTGCCTCAAACTTCCATCTACTTGACATAGATAGTCCTTCTAAGAAGGCACCGCCAGCAAATGCTAGCGTGCCTATTTAAAAGTTAAGGTCTCGTTCGTTATCGCAATTAAGCAGACAAATCACTCCACCAACTAAGAACGGCCATGCACCACCACCCACAAAATCAAGAAAGAGCTCTCAATCTGTCAATCCTTATTGTGTCTGGACCTGGTGAGTTTCCCCGTGTTGAGTCAAATTAAGCCGCAGGCTCCACTCCTGGTGGTGCCCTTCCGTCAATTCCTTTAAGTTTCAGCCTTGCGACCATACTCCCCCCAGAACCCAAAGACTTTGATTTCTCGTAAGGTGCCGAGCGCGTCAAATTGAAGCACGCCCGATCCCTAGTCGGCATAGTTTATGGTTAAGACTACGACGGTATCTGATCATCTTCGATCCCCTAACTTTCGTTCTTGATTAATGAAAACGTGCTTGGCAAATGCTTTCGCAGTAGTTAGTCTTCCGTAAATCCAAGAATTTCACCTCTGACTACGGAATACTGATGCCCCCGTCCGTCCCTATTAATCATTACAATGGTACTGAAAACCAACGAAATAGAACCATTGTCCTATTCCCTTATTCCATGCTAATATATTCGAGCAATATGCCTGCTTTGAACACTCTAATTTTTTCAAAGTAAACGTCCTGGTCCGAAAACCAGAAGGAAAGGTGCGTGCCGGTCAGTACGCACCGAAGTGGACCGGCGGCACACACCCAAAGTTCAACTACGAGCTTTTTAACTGCAACAACTTTAATATACGCTTTTGGAGCTGGAATTACCGCGGCTGCTGGCACCAGACTTGCCCTCCAATTGTTCCTCGTTAAGGTATTTACATTGTACTCATTCCAATTGCGAGACCAAAAAGGCCCCGCATCGTTATTTATTGTCACTACCTCCCCGTGTCGGGATTGGGTAATTTGCGCGCCTGCTGCCTTCCTTGGATGTGGTAGCCGTTTCTCAGGCTCCCTCTCCGGAATCGAACCCTTATTCCCCGTTACCCGTTGAAACCATGGTAGGCCACTATCCTACCATCGAAAGTTGATAGGGCAGAAATTTGAATGAACCACCGCCGGCATGAAGCCATGCGGTTCGACAAGTTATTATGAATCATCACTAATGTTGATTTTTTATCTAATAAATACACCCCTTCGTGAGTCGGGGCTGTAGCATGTATTAGCTCTAGAATTACCACGGTTATCCAAGTAGTAAGGTACTATCAAATAAACGATAACTGATTTAATGAGCCATTCGCAGTTTCACTGTATAAATGCTTATACTTAGACATGCATGGCTTAATCTTTGAGACAAGCATATGACTACTGGCAGGATCAACCAGATAACTACAATAGATGTGTTATTTAGTATTGATGATGCTCTCGTCAACTCTAGAAAGAGGGGAGTTACCGCCAAAGTCACGTCGAGACGTCTACTTTGGAGGCAGCCTCCCAGTAGTTGGAAACTGTCTTGATATTATCTAGCAGTCCACTAAATCCTTCAGTGCTAGCGAGGCGAGAACCGCGACACTAGACTTCGGGAACCATATTGTCGGTGATTGATGCGCGGCATAAGCTTTGCATTTTTTCACTTTCCAATTTGGCCTTTCATATAGTACCTCCGGCCAGGAAAACCTAAGGGAAAAGAGAGAAAAATATGGGAGAGAGGATCTATTTTTTTCGAGGGTCAGAAAAAACGCATATGTGCTGAAAAAAGAGGTCGGAGTGCTTTGAAATATGGCGAAAATCAAGTCTTAGCGAAATTTTCGTTTGGTGCTTATGTAAGAAATGGGCCTGGGTCACGGGGCGAGGATCACGCGGGATCAGTCACGCGGTAGGCCTCACGAGGGATGTCACGTTGGTCTTCTCACGAGGGCCGTCACGTTGGTAGATATCACGCCGATATGCTCACGTTTCCGGCACGTCGCCCGTCACGTTTTCTGTCACGTTTTGCGGCACGTTACCTGTCACGTTTTCGCGCTGACTGCCCGCGAACAGAAAACACACATGTTGAAAATTGGCGTGTTTAGGGAAACTAACGGTCGGTCTGAAAAGCGCGGCGTCGTGCGAGCAAACTTTGTTAGAGCGGTGTTGCCGAATTCGAACGTCTTAACAAAGTCCGAGCGCGAAACAGGGCGAAAAAACCAACTCTTTTGAGAACAGGCCAGGGAGTGGGGGAAACAAGACGAAATGCTCGGCTTGGGGGTTTTGGGAGGCGCTCTATCGAACGGCGGTGGTTAGAGAGCAAAAGGGCGAGGTTTGGGTATTTCCGTTATTTCCGTGGGGAACAGTTTTCTGGGAGACCACCTATGTGTATGGTGTAGGTTACTGAATTTTCAGAATATCTGCGAAAAACGAAAAATACCTGC